>JAKZAP010000015.1:16564054-16597928 GCA_023053575.1 Branchinecta lynchi
TGGTACCACAAGGGTACCAACAAGAAATAGCCAGATTAATGTTTCCAGCAATTCACTGGCTCAGAATGGTTATCAAAAGCCGATAATTTAGTCTGTAAGTCGCAAGTCCTATACCTCCTAATGTTAATTTTGTTGTTATGCTTCCTCTAATAATGGTGTAAAAATATCCGTTTCGTCGGGTAGGGTGCAATCTCTCTATCCTGACTCACAAATCATTTCCGGAAAAGCGGAAAATCGGTAGATGGCATAATCCGCCGGGAGAATAAAAACCGCTAGATTACGCCGGGACGCCACGCGTATATGTCGTAACAAAAAACGGAAATTTGGAAAAAAAAAACAGGTAAAATAAAAACAGAAACGGCTAAAACGGTCATATAAAAAACGAAACAGAAACAGAAACGGCATTAAAAAAACGGCTACCTGTTTTCTGTTTTTCTGTTATTTAAAAAAAAAAACAGAAAACGGTAGTAAAAAAAACAGAAACAGAAACGGTGCCGACCCCTAATGCAGAATCTCCGGGTACCTGTGGAAGAACGGAAGAAACGGTGTCACAGCTGCCCTGACTGGGGATTTGAGTCATTGTGTTTGAGTCGTTACAGACACGTTTGCTCCTTCTTCTTGAGAATCAGTGGCGTGTTTTGGTCTTCTTGAGAATCAGTGGCATATAGAGGCAATACGGAGCAGGTGTTGAAAATTTTGGTGGGAACCAGTGCTGCCACTACTACCGCATTTCGCAGTATAACGCGCGATCCTGTGGGTACCGCGAAATGGCGAGAAGGGAATTCTAGCGTTGGTGAATATGACACTACAGGAATTATATAAGAAGATAAATTCCGGGTTCCACAACGCGCTAGCTAGCACGCGTTTTCCGGCATAGCCTATAGGGCAAACTCTACAGCATTTTGCTTGAAGGAACCCACATATGTGACTTCAGAAACGATATATAAAGCTTCAGAAAAATCAAATTCATTAAAAAATTGACATTCCTCCCAAAAGTAAAAAAATCCGCGTCAATCCAGCATACCGCAAATTCTACCGCATTTTGGTCATAGTATACCGCGGAAATACCGCGTTATCACGAGGCCGGCACTGCTAAGTGGTGTCGGTCGAGTGGCAGCACTGGTGGGAACGCAGATTGTTCCCAAACTCGGTACAAAGGTCAAAGAGTAACACGTCGGCTGCTAAGGTTGGGAGGAGGAACTGAAACTACAAGCTACGGATTGCGGTAAATTTTGGGAGCCGCTAGGGTACTCACCCAGACGGAATACAGGACTCACTTCCGCATCGGGTACTTGTGAAGCTTGAATTCACGTTTCAGCATGTCTTCTTACTCCTAAATCGACCATGTAATCAACTTCATAGAAAACTTCTGCTTTTAACCAACTTTCCGGTTTTTGCCGGACAAATTCATTAAAAAATTGACATTCCAGTAGTAACACGTCGGCTGCTAAGGTTGGGAGGAGGAACTGAAACTACAAGCTACGGATTGCGGTAAATTTTGGGAGCCGCTAGGGTACTCACCCGGACGGAATACAGGACTCACTTCCGCATCGGGTACTTGTGAAGCTTGAATGACAAGTCTCACGTTTCTCACGGTCGCACATCGTCGATCCTCTGACTCGCAAGCAAAGAAGTGGAGAACGCCACCTTTATGGGCATATTGGGGTATGCGCAGGACAAAAATCGGCTTGGCCTCCATTATGGGATATTGGAACCTGAGATAGAAAAATTTATGGGGAAACACAGTATATGGCAGAACACTCTCTGAAACGGGAGGAAAGTTCGAAAGCGGAGTCACAGGCTGTCCCAAGGCGAGAACTGTCAAGGGCAAGGAGGTTTTTTACTACTGGTTTGGAGTCTCGAAATCTCAAGTGCCTTTCAAAACTGGTAATTTTTTAACAGTCGACAAAAAAGATCGACGGTGGTAATGCAAGAAAACATCAATATTTTTTCTGAAGGTAAGGGAAAGTACAACACAATGTATTTTTCTGGGTAGCTTCCCAGTTAAGGAAACAGAGAAGCATGAAAAGTTTAAGGAAAGTTTTCATGACTTTGCAACAAAAAAAAGGTAGAAAGATACAAACCCGAGGGTGGTAAATAACAATAATCAGAGAGAACAGCGTCTATTCGCATGTCGAACAGCAAAGTACAGCAGTTATCTACAACAACCATGTTGCCCAACTTCAGCAATTCTTTGCATTCCTTAGATATATTTCGCTTTCCCCCACACAGACTTTACTCCTTTTCTTCTGAGAGTCATCTGATTCCGACGTTACCGTACTTGGAAATGTGTAGCCTCTTATTGGCTAGTTTAGATTGCCACATTTTTCCCATTTTTCTTGCATTTTCCTGAGAACATTCACAGTTCACACAAGATAAAAAATAGACTGGAATTTTACATCTATGTTCTCTAAGAAATAGCATATACCATTCGAACGCAAGTACACTTGCTGTTCAGGATTTAGAGCAAGGTCTTATTCAAGCTTTGCTATATGTGCTAAATTTAAGAAGATCAGCAAGCGATCCACTAGTACCCAAGCTAGAAACCAGTTCTTCACAACTCAAGTGATCAACAACTGGAACTCCCTGTCCCAGGATACTGGCAAGGCAGAAACAGTAGATGCTTCCAAAGTTAAGTTGGACAAGGAATGGTCGTCAAAGGCCTGGAAGTACGAATGGGATGCAGCGGAGTCAGCAACCAGACATTAGCTGTCTACAAACTAATTAGAAAATCCAACCAGAAAAAAATCACCACACCACCAGCGACTCTAACGGAGCATTGGCACCTTTGTCGCTGGACAATCCGATTTAAGGTAATTTAAGGTAATAACTTGGATGCTGGTTATGCATTCACTCAAAGATCAAAGGAAAAAAGTGAATGGTAGCCTACCTAAAATAAGGAGGGTTGGAAAGTGTAGCCCAGAGAGGTCAATGAGACTGACTCAACATTCAACTCGGAATTTTGTTTAAGAGTATGATTAGGTATCACTAGAGTAGATACATGGCGCCCAAATGATGACTCAAGTTCTGCATCAACCAATCAACGGAATGGGTTGGGAGAACTCTGGTGATGCTGTTACTATATTAAGTAAACTCAGAATTCTGTTTAAGTTAGTATGTATATCACTATAGTAGGTACATGGCACCCAAACGATGACTCAAGTTCTACATCAACCAATCAAAGGCATTGGTTGGCAGAATTGTTGTAGCACTATTGCCATGTTAACTAAACTCGGACTTTTATTTTTTATAAAAGGACCAAAGATTGCTGTCCTCTTGTCTCAAGTACTTCTTTTTTAATATGCTACTCTTAGCAGCCTATCCTCTGATATTCCTACCCTCTTAATTTGGCAATCAAAGTAGCGATCAAGGTTAGAATGAAGGGATCTTGTTTGAAAAGAAACATACAGGAGGGGTATCCAACCTCGTTTTTACATATCCTCGTTTCCGTCTCGTCAATTCTGCAAAATTCCTTTAAAAGGCCTATAACCTGCTGTAAAACTCACCATAAATCACGAAAAAATTAAGAATTCACTTCAATTTACAATTTACTTTGTTTGATTAAACTATTCTTTTGTTTCATGATGTCTGGCGATCGAGGTTGTGTTTCGGCCGTCGAGCTCACATACAGAATAATAGCATTCAAGAAGTTCGTCGCAGAGCGGAGGATCTGTTGAGACTTTGGTCTAGAGTCTTGACTTGCTTTAGTGCGACAACACTGAATAGCGAGTGTATTTTTTGGCTTTTGTTTAATTGAAATAAAAAAGAGATTCATTTTCTTTCGTTCTTCTTCAGGGACATGCTTAACAAGACCACGAAAAACTCGAGGCCCCATTGTGTCTTTCAGGTAAAAATTAATGGTAGCTTTCAGCTCAGGTCTTTTACCGGCATTGAATAGGTCACCAGTCCATGATACTTCAACCGTGTCTGTCAATGTTCCCATGTGAGCTAAGAAGATTTGGCAAATACTCTGTTAACCCCACAAGCCCCTCTACTTTTTCAAACTTCCCCACTCTGGCGCAGACGGGGGCAGAAAGAAGCTTTAAGAAGGCATTTTCGGAGGCGACGGATCTTCATGACCAAGTTTCCAGAATCTGGAGAGACATAAAATATGCCGAAAACACTTATCTCCAGCCTCCCACGACCAGCCACCCCTTGTCCCCACACTTCCGTCTGCCCGTGAAAGTCGCGGCTTCTGGCTGCGACGCTTCAGCTGAAGCAACTAAAATTAGCTGTATGAACTAGGAACCCAAAAACTCTGCCACTCAGTTTTCGGAGCTGCAGCAGCAACATCTTTGTTTACAAAACACCTTGATGAAAAAGTAGGATAATAATCTTAATAATTATATCAGCAAGTGGTTATCCGACATTGAACTGTGATGACGTTGCGCCGGCTATTCGTTCGAGGTAGTGTATGTAGTGTCGAGATAGACCTCGCCGTAATCGAGCTCTTGTAAATAGGGTTTTGGAGGATTAAAAATGAATTTTTAATCTGCAAAAGTTTTCACAAGACTAAATAGTGTTGTCATATTGCCCAATTATTAGGCTTCAATTTGGTGCATCTCTTTTTATTTTAAATGGTCTTCAAGCACAGATAATTGAAAGTTAAGTCATCCAGTTTTTAGAACTTCAGAAATCTGTCTGAGGTTAGGTACCCCTCCTGTATGTTTAACTATAAATATTGAAGCAATATTTATTTGTAATATAGATAAGCCAATGAATTAGCTTCAATCTACTATGTTTTTCACATTTGTTGGTTCCTTTTTAAGCCAGATAGATTATTCAGAAGGAAAGACTTCTCTGGAAATTTGAAACCTTATCTGAGATTGGATACCCCTCCTGTCCTGTATGGACAACTCCTTAAAAAATAGAGAAAACATAGGGAAACTCACCTTCTATTCGTTTAGCATCATTTTTTCTGTAAAGTTTTAAGACTATATCAGAAACAAATTCCTGAAAAAAGCCTTGAAACCGGGAACCTCGTTCTTCACGCTGTTTGAACTTCTTGCCGCAAAAGCCGAGACGCCTAACCAGGGTTGCCCGATATTTTTAGCCGAGAGTGTCACTTTTTCAGCAAAAAAGTGCCATTCCGTGTCATTTACAAATTCAGAAAGTGTCAAAAAGCGTCACTTTTCAGATATTTTCCACCAAGGACTCCAGGGGGACGGGAGCGCAACCCCCTTCAACCTCACGAGACCTAAAGATGTGTTTTTAAGCGACAGTTTCAAAATTTGTGTCAATATTTATGCAATTTTCTTTTAAAAGTGAATATTGTGTGCCGGTTTTGAACACTGGTCCAACTGATCGGCCCCCCTCCCAAAAACAACTAAAAAATCGTTGTTTACAGCAGAAACGCCGTTATCGCCATAACAGGAGAAGGGATCTGAGGGCCAAGTCGTTGCCCACAGAATCCCGGCATATAATCCAAGATAACAAGATCAAAGGTTTCGATGGGATCCCAAAAATTCAATATTTGATCCAGACAATTGGGTCGTGTCTTCCCAGATCCAGTCTTCACCAGACTTCGTGAACATTTTTACAGTTAAAATTCAGAAACAAATTAAGTCCAAATATCTAATCCTCTGAAAAAAACAAGTTTAGGTATGGATTTAGCATGTGTGTTTACCCCTATGAAACATATCTGTTTTGACAAAATCTTCCTGCCTTACTTCTGCCAATTTCCCGGTTTCGGCCGAACTCCAGAACTACTTGTCCGGCGAAGAAAGAAAGCTAAAAAACGAACTCCGTGTCTCTTCTTTCCCTTGTATCAAACATATGATCAACTTTATGTCCGGGTAAAAAATGATTGTCATACATGGATTCAGCATTTCATACCCCTAAATCGGATATTTAATCAACTACAAATAGAACTTTAACTTTAAATAATTTTCGGGTTTTGGCCGTTTTCCGGTTGAACTACTTGTCCGGGTAGAAAATGGTTTTCACATAAGTGTTTAGCATGTATTCTTACCCCTAAATCCAGCATCTAGTCAACTTCAAATAAAACTTTTACTTTTAACAAACTTTCTGGTTTTGGCCGGATTCTGGGCAAACTACTTGTCCGGCGAAAAAGAGCTTTCCATATTTGTGTTCAGAAAGTCTTCTTACCCCTGGATCGACAATCGCATTAGCTGTTTACAAATATTTTGTTCGTCCCTTAATTTGAACCCCCACCCCTAAATGTAGGGCTACAGAGCCCACGTATGAGCTCGACCTTTCCCTTGTGGCCTCGACCCAAAAGATCTTCCCACCAAGTTTCATCGAAATATCTCATTCCCTTCGAAAGTTATCGCGCTCAGAGACAGACAGACAGACGGACAACTTTTGCGATGTCATATGTATCCCTCGACTTGAATTTTGGGATCCCAACAACAAACACAACCTTTAGTTCAGATGAGAGATCAAACTATCACAATATTTACTTCAATCATGTTTCTAAGCAATCAGTTTCGAAAATAACGGATTTAACCAGAGTTCTGGACAAGACTTGCGGTCACCGCGCAGCTTAGTAACTAACAGAAATATGTATTTCTATAAAATTGTATGACTAATACTCAGAAAGTTTCATAAAAGTGCAAGTGTCATAATGACACCAAAAGTTTAATTTTGGCCACCCTGCGCCTAACACAGCGCCTCTACGACAATAGTTGCGTTTTTGCTGATACCATGGTATCTGCTACCACGGTCTAAAGTCGTTTTTGCAGTTATCGTAATATCTGGCCCTGACCTGGCCAGTTATCGTGGTATCAGATATTCAGATACTAAGCCCGACCGTGGTATCTGAAAAGTCATCTCACTTTCATCAAATTTTGTCAGATTGGTGAGAAAGAAGTTTAGCACTTAAGGCGTATTCTCGCCTTAACGGGAACGGCGAGAATAGAGGGAGTCACTCCACGCGGACTGCGCATACAGAAACATCGAGAACACGGAGAATGCTTCCAAAGTGGATTTTGTTCGAGAAACAAATATACAGTTGACGAAATTAGTCTGGATCCACTTTATGTTTCATTTTGTTTATTCTGATTAGTTTCAATTAATTTTACATTGCACGAACAACAGCAAAAACTGATTCCCCTCTGAATCTGAAAGGGAGTCCTTTTTGATGATGGAGATGATAATCGGAGCATTCCCCGTTCGTGGGGACTCGCGAGAATACGGGGAGTGAGTCCCCGGGACAAACAAAAACGCATGGACTCCTCAAGTGGAGTCCTCGGGGAACGGCGAGAATACGCCTTCAGTGATATAACTGGATATCTGTTTTTCTTTTGGAATGACTTCGAAAAGTGCAATTTCGGCAATAGTCGTTTTAGCAGAACACCGTGTACCAGATACTACGATAACTGCGAAAACGACTAATTGCAGATCCAGTTACCGTGGTAACAGATTACCTTGAATTACCTTAAATTGCACTTGCAAGCAATAAGGATGTTGAATCGCGATTAGTCGCTTGATGGTGTACATTTATTTCCGGGTCACTGTTTCTGGGGCACTCCAGTACACTTTCCACGGTTGCGCACACCAGTCCTCGTCGAGTCGCTTTTTGAACCCATCAGGTGTTTCGCTAGTCGCAGCTGAATCAGACAGGCCGTTCCACAAAGAAACAGCACGATTGCTGAAGAAGTGCTGGCGAACACGAGAGGAGCAGGATCTTCGGAACAGCTTCCTGGAGTGGCCCCTAGTCCGTGAATTGCTGTCAGGAGCGAAGAGGAAAGGGAGACAATTAGAGTTGAGTAGTTTGAAGACAAGTAGAAGACAAGACCATGGTATCAGCAAAAACACAACTAATTAGAAGCAAGAACAAAAGTCCTTGTGTTGAACGTAGATAGGTACCGGTTGAAGGACACATAGAACTGCTGTAGTTCAAAAGCAAAGTGGTTAATAAATACAAAGATAATCGACCAGATCCTACTGACATATCTTTTTGTTGTAGTTTTGTAGCAGCTACAAAATAGCAGCCTCGATCTCGGCGAAACACACGATGGTTCGGTTCTGCGACAAAAGGTGCCAAATAATGCAGTGGTACTATAGATAGTGCTTACGGAAAACGTCCCCATGACGAAACATCCGTGTCGCAAAACCCATGACGAAAGGTCCCATGTCTTCTACCTCTAGAGACAGAAAATAGTAATTTTATAGTTTCGACCAACCCGACAGTTAATTCGAGTTTTTCAGTAGTCTTGTCTATTTTTATACGTTTCTGTGGTGCGAATTTGTAGTTGAAATTTTCGAACTATAGCGATTCTCTGGCAAATCGAAGCGGAATATTAGCTCTGTAATTCTTTGGCAAATGAACAATCTGGTTATTTTGGCTTCAGCTCATTGCAGAGAAAAAAACACTAGGGAGTAGCGCCGTGACCTGAAAAAAGTGACAAACACTTGAATAGCAGTGACTGTGGCTCAACTCTCGATAGAGAACGTCCCTATTAAAATTCAATCCGTTCTTCACTAGCGCTGGCTCCAATAACTTCTATTCTGAAAACAGCAAAAAAAGATGCAACCTTCCCTGATTACACGTTGTGTGCAGGCCGCATTGTAGTTTTACAAGAAATTTCCAAGCCGTCAAGCTTGTCGGGCTTTAAATGCCGCAAGCATAATTGCCGGCGCTACGATTATAGCCCGTTTGAGAAGCATGGAAAGCATAGGTCTTGCCGCTACTCCCTAGTGTTATTTTGCTCTGGCTCAGTGTGAACCCATAGACGGGCTAAAGATGGTGCTGAACCAAAACCAATCCGAGCGGAACCATCGCAATTCCTTTTTTTCTAGCTAAAGCTTGAAGAGGACCTTTGCCAAGAAGTGCCAAAATTTTGAAAGAATAAATTACCTGACTTATCTATTTAGCTCCATCAAATTCAAAGAAGCTAAGACTCTTGATGACTAAGTCTTAGTGCCGACGAAGAATCGCCGTGTCCCTAGCGAAGAGCCAGAAGTATCACCGCAGCTGTCCCCAACAAACGCTGTTGATTGGTTGATATAATATTTGAATCGTCGTTCGTGTGACTTTTCTCATTCCACAGGTTCACTGGCGTATTTTGGTCTTGGTCACACTGGGTAGCCCCTCGGATGTTGCAGTAGCTAAACATAAGTGCTGCGATCTAGTGGTGCGATTGGGAAGTGAAAGGGTGGGAACTCTCAAAGTAGCTCCCAGTATAAATATAAAAGAAGAAGAACAAAAACTGGATGTTGCAAGAAAAAAATAAAAACAGCAACATGTTTTGCAAAACGTTTTAAACAGGATAGGCCTGAGATCTGCAATCTAGTTAAACTTCACTTATTTACCGAAACATGCCTGAAAGCAGATGAAAATGCGTTATTTTTGTTGTCCGCCATCCACAGATAATCAATTTGATCGAATGAACTTATTCTTTCGGATTTGCGGTACCTCTATGTGCATCTATTTCTTTGCTTGAAACATTCGGCAACAACAAAGGTAAGCCACTGCTGAATAAACATCGGCTATAACATAGAAACATATCTTATGATCACTTTTCTACTCCCCTCAGAGAAGTCGCTCCGAGCGACCCCTCACACATGGAAATGCAGGCTTTTGTTGAAATTCAAATCCAACGCCTCTGGATGAATTTTGGGTTATCGTGTAAGCAGTGTACATTCTGAACGTTATTACTAGAGCCCCGGGGTAAAAAAAAACCCCACAAAATCCCTTAGATGAGTCATAACAACTCAGCGTATTCAAATACCCGATGTAAGAATAAACTGCCTTTTAAAGTCCTAATCCAAAAATTCCGTTTACCTTTTCTTAGTTATCGCATGCTACAGGCTTATTTTGAATTGAATGGGATTGCCGGGTGCCGGTTTCGGCTCGAGAAAAAACCCACGCCGAAAGTCTTCTTTTCTAGATGACGAGATTTTCCAGGATTGATTAGCAAAGAATTATAAGACCTAATTGATCATTTTTGTATATCTTCAAAGGTACCACACTGGTCTTGGTTTTTTAATTTATTTGTATTTGTATTAAATAGTTGGAGCATTAGATGGAAAATATTATTTTGACCCTTTACTCCCTACGTGCCAAACAGCTGTCCGGGATAATCGGCTGAGATTTAGTCCAGACAGAGTTATTTAAAACCTAGGAAATTTGGTGGTTTTTTTTTAATTTGCTCATTGTTTTACGGTGTTTTTAGTGGTTTTAAACATACATAGTGACAGTCGGGATGGTTAGCATTGTGTATGTGGTAGAAATACCATTTATGTGGCCTGCTTTAAGTTAAACCTTAATCATTTGAAATATCTCCAAGAAGAAAAGGTGTGTCAGCTAAGGCCAGCGAAGACAATCAGACATAATGAACAACTAATGAGCCGGCGAGAAAGAGGAACTAATTAATTGCTAGGGGTAAAATTTGCTTTTTGTTTTTTTGCGAGTATAACCTGAGTATAACGTTGTCCGGTATTATGATTTTGAAGAAAAGAGGGACAGTTGTTCCCCAAATCTCTACTATCAGCTGGCAATGGTTCCTCCGGCATTTCCCGCCATATCGCTCGCTACATTCGTTTCAAAATCGCGGCTCAAGAAAAGCTTGCGTTTACTTTTATCTTTTTATGCCAAGTTGGTTCGGCCTAAAGAGATTTTTCTCAATCTTGCGATCTGACTTGCCAAAAAGATTAATTCAAACGGCTGTGCTTATGTGCTTTATACGGGCATTTACTTCTGTTTCCATGGAAACTGTGTTCAACATTTTGAGGTCAGAATCCAAAAGATTTGTCAGAAGTGGGATTTGAACCCACGCCCGGAGAACCGGACTGCGACCTGAACGCAGCGCCTTAGACCACTCGGCCATCCTGACTTGAGATAGTACACAGGTTTCTATAGGTTTCCTACAAAAGAAAAATAAGTTGTAAAACGGCGCTCTCACTGGACTGGCTAGCTTGTTGCGGTGCGTTGTAGTATATGTTCGAGGCAAAAACTTCAGAGACGATTCCATTATAATTGTGCTTATACGACTAAAAAAATTACAACCGGCTAACTCTCCGACTAGACTCCAACAGTTACGTTGTTGTGGATACCATGGTATTTGTTGCCACGGTAACTGGAGCTGCAATTCGCCTTATCCCAGATCAGCGCTCAAAGTGGATTAGTTTCTGGCAATCTTCTAATTATCAACATTTGTGAAGAGACGAAGACATAAGGCGTACTCTCGCCGTTCCCCGCGGACTCCACTTGAGGAGTCCCCGCGTTTTTTGTTTGTCCCTGGGACGGGGAATGCTCTGATTATCATCACCATCGTAAAAAAGGACTCCCTTTCAGCAGGTTCGGTTCGAAGGAGGGTCTAGGGGGGTGACTTAGTCTAGGGGGGTGACTCACCCCCACCCCCCCATGCTCTAGAGAATCCACTCTCAGTCATATGTTTCAAGCATGTCAGTGTGACAGTCGTATGTTTTTTGCTTTTCAGAATGACATGCAGGAATTACCAAACGTGAATTTCACCCACTCGTATGTTTGAGCTTGCCAGAATGACATCTACCGCGAATTTCGCCTGAAAAGACCCGTTTCTTGTCGTACTTTACGAAGGGATTTTCTAGTCGTAAATTAGAGACAGTCGTAAGCTTTGACCATGCCAGATAAAGGCAGACACAGCAGTTAGCTTATTGTGAATTTGCCTTCAAACGGCCTGTTTCTGGTCGTAATGTTCCATATAGATGTTAGCAGTATGTTTTAAGTTTGTCAGATTCACAGTTTCGTGTTCTCATTTTGTCAGAGTCAATCGTATGGAACTTGCCAAAATGAAGTCAACCGCGCATTTCCCCTGAAAATGACCCGTTTCTTGTCGTGTTTTATGAAGAGATTTTCTAGTCGTCTATTAGAGATAATCGTAAGTATTGAACTTGCCATATAAGGAGTCGTTACGTTAAGAATTGTCGTGTGTTTTGAGCTTGTTAGAATGACAGTCGTATGTTTCGAACTTGCTAGAGTGACATAAATGCCATTACCGGTCGTGATTTTAACTCTGTGGCGCTGAAAACAGACTGCTTTTCGAAAATTTCGCCTGCTGCGCGACGTTTCAACATTATCCTACCTGGTGTTGTGCAAAAATCTCCTTATCTTAAAAAGAAACAAGCACAACCGCCTGATGATTGCACTATTTTTGTGTAGTCGAAATTTAAAGTGGAAGTAGAACCACGTACCAACTTCTGGGGAAATAGCCCACTCCGTTTGCAAGTTATCGGGCACTGACAGATATGTCAGTGCATATCGTAGTAGGCAGCCTTTAAATGTTGCGCCGTCTTTCATAGTCGCCTACTCTCTATCTGTTTGGACAGCCTGTAATATAAGTGAGGTGTTATAGACCTTCGATTTCAGCCACCCTAGAAGCTAGAAATGTCCGAAAAATCTCGGATTACACAAAAATCGCCTGCGACGCTGAGTTTAAATTTGTCTTAAGGCGTATTCTCGCCATTCCCCGAGGACTCCTCGGGGAATCAAAGGGAACGGCGAGAATAGAGGGAGTCACTCCATGCGGACTCCGCGTACAGAAACAGCGAGAACACGGGGAATGCTTCGAAATTGGATTTTGTTCAAAAAAAAAAATATGCAGTTGACGAAATTAGTCTGGACCCACTTTATTTTTTGTTTTGTTTATTCTTATTGTTTTTAATTAATTTTGCATTGCACCAACACCAGCAAAAATTAATTCCCCTCCGAATCTGAAAGGGAGTCCTTTCCGATGATGGTGATGATAACCGGAGCACTCCCCGTCGGTGGGGACTCGCGAGAATACGGGGAGTGAGTCCCCGGGACAAACAAAAACGCGGGTACTCCTCAAATGGAGTCCTCGGGGAACGGCGAGAATACGCCTTTAGGCACATATGGTAAAAGCTGCTGCTTGGGATCTGAGCCACGTTTTAAAGCAAGAGTTTGTGTGGGAAGTACTAGTCGAATATTCCCGAATAAACGCCGGTTTAACAAATTTTGCCTGCGGCTCTTTCGTAGTTCTACCCTATTTCTATTTAGTCGAAGTGTGCACCACTTATGTGCGGTTTTAAGCTTGAGATTTGGAGTCTAAGCTACATTAAAAGGTAGTAGTTGTGAATGAGTAGTTGAATTTTGCTCGGATTGAAAAAATTTTGCCTGCGGCGCTCACTTTAGTTTGTCTTGAGCACTTCGCTGGACAGAACCGATTTGTCAGCTTATATATTACTTATTTTTTTATTATTTATTACTACAATGGCATTTTCCGTGACGTTTTAGAACTTACAATTTTAATATTTCTTGAGCCTGCTGGTGCTGCATTTTTAGCCAGTCGTATATTTTTTTTCCTCAACCCCCCCTGCCCAATCCCTTCGAACCGCCCCTGCCTTTCAGATTCGGAGGGGAATAAATTTTTGCTGGTGTTGGTGCAAAGTAAAATTAATTAAAAATAATCAGAATAAACAAAACCAAAAATAAAGTGGCTCCTGACTAATTTCGTCACTGCATATCTATTTTTCGAACAAAATCAATGCTGGAACATTACCTGTGTTCTCGCTGTTTCTGTCCGCGGAGTCCTCGTGGAGTGACTCCCTCTATTTTCGCCGCACCATTTGATTCCCCGAGGAGTCCTCGGGGAACGGCGAGAATACGCCTACTGTAAAAAGTCCGATCATTAAGGTAATGGCTAACTCTCACTTTCTACCACTAAGGCATATGCAAAACCTCTATTACCTGGGAGCAGATTGCAATTTTCTACTCATCAATATGTCGATCTATTTTACAACGTCTGTCAAGAAGTGCTGATTTTGAGGCATGGGGCACTAGTCCACTTGGAGGCGCTGAATAGGAATATCGCCAATTAGTCGTTTTCTCAGTTACCGTGGTATCTGATACTACGGTTGCTATGCAAAAACGACAATTCATCAAAAACAAATGCTGATGTCCACTAGCATCTAGAGTGGCATAACATCTTTTCCACTAATTTGACAAAAAACTAGACTCTTTTGTAAGTGATGATGAAACTGAGCTGAGTATTCCAGATGCCACGATTCGACCATTGCCTTCTAGTAAAAACTCGGCAAAATTTGGACAGCCGGTTTTACGCATCAATAATAGTTATTATACTCGAACCAAGGCCGTATCCAGGGGGGAGGGGGGGGGGGGGGGTGACCCCCCCCCCCCGAAACGCACAAATGTAGTCATTTTTATAGGCTTTTCCCTCTGATCTATGTCTTTTTGTTTACTTTTTTGTCCGACCCGCAGGCAAACCCCCCCCCCCCCGAAAGGCAAAAACCCCTCCCCGGAATAAATTCCTGGATAGGGGCCTGACTCGAACCCTCGTCGGGAGCATAATGTACATGGATTTGTGAGGGCTTAGAATATCACATATTGACATTTGAATTTCCAGGCTTAAGAATCAATGATGCAAGTAGGTTGCATTAGCATTATAGATACGCGGGTCCTTTAAATAATGCTAAATATTATGGGAATATGATGCCTAGACAAACGATCAGGTTCGGGTAGGCCAACTCACGGCCCGGAATTCCTGCCACGGTATTCGGCACTGTTTCAATTCCATGCGGATCAATCGAGGTTTCGGCAACTTGGTGGTTAAAGTCCAGAAAATCCAGCCGACCAGTGTTGCCACTTTTCTCTGACGGAACCTGACATATTTGGCCGCAAAAGTCTGTGACATTCTGGCGCCCACAAAATTGGGTGCTTTTTTCATTTTCAAAGCAAAATTCTTTTTGAGCTTCCAATTTGCTATAAGAGGAGCTAATACTCGTAAAAAAAATGTTTTTGAAAAGAGTTGCCTTGAAATTGACCAAACGTTTTGAAATCACACATTTTCTGCATAAGTGCGACTTCCTGTGACACATTTTTCACAGCTGTGAGTCTGGGGAGAAGTCAAAAACCTGTGACAAATACTAGAATTCTGCGATCAGTGGCAACACTGGCCAGGACAACATTATACTGTGTTCGAACTGGGCCGTGAGATATGAAAAGAACCTGGGTATGTGCCCATTTTTCACTATATACTGAAAATTTAGAATGACATCCAGAAGCCCATGCGTTTGCCGAGTGAGCAAAAACAGGTCCAGCCAAAAACCGGTCCGTTCCTAAAATGGCCTGGACTTGAAATATAGACCCACGTGTTGCTACGCCCGGAAATGCCGACAAAAATAAATTTGATGATTCAACTTTGGTTGGTTTGGTGATGCAGTTCACTAGGTTGAGCTCCATATCTTAGCATTAATTTGATGCCTCTAATTCAAATTTCCTTGTCTTTGTCGTCATTAAAAATGTGTCTGGATTAATGGTAAATCAATGTAGGCTAGCTCTATTTTGTAGCTATAACAGTAACAAAAATTCTACCCTATAGAGCTCCACATCTTAGCAAACTTGATACCTCTACTTCAAACTTCAGTTCAAATCCATTAATTTGATGTCTCTAAATTCAAATTTCCTTGTCTTTGTTGTCATTAAGAATGTGTCTGGATTAACGATAAATCAATGTAGGCTAGCTATATTTTGTAGCTATAAGATTAAACAAATTCTCGTCTGTAGCCTAGGCTACTATTCTTCTATTTCAATAAGTGAACATAAACAAATTAATTCCGATACTGGCAAAAGGAAAATTTGAATTAGGGTTTCTCTTCCTTTCAATGCATTTCACCCGTATCTTGAAGAGCAAAAATAAAATAAACAAAGAAGAATCTTAGCAGTTTTCTATAATTGTATTAGATAAGAAAGAATTCTTGCTCGGATCACTGCACAGTACATTCAAGGCTTCTCTCGAATCTATCTTTCCGGACTTTCCCAACTGTTTAATAAAAAGGATTTAGCAGCTATTTTTTCATATTTCCGGTACTAGAAATCCGTCGCTTGTTTGCCAAATTCGTGATAAAATTGTAAATTATATTGAAATACTTTTATCAAAAAGCAACTTAGAAACTTGACGAGCTGCAAATAAGCTGTCGGTCGAAGCTTTCTCTCGCTCTCGTTCGATTGTCCATTCTCATCCAAGTTGCTTGCCTCTGTTTTTGTTCGTTTCTGGGATCCAAAAACGTAAGCGGAGGGATACTGAGGAATACCTACGACTTCGTAAAAGTTGCTCTTCCGTTAGTCTTTCTGTCTGTCTGTCCGTCTGTTAGCAACATAACTCTCTAAGGGGTGGAGATAAATTATTCAAACTAGGTATGAGGATTCTTTGGGTCAAAGTACAGTTCAAGTTCGCAGATGGGCTCTGTACCTCTATATTTAGGGGTGGGGGAGGGGTCTCATATTAAGGGGTGATACAAATATTTTCTAAAGCTAAGGAGATTTAGGGGTAAGGAGACATAATTTCCCGTCAGACAAGTAGTTCACCCGGAATACGTTTTGTTTTTTAATTTTATTTTCTAGCCGAAAATGAGTTTGCCCAAAATCCGGCCAAAACCGGAAATCTGACAGGAAGCTTTGAAACCCGATGAGACAGTCGATAGAGGTTAGGAGATATTGTGAATCCAGTTCTGATCCTAATTTTGTCGCCGGACAAGAAGTTTACCCGGAATTCGGCCGAACCGGAAATTTCCTAAAAACACAATTTCATTTTCAAAATCGATTAGAGGTTCGTACCATGGGTAACAACACTCGATGAATCCATTTCTGAACTGTATTTAATCGTCAGACAGTTCTCTGCCAAAATTTGCCAACATCCGGAAATTTGGATCAAAATGTTCTTGGTTCGCCCCTCAAGGTCCCCAGCTTTTTTCCTCTGCATGCAGTATGCCCGGAATACAGCAATGGAATTCGGTCGAAGTAAAAGACTTTTCTAAAGTCTAGTAGAGATGAGATATAGGGGTAAGCATGCAGTTGTTTGCCCATAATTTGTCAACAAACTCCATGTTGTATATTTTTTTTTACATTTTCAGGCGGTTGATTGTTGATAAATAGTAACATTCGAAAGGGGTTTGGCGACAACCAGAAATCTAAAAGACCTGATTATCTGGATTAAAAAGTCCGATAGATATTCAGTTTCTGGGATCCCATCAAAACTTTGGTCTTGTTATCCTTTGATAAGTTTCAACAATACAACTAAGATTTTTTGTTTTAAATCATTATTTATATCTTATGGAAGTCGGTTCTTAGCATAGTCTCATCATGCATTCAAGTCCGTATCCACGGGGGGGGGGGGGGGGGGTTGAACCCTCCCCCTCTCCGAGAAACATACAAAAATAATCATTTTTATACGCTTTTCCCTCTGATCTATGTGTTTTGTACTTTTTTGTCCAACCAGCAGTCGACCCCCCCCCCCCCCCCATAAATTCCTGGATACGGGCCTGCATGCATTCATCATGATTCGTTTCCAACAAACGAACGACAGCAGAGCTTGTTCAAGTCGGGGTCATCCGTTTTAAAGCGGATTCTCGCAGTTCCCGAGGGTAGGGAGTCAGTTGGCGTGAAGTCGTGTGTCCCATTAACTCGCTCTCTGTACTCTCGCAAGTCCCCAAGGAGAGGGAATGTTGCTTTTATCGTCACCATCATCAAAAAGGGACTTCTCTTCAGATTTGGTAAGGAGTCGAAATACGTAGTTTGCTGGTGTTGTTGGCTGTTGCAAAACAGATTTTAGGGAAAGGTCAACTGGAATTTTTGAGATGTAGATCGAGTGTAGCTATGGGATAAGACAAAATTTGTACGAATTTCAAATTAACTAAACGAATAAAAAGAAACAAAAGGGAAAAAAGATGGGCCGCAACTTTGAAAAGAATATCGAAGATAATGCAGAAGGAGGTATTCCCCTTGTTCTTTCTGGGGAGCCCCAGGATGTGACTCCCTCTCAATGAAAGACATTATTGTTCCTCAGGCGGTATTTGAACCCTCAACCTTTGGCTTACAAGGTCGCTGCTTCACCACTGAGCTACCGAGAGGCTTGTGAGCATAGTTGGCAACCCAGTACAATAGTCAGATAGAAGTGGGACATAGGAACCAAGACAGAAACAGTGATCCCGCAAAAGGAAATTTTGTCTAAGCAGTTCCCCACCATCAAGTTATGGAGACTAAATAAATTTTTTTTAACCGGCCGTTTTTAAAAGTGGAGTTTAGTACTGGATTCTTTAAAAACCGTTTTACATCAAGCTGCATGGTTTAATCTTTTAATTCAATTTGAGGTTTATTTAAACTGATGGATTAAACTTTGAAGTTTGATGTAAAACCTTAAAGTTTAACCGAAAAGGGCTGAGATGGCACAATCTAGTTACCCATCACTTCTTCACTTAAAGAGGCTTGAAGACCCGATGAAAATGCGTTACTTCGTTACTCCGCTATTCACCAGTAATCGACTCTCGAATAGTGGAATTTCCCTGTTGGATGTGTGTTACCTCTATGCACCTGCTGTATTGTACGCTTGACGAAACACATTTACGAAACAATTGGGTTCAGACACTCAGCAGCCCTCACCAAGCTAACCACTTTCAACTGCAGAGCCGCGTCTGGGGTGAGATTCAAATTTTCCGCGTCATGGTTAGAATTTGCGTTGTGGGGACGGCCGTACATATTTTGAACATCACTACTAGAGTAGATAGTGGAAAATCAGAAAATCCCCTAGCAGAATGCAAATAATCAGTGTATTGAACTAAACGATACAAAAATAAGTTGACTTTTCAGTTAAACTTTAAAATTTCCAAACCTAGAAACCCTTTCCAAACCAACCTAGAAACCAAATTAAAATCTTTGGTTCTCTCCCTGAGCATCAGCCACGCAGACCCTGTACTGACTGAAAGATTAATTCAAACTTACTTCTGATCTTTCTGGCTCCCTCTATTCCCGTAGCCAGATATCGACGAGGGTAGGCGTCTCGTAGTGCTTTGGAAGATCTTTGTATGCCAGGCTGTAGACAGCTGGTCCTTTGCCAGAATTTTTGTCACGAGAAACTGAATATTTTCTGGCTCGACGTGTCCAGGATTTTGTTGCTGACTGAACTTTTCCCCGCATTTTTGGCAACGACGCATTTCTAGGAATTACCGACTTAGCATACTGAAAGAGCCAACGCTATGAATCGCGACTCAATGGGCAGATCAACCCTTCCCGATCTCACGCTTTGACTGACCACGCAACGACAGTATTGCCACTTTTCTCTGACGAAACTGTGACATCAGGCCACAAAAATCGTTGACATCTTGGCGCCCACAAAATCGGGTTCTTTTTTTAGTTTCAAAGAAAACTCTTCGATTCTAAACTTCCAATTTGCTACAAGAGGAGCTAATAGCCTACCCAAAGGGTTGCCTTGAAATTGGCCAAAATGCTTTAAAATAGCAAATGTGTGACATTCTTGGCATGAGTGCGACTTCCTGTGACAAATTTTTCACAGCTGCGAATCTGGGGAGAAGTCGAAAACCTGTGAGAAATCGCAGAATTCTGCGACCAGCGCCGATATTCGTTACGCTGATACGTACTTTTTGCTCCTTTTTCTGACAGAATTTGGAGCAAGCAGAAAATTGGCTCTTCAGAAAAGTAACCTGACCCTTCTTCAGTATCGTGTTAAACTAATTGGCAACTAAACGGGAGCACATGGAACACCGGATCAGCTGATTAATTGACACTTGCTGCTTAACTAATTCATGTCGTATACACTGTAAAAAGTTTCGCCGATAAGGATTAAAGTTGGTGAATCCAAATTAGAGATGAGATTATCTTTTAAGAGACAAGATTAATCCCAGTAGCAGCTACTGCAGTATTTGTTTTTTACACTGTAAGTAGGAAGCAATGAAGCAGTCCTTTTCGCACATAAAAACCTCGGTTTTGGTCACGATACGATCGAGAATCGGTATTGCGCAGTCAGAAGTTTGATAACAGACGCCACACACATAACATATCGTCAAGGAAGAGGAACAAGACTTACACGAGACCAGGATCCCTGTTCTTTTGATTTTATTCTTCCTTCTGTCAGGATCCACTTATTCAAACAACGTATAAAACGGATACGTCAGCTACATGCTTTGGCAGCTGTCAATCTCATGCATACTCGTCGACATAACGCAAGCATTCATCGAGTATTTAGTCAAGATCCCTGTTCTGATGCAGGATCCCTGTTTTGAACTAATTCAACGAACCCGGCTCCTACTTCTGTCTTAAGTAAGAAAAAAAAAAATCAGAACAGAGATCCTGCCCTTCAGGGTTTGTCACGGCGGACCCAATGGCTGATAAAACTATCACGTTGTCATATTACAACCCCTTAGGATGAAATGTTACATCAGAAATCAGCCGATTCTTCCACAATTTATTTTCGGTGAAATACGGTTAACCGTATACGGTGGAGTGGCGAGCACCGTATTGCGCTAGTTAGCACGCTCTCTGGAACGAAAGTAATAACAACGCGAATATACGTCATCACTCTTACGGGAATTTCTGCAGAACCGATAGTTATTATCACTTATGATGCTCGCGACCATCACAAGTAAATTTTAACGATCGTAACAGTCGTGGAACGATAATAATAAGTTTGAGGAGCCAATTTACTTATTACGGCGGGCTCTGGAACGGCAATAATAACAAGAATAGTAACGATCGTAACTACTAATACGTCGCTCGAACGCTACCAAAGTTCCACCGTACTGTCCTTCAAAGATTCCAGATCGCTTTTCCCGATAGGCTACTGGTGTAGTTTGTGAGTATACGCGCAGTAGACTAGTCGTGAGAGAGCTTGCGGCACAAGCACATTGCGCGAAAACGAAAACCCTCAATATTATTCCTTGGGTAGATTGACGACTAGACATTTCATGCTGGGTTTACACTTTTGCAGAAATCCGAGTGCAATTTAGGTATTTCCGTCTTTACCTTCGTTTTTACCCCAATGAGTCTTTGTAGCAAAAAAAAACGGAAGTAAATACCGGCAGATTTGAAAGGAAAAAAACAATTGGATTCTACTCATTGTGTAAATGAAGCATGTGGAAGCAGAGATATCATCCACTTTCACTGAAGGGATGATTGGCGGTACTAACACAAAGAGTTATGGTGATGTAAATATATATTCGGTATTAATAATAATTACGAAGTCGCAGAACAGGACGAAACCAGTTTTGAATACATAAAATCTGAACCAAAATCTAAAATATTCATAAAATAACTAATATTCAACAAAATGTACAGAATGGCAGAAAACTTGATGGCCACCATAAACAGCAACAAGCTGAGTTGCCCTTTCACTTCAGTAACAAGGCAAGTTCGACTCAGGTACTCAACTGTATATTGAGCTATCTGGCCAGGGTTATAGGCTATCCCAGGGCAGCCTCATTGCGAGCCTTACAAACTGAACTCGCGTCAAATCACCTATCACCAAAAAATAAGACAAGTACTCCACGATTCACAACCATTTAGTCCTTGCTGCCTCTTAGAACGAATCAGAGTTTTACGTTTCAGCCCTATCACACGATTCCACGTTTTCAAACGAACACCCTGATATGTGTGAACACACGCATTATCATCTGCGACATATTTACACATGCCCCAGGCCCGTTCAGACATAGCATGAACAGCAGCTAATCTGCCTTTGTAGTTTGAGAATTGTTCAAAGGGTTTCGAAAGCTTCAGCAGGCTTTCGAAAATGACTGCTGGCTGGTTCTGCTCGAAAATAAGTTCAGTTCCGTCTGAACGGGGCCTTGAGGTGCTCGATACTGACAATCCCAATACTGATGCACTTTTTGCACAATTCCCCTCATATCTCATCAGCTGTGCATGTTCAATTTCAGCATTTTGCACACAAATATTTAATAAGATGAACTACCGATACAGTTTCTTTACGATATCCTCAATCTTCGGGGGGCGAGGGGTTCTGACGTTCAGATTTGTTCACTTTCAGACACAAGAAGCTCAATTTTGATTTCCGGTTCTTTCCGGCCATAGGCTAGCTCCGGAAGGGTACGACTTGTCTCCCTCCCAGTCAAAATATTTCTACGGTCTGGGCTACCCCAGAAGCAAGACAAGTATTGTTAAACAACCGGAATCCTGCCGGAAAAGGGATGCTTTCACTTTCAACATTCACCAATATGGTCCTGCTGTATCAAAGTGACTCCAACTAGCGAACTCCGACCACGAGTCCAAACGCATGCGCATCGCGTCACTAACGGGCTGGATGTTGGTCGCCTGCGAGTTTCGCTTAGCGGCAACAGGGGCGGGTTGCGGTTTTTTTGAGGCGCGAAGAATTCCGTAATTCTTCCCACAATTATTGTCCCAGAATTCACAGCCTTCACACTTAAACTGAATGCAAAAGTCCATCCGGTCTACCAACGCGTTACGGGGCATTTCGATGCTGAAAGTGAAGGTATCGATGAGGTGGGGCAAGTTCGAGGCGGTTCCGACGGGAACGTACTTAGCGCGAACGTCTCTAAAGGATTTCCACTGATCAAAGGTGACTCGGACGAACACTTCCTTGTGGAAGAAGAGGTTCTTCACTTTAACAGTTCCTGTTACTTCAGAGCCGGTTTCGCTGAGGCAAACGTTTTCTAAGCAGACGTTCTGAGATTCCAATCGATTTTTGAATTCCAAATAGTCGGCAGCTGGCTGCTGGAAGTTGAATTCCCAACGTTCTGAAGCTACCTCGGCCAGTACTCCTTTTGTAACCTGGAACGGAAAAAATATTTAGAGCAAATGGCGACATTATCTGGATTTGAAATCGAAGCGAGGAATCGACAACAGAGTTGTCTAAGTGTTTTGATTATGTGTGATTTATCTTTTTATTTGTCCATTGATCTGAATCGCAATAAAAAGTCGGGACACCCGCTAGTGTATCTAAGGAAGAAATATAGCTATAGGGCAAAAGGTGTCTCTGTTGGGATTCGAGCTCAAAACCAGGAAGGAAAATAAATAGCCAAAGCAAAGTGGCCTCTTTGCTTAGGAAGACCGGGAAAACAAAAACTACGGAAGAAAACAGATTGGTAGAGCAAAACGGTGTCTGCCGGGATTCGAACACGAAACCAGCAAGGGAAATAAATCGTCAGAGAAAAATGGCACATTTGCTGGGAAAACTCGAGCAAACGGGTGTCTGACGGGAAACCCGATAGCCAAACTAGCGAAGAAACAAATCGTCAGAGCAAACTTAGCCGAAATGAACAACGGACTGGGACGAGGAACAAAATGTTGTCGTTGCAGGGATTCAAATCCAAAACTCGCAAAGACAACAAACCAGAAAGGAAAATAAATGGCTAAAACAAGAAGATCCCTGAGGATTCGAACCCGAAACGGAAGCCACGTTCCATTATTATATTGTGTTCGTATAATTTGAACTTCACTATCTGGCTGCTCTGTACCTAGAACCTGACATGCAGTTGGAGCTAAGGATTCATCTTGTTAAAATGGACTGCAAAAAGGGGAAGTCACATAGGCCATACCCCTAGATTTCGATATTTCATACAATTAGTTATTCATTCATCATATGCCTACCATCCGCTTACAGATTATTTTTCTTTTCATCTTTTATACAAATTCTATCACATGTATACTATCCGCTTTCAGATTTAGTGATCTTCAAAACTTTTAAATATATTCTAGCATCTGATCCAACTTTACCAAGCAACAAGTCGACTTGACACGGATCTACGTAAAAATAACACGCGAATACCATCGCATAGTAACCGACCAGAAATGAACTAGACTAACTCAACTCGTCTGGCGACACACGTGAAAGTGATCCTTTCAATCCTAACCAGTAAAATTCACGGCCGTTTGGCACTGTTCAACAAATTAAGACAGGCGTAGAATCGGATTAAATTTGGATGCCACTGGAAAAGAAGCACTCTAGGCCAAATGGAGCCGGAGGAGGGCGGGGGGGGGGGGTAACTGACACGGGAGACGATCAGGTTCGAATCGACGGGGATCCACCGAAAAACTAGAAGGCAAGAGTGTAGAACAAGTCACAATAAAGTGACTCACATGGGGTACTGAAGGGAAAAAAATATATCGCGTGACCAAAAGGAGAAGGGTACAACCGACAAGGGAGACGATCGGTAGTGACTAAAGGTCTAAGGGGGATGCACAGAAAATCTACGGGGCAAGCGGTTTACCAAGTCTCAGTAAGTGAATCTGCACATGAGTATAGAAGGAAAACAATAGGTAGCGTGAACCCCTAGGCCAAAGGGGGGAAGGGGGTGTAACTGACACGGGAGAAGATCAGGTAGAGACTGAACATCGAACGGGGATCCACCGAAAATCTACTGGGCAAGGGGTGTAGAGTAAGTCGAACTAAGTGAATCACATGGGGTATGGGAAAAATACATAGCATGAACCACTTGGGAAAAAATACGTAGCGGGAACCCGTTGGCATGGGAAAGCGGGGGGGGGGGGGGGCGTATTCAGCGTATAACGTACGCTGAAAGTACACTACCGACGTTTGCACTGGGTTACAGACAAGCCGAATATTTCAGCGAACAATTTTTTTTAACTATTTATCTTAACTTATTCAACAAACTTTTTGGCTCAAGCCAAAATTCTTGAAAAAAAATTCATCGACCTAAATATCATATCAGACATTTCACTGTATTTATGCCCCAGGATTCTGCTGATCTTTCCCGCACGTATTTTAGCTTTTATCTTGACACCTATTTTCGCAGTCACTGCCAAATTATTATTAAATGTCAGAGGTTTACTGAACGGAAACCAGACTATAGTTCCTGCAGCTATAAGAGAGCGGTTGTTGGACCTCGTTCAAACTTTTAGTCGTGAATCAAACTTAAAGCTGTCGCTGTACCCACGTTGTCTTCCCTTATCATATCGGCATATATTTATTTCTTACTACATTCAGAACTAATCATCATTTATCGCCTTTACTCATACTGTAAAGGACGAAGGAAAATTTCAAGCAACTTCAAGACGATATATCTCAACTCAAGGTCCTGTAAAATACTTTTAATTCAATTTTTATATTTTCAAGCTTCTCACTCCGGCGGGTTTTCGATTAAGAAAACTATTAGGCAAAAAGTATTGCTGAGGCAACACGTGAGGTCCAAAAACATGTTTTCCAGGCCCGTTTTTGTTAACGTTTTTTTTCTCGGGAGACCAACGAACAATCCTCGGACAATACTTTCAACTCAACTTTTGATATTTTTTTTTTCACTCTTTCCGGCTCCGGTAGGTTGCTGATTAAATTAATTATTAGATACAAACATGACTGAGGCAATATATGCTTGCTCGATACGGTGGATTGATAACCGAGGAAGCCTTTCGGGGAGAGGAGCTTCATCTTTAGAGACGAACAAACAATGGTCTTTGATGTAAGAACGACATTTGATATATACTTTTTTTTTATATAGGCACGATAGGCCTATTCGATATATTTGATATTCTGTTTGTTTCCTCTCTCTTATCTTTCCACTGCGACAGGCTTTCCATTAAATTGACTATTAGATATGACAACACGTGCCGCAGAAAAACAATTTTTCGGCAATATATTTTTGTAAAAATGGATTAACAAATTGTGAAACCTCCTTATCATCCACATCAAGAATATAACTAGTGGAGAATTTCCGCTCCGACTGGGTGCTGATCAAAGCATATGTTTAGATTAAAGAACGTGACTGAAACACGTGAGGTCCAAAACGTTTCCAGATAAAATTTTCTGGCACAGAAATAGCAACAGCTCAAGGAGACGGACTGATTGAACCAGAGAAAACCAGTATCAACCGTTATCGCGAACCCTTTCACTAAAGTGCCATCGCCGGCAAAAATACCCAATGAAAGTAAAACATGCAATTGGCCCTTTTCCAACATATATTTTTGCCGTCTCCATGAAGCGTTAGATTTTACGTAGAAAATACTAAAAAAAATTGTCACGTTTATTAATTTTTTGAGCCGCTCCTTTCTTCGGCTGAAGGAATATTCCTTCTAGAAGTTTCATTAAACATTGAGGATGGTGATGACCTATAGACAGGATACAGTCAACATGGCAACGCTGAACCGGAGTATGGCGAATTCCGGAAACATTATCGGAAGCACATATACATGAGAAATGTGTGATTATCAGGCTATGGGGATCAGCAGTTCTGATGGATGGCCTATGCCACAGCAGAACGATTTCTTCGTAATTAGCATCGATCATGGCATGCAGAAATCAGCGGGACAAGCATCGAATACCAATATTATTATAACATGAGATTTGCCGGAACTAGGGCAACTGTACGACGCAAACGAATGGAACTCTGTCGGAAAAGAACTGTCAGGAGGTATAGACATATTGAAATAATATTTATTTGTATACAATTAATATGTGCATTGAAAACCAGGACGGCCATATACAGTAACGAATTACTGGGCAGCAGTTACTGCATGACAAGCTAATGAGCATTAATTTAAATACCATTTTAATTCAAATGTTATGAGGAAGACCGTCTGTCTGTGGATGTAAAGATCCTTCATTATATTGGGCTAATTCGGATTCGGCATGTTATCTTTCATAGCTTAGACTATAAGCTAGGACACTAAAGCAAGAATGTTGAATGATTTGTTCTCGCAACAAATATTAAGTTTATTTTTCCCAGGCTCCTCTACAGGGAAGAACGTTAAAATAGGACACAAATTTTAAAGACCCGTAGACGAGAATGTGCCATTTGATTTCATAACTTCCAAGCAAAAAGAAATCCGATTCTCAACTTCGCGTTTTATATTCCAAGTCACAAACTACACCTTATTTATCTCACTGACTCACATGGTTCGAATTTCAAAACACTTGCCAAATTTGGTAGTAGCTTGTAAAGCAGATCACCTTTCAAAACGTGCAAAAACAGTGAGCCATGCGATAAGTTACTAAAGCGTAAGCTGAAACGCAAAATGTCGGCAGAATCAAACGAGGGTCTAATTTTTCCCGTCTGTCCCGGATTTCACTCCATTTCAGGGGTTTCGAGCAAGGAAGATAACAAAAATGAAATAAGACATTCAAAATATTCGTAAGGATGGAGCATTTAAAAACGACATCGACAACTCATACATATCCTATGGCATTATAATTATTTATTGATGCTTCATGTGAAGGATTTTATAATCCTGTCCTCGCGGAACTACAATACAGCGACGCCTGGTGAGCAAAAGGGTTAGTGGCTCTAAGAGTAAGGACACACGTGGAGTGAATTAGTAGCCCAATTGGTCACTGATGATTCATTACACTAATTGGCCTCGCGGAACTACAAAATACAGTGACTGGTGGTGAGCAAAGGGTTAGAGACTCGAGAATTAAAACCATTCAGCAAGTGAATGTTTGTGCAAATGTGGTGGCGGTACTTCGATGGCGTCCCAAAACACGTAAGTAGTATTTTGGTAGATAGATTAGTAAAAAACAACAGCGTATATTGATGCCTTCTCTAACATGCTAGACTATCGTGATAACAACCTAGCGACTGCTCATAATTAAAGGCCATAGAGCAATTAATATTCCCAGCTCATGTTATAAATCGAAAAGCTGACCAGAATCCAAGAAGATATAGGATAAAGAATCAAATTACCAAAATTCCACGATCAAGGACAGCGTGGAGGCCTTAAAATGAATTTATTATCGTAAAGTTTATCTTTTGCGCAAATCCCTATTGGGTGTTTATACCGAAATTAAACTTTTACGACAAAAACTGTAGGCTATAATAAGCCAATGACCAATGTCACGCTGGCACCGCGTGAACGTGCAGAGTTCAGTGTATTTTTCTCGGGCCCAGTTTCCCACTTTCTATTTATATGAGACATTAGAGCCTTACTTCAGTACTGTGTACTTCAGTAAACACAATAATTAAAAGGCGATTGAGGATGAAAGTCGTGTTAAATGTAGTTGATTAAGTGCGCAGAATTGACAGAAAACTCGAACAAGAAATATCTAATAAGCACAGGTTCACTAAATTTACAATTCTTCAATACTTGGAATTACTCACAATGTTTCTTTAATTCGAACAAAATTTAGTTTGTGGACTGAATCAGATGTTCCATATATTCTCTATTGCTGTGTCAGACTCATTTGTTATGCTTTAAATATTTATTAATAATAATTAATAAATAAATAAAAAAAAGTATGCTTTAATCCATTCTTATACAACGTATGGATGTTCTGTTTATGAATGTAATTTTGAGTCGAATTTTAAGAAAGCGCAAGTAGTGGTATCTATAGTGTTCCGTAGCGAATTATTTTTTCCTATCGAATTTTTCATCTTAACCCTATTCTATCGAATTTTATTTCTAGGAAGACAGGCCAGAAACCGCAGCATTTTTTTGTTACGCGCGTAACAGGTGTTCCGGCTGTGGTTAATTATCGCGTTGCTGGGGGTAGGCTGAGTGAATTATTTGGAGAAACATAATCTTCCTATTGTGGGAAGCTGGATAATTAATTGCTTGATTTCAAAGAGGGTCTTACCTCGCGTCTTTTTTTTTTAACACGTGACCGACCAGGTGACGTAATTGTCGTTAGAAACTTTGGAGGATTGTTGGGTAATTTATGGCTTGCCTTTGCGGAGACAAGGTAAATGAACAGCCAAGGTTTATGCATGATTCCTTTATAGCTCAATTCTACTTGTACGGTAGTAGACAAACTGAAATAGAATTTTATTCCCCTCTCCCTAAAGAAAAAAAAAAAAATTTCAATGTACCCGAAAGGACATAACTATTATTACCTCAGTAATTTTCTTTATATAGAATTCCTACCGTATTAGATTGTATTACACACAATGTATAAATAGTGTAGAATCCTTAAAGCTCGTGTCTCAACCGCACAGTGCAATATACTTTATTTTCTTCAGCGGTATATTTTCAAGTCCAAAGAGCCATCAAAATAAAAGTTCTTCCTAGCATCATAAAGTATAGAAATATACCTCTTATAAAATTCAGCTGAAGTATCCGTTTTTTGACTGTCAAATATGACTCGCAGTCCGCAAGGAATATTTATAATTTTCTTAACCATTCTAACCTCTTTTCGTCCTGAAACCTGAGATGCACATTGAATTCCCAACGGGCCTTTGAAATAAGTCTTTCATTCTTTCCCACAATCCCCTGATCAACGTAATATATTCAACGTAAAACTGTCCATTTTTTTAATTTTCCCCAAGAGCCCATGATTAATTACACCTTGCTTTAAAGGAATTCTAGTATTCTTTAAAGCACCTATCTTAAACAGAGGGGTATTATTTTTTCCATGACCGTTCACAACAATCTCATAACTCTTTTTTGCTTCTATGATTTCAGGCTGCACTTCTTTTCTTCCTAACATCATTAAAGTTCGTTTCTTAACGGCATTCCACAATCACTTTCTTGGTCCAACGTTTCATTTCAAGTCCCATAAGGGCTTTCGACGAAAAACTGCCATTATCATACTATTCCAAGCTTTTTGAACACAAAATGCATTTTTTCTTCACCGTGGGCCCATGATTATTTAAACCTTGCTTCAAATAAACATAGTATCTTTAAAGGCTCATCATAATCACAGAGTGCAATTTTTTTTTTCATGACTTTTCAAAACAGACCTCAACTCTTTTTTTTTCATTCCATCATTTCCGATTGTGCCTCTTTTCTTCCTAGTAAAATTACCCACAGCTTTGACTGCTTTAAACCTTTTCCTAGATCCATCTTCAGATAACCGGTTTTACACATCAATGGCATGATACGCGAGAAATCATCGAGAGCATAGCCTACATGGAAATTATGGAAAATAGTGAATCGTAACAAGAGTAAAGATTATCTTAACGGCATTCCACAATCAATTTCTTGGTCCAACGTTTCATTTCAAGTCCCATAAGGGCTTTCGACCAAAAAACTGTCATTACCATACTATTCCAAGCTTTTGAACACAAAATGTATTTTTTCTTCACCGTGGGCCCATGATTATTTAAACCTTGCTTCAAATAAACATAGTATCTTTAAAGGCTCATCGTAGCCACAGAGTGCAATTTTTTTTCATGACCGTTCAAAAACAGACCTCAACTCTTTTTTTTTTCATTCTATCATTTCCGATTGTGCCTCTTTTCTTCCTAGTAAAATTACCCACGGCTTAGACTGCTTTAAACCTTTTCCTAGATCCATTGATCTAGGATTTTCAGATAACCGGTTTTAAACATCAATGGCATGATACGCGAGAAATCATCGAGAGCATAGCCTACATGGAAATTATGGAAAATAGTGAATCCTAAGAAGAGTAAAGATTATTGAGGTATCGTTATCGGGCATGCAATGTAACACATGAGATTTGAGTCTCCGGGCTTAAGAATAATGAATCCATTTACGTCATTAGCTTGCATTGATAATACAGACGCGAAGGGTCCTTTAAGGCGTCTTTGATAACGGTATATTTGACGGAATTATGGTCGTGCAGGCAAAAAAAAAATAAACTTCTAGTCCAACAAGTTAACCTATAGAATTGTAAGCCTCTGCTCCGCCTAGCCAACCAAAAAATAACACTCATGAAACATCTTCTGAATATTACATACAAACAATATGACGCCTCATTCAATAAACTCTATGTATACCCCGCTCAAGCTTATACCTTACGCGGTAACCTATTTTCCTACAAAACGGTCAAAAAACAGTGTTTTGAACCATTCATTTTCTGTAAATTTGTGTTTTTAAACCCAAGTTTTTAACATTTCTGTTTTTTCAAACCTTAAATTTTTGAATTCTCTATTTTCCGACCTCTACCACGTAACTCCATGTACTTCTTATGGAGTTTAAAACTATACTGTTCAAAATCCAACCCTTATTTTATCTTAACCTCAAAATTTGATCCTTGTAAATAAACATTTTCATGTTTTTCAACCCCTAATTTTTTCAACTTCTTGTTTTTCAACCCACCACAAAAATCCGAACCCTATTTTACATCATTGCTAAAAACTCAACCCTTAAAGTAGAAAGGCAATGTATTTCTTATGGCGTTTCAAAAGCGAAGTTTTCAGATTTCAACCCTTTAAATTTAACATTCTAAATTTTAAACATCTTCGTGAAAACTATTTGTCAAAAAACACTATTCATGTGTTATATTTGTAAGTTTCGCGACTTTTTTTGTCGAATCTTTGTCTATTAAGAGTGAAAATTCAATCGTAGCCTTCCATCTTTGCGAAAATGCGTAGAAAAGCTTACCTTTCGGTCCAGACACTTGCTCCACCAACGAAACACCAAGCGCCACCAACGAAACGAATAAAGCCAGTATTTGTCAAACTATATCTGTCAAACAGTTTAGCATTTAACCGTAAGAAGATGACGCCATGGCCAAGCTATTGAAAAAGGGCTGAAATTACCACCATTTGGTTCTCCTTTTCACCATACCAATGAGGAATACGATGATCGACTAACCTGCGCCTCCATTAGGCAGTGCATTTTCCAATGTCATCCATAACTGGGCAGTTTGTAGATTTGTAATCAGTGCTAGGCTATTTAATGAATTTCTATATTGGGATTATATTTCAATTCATCACCCATGTCCGCCAAAGCGACCGAAAGCGGACCTTCAGAAGCAAGTGTCTGGACCGAAAGGTAAGCTTTTCTACGCATTTTCGCAAAGATGGAAGGCTACGATTGAATTTTCACTCTTAATAGACAAAGATTCGACAAAAAAAGTCGCGAAACTTACAAATATAACACATGAATAGTGTTTTTTGACAAATAGTTTTCACGAAGATGTTTAAAATTTAGAATGTTAAATTTAAAGGGTTGAAATCTGAAAACTTCGCTTTTGAAACGCCATAAGAAATACATTGCCTTTCTACTTTAAGGGTTGAGTTTTTAGCAATGATGTAAAATAGGGTTCGGATTTTTGTGGTGGGTTGAAAAACAAGAAGTTGAAAAAATTAGGGGTTGAAAAACATGAAAATGTTTATTTACAAGGATCAAATTTTGAGGTTAAGATAAAATAAGGGTTGGATTTTGAACAGTATAGTTTTAAACTCCATAAGAAATACATGGAGTTACGTGGTAGAGGTCGGAAAATAGAGAATTCAAAAATTTAAGGTTTGAAAAAACAGAAATGTTAAAAACTTGGGTTTAAAAACACAAATTTACAGAAAATGAATGGTTCAAAACACTGTTTTTTGACCGTTTTGTAGGAAAATAGGTTACCGCGTAAGGTATAAGCTTGAGCGGGGTATACATAGAGTTTATTGAATGAGGCGTCATATTGTTTGTATGTAATATTCAGAAGATGTTTCATGAGTGTTATTTTTTGGTTGGCTAGGCGGAGCAGAGGCTTACAATTCTATAGGTTAACTTGTTGGACTAGAAGTTTATTTTTTTTTTGCCTGCACGACCATAATTCCGTCAAATATACCGTTATCAAAGACGCCTTAAAGGACCCTTCGCGTCTGTATTATCAATGCAAGCTAATGACGTAAATGGATTCATTATTCTTAAGCCCGGAGACTCAAATCTCATGTGTTACATTGCATGCCCGATAACGATACCTCAATAATCTTTACTCTTCTTAGGATTCACTATTTTCCATAATTTCCATGTAGGCTATGCTCTCGATGATTTCTCGCGTATCATGCCATTGATGTTTAAAACCGGTTATCTGAAAATCCTAGATCAATGGATCTAGGAAAAGGTTTAAAGCAGTCTAAGCCGTGGGTAATTTTACTAGGAAGAAAAGAGGCACAATCGGAAATGATAGAATGAAAAAAAAAAGAGTTGAGGTCTGTTTTTGAACGGTCATGAAAAAAAATTGCACTCTGTGGCTACGATGAGCCTTTAAAGATACTATGTTTATTTGAAGCAAGGTTTAAATAATCATGGGCCCACGGTGAAGAAAAAATACATTTTGTGTTCAAAAGCTTGGAATAGTATGGTAATGACAGTTTTTTGGTCGAAAGCCCTTATGGGACTTGAAATGAAACGTTGGACCAAGAAATTGATTGTGGAATGCCGTTAAGATAATCTTTACTCTTGTTACGATTCACTATTTTCCATAATTTCCATGTAGGCTATGCTCTCGATGATTTCTCGCGTATCATGCCATTGATGTGTAAAACCGGTTATCTGAAGATGGATCTAGGAAAAGGTTTAAAGCAGTCAAAGCTGTGGGTAATTTTACTAGGAAGAAAAGAGGCACAATCGGAAATGATGGAATGAAAAAAAAAGAGTTGAGGTCTGTTTTGAAAAGTCATGAAAAAAAAAATTGCACTCTGTGATTATGATGAGCCTTTAAAGATACTATGTTTATTTGAAGCAAGGTTTAAATAATCATGGGCCCACGGTGAAGAAAAAATGCATTTTGTGTTCAAAAAGCTTGGAATAGTATGATAATGGCAGTTTTTCGTCGAAAGCCCTTATGGGACTTGAAATGAAACGTTGGACCAAGAAAGTGATTGTGGAATGCCGTTAAGAAACGAACTTTAATGATGTTAGGAAGAAAAGAAGTGCAGCCTGAAATCATAGAAGCAAAAAAGAGTTATGAGATTGTTGTGAACGGTCATGGAAAAAATAATACCCCTCTGTTTAAGATAGGTGCTTTAAAGAATACTAGAATTCCTTTAAAGCAAGGTGTAATTAATCATGGGCTCTTGGGGAAAATTAAAAAAATGGACAGTTTTACGTTGAATATATTACGTTGATCAGGGGATTGTGGGAAAGAATGAAAGACTTATTTCAAAGGCCCGTTGGGAATTCAATGTGCATCTCAGGTTTCAGGACGAAAAGAGGTTAGAATGGTTAAGAAAATTATAAATATTCCTTGCGGACTGCGAGTCATATTTGACAGTCAAAAAACGGATACTTCAGCTGAATTTTATAAGAGGTATATTTCTATACTTTATGATGCTAGGAAGAACTTTTATTTTGATGGCTCTTTGGACTTGAAAATATACCGCTGAAGAAAATAAAGTATATTGCACTGTGCGGTTGAGACACGAGCTTTAAGGATTCTACACTATTTATACATTGTGTGTAATACAATCTAATACGGTAGGAATTCTATATAAAGAAAATTACTGAGGTAATAATAGTTATGTCCTTTCGGGTACATTGAAATTTTTTTTTTTT
>JAKZAP010000015.1:16598028-16925846 GCA_023053575.1 Branchinecta lynchi
GGCGGAGCAGAGGCTTACAATTCTATAGGTTAACTTGTTGGACTAGAAGTTTATTTTTTTTTTGCCTGCACGACCATAATTCCGTCAAATATACCGTTATCAAAGACGCCTTAAAGGACCCTTCGCGTCTGTATTATCAATGCAAGCTAATGACGTAAATGGATTCATTATTCTTAAGCCCGGAGACTCAAATCTCATGTGTTACATTGCATGCCCGATAACGATACCTCAATAATCTTTACTCTTCTTAGGATTCACTATTTTCCATAATTTCCATGTAGGCTATGCTCTCGATGATTTCTCGCGTATCATGCCATTGATGTTTAAAACCGGTTATCTGAAAATCCTAGATCAATGGATCTAGGAAAAGGTTTAAAGCAGTCTAAGCCGTGGGTAATTTTACTAGGAAGAAAAGAGGCACAATCGGAAATGATAGAATGAAAAAAAAAAGAGTTGAGGTCTGTTTTTGAACGGTCATGAAAAAAAATTGCACTCTGTGGCTACGATGAGCCTTTAAAGATACTATGTTTATTTGAAGCAAGGTTTAAATAATCATGGGCCCACGGTGAAGAAAAAATACATTTTGTGTTCAAAAGCTTGGAATAGTATGGTAATGACAGTTTTTTGGTCGAAAGCCCTTATGGGACTTGAAATGAAACGTTGGACCAAGAAATTGATTGTGGAATGCCGTTAAGATAATCTTTACTCTTGTTACGATTCACTATTTTCCATAATTTCCATGTAGGCTATGCTCTCGATGATTTCTCGCGTATCATGCCATTGATGTGTAAAACCGGTTATCTGAAGATGGATCTAGGAAAAGGTTTAAAGCAGTCAAAGCTGTGGGTAATTTTACTAGGAAGAAAAGAGGCACAATCGGAAATGATGGAATGAAAAAAAAAGAGTTGAGGTCTGTTTTGAAAAGTCATGAAAAAAAAAATTGCACTCTGTGATTATGATGAGCCTTTAAAGATACTATGTTTATTTGAAGCAAGGTTTAAATAATCATGGGCCCACGGTGAAGAAAAAATGCATTTTGTGTTCAAAAAGCTTGGAATAGTATGATAATGGCAGTTTTTCGTCGAAAGCCCTTATGGGACTTGAAATGAAACGTTGGACCAAGAAAGTGATTGTGGAATGCCGTTAAGAAACGAACTTTAATGATGTTAGGAAGAAAAGAAGTGCAGCCTGAAATCATAGAAGCAAAAAAGAGTTATGAGATTGTTGTGAACGGTCATGGAAAAAATAATACCCCTCTGTTTAAGATAGGTGCTTTAAAGAATACTAGAATTCCTTTAAAGCAAGGTGTAATTAATCATGGGCTCTTGGGGAAAATTAAAAAAATGGACAGTTTTACGTTGAATATATTACGTTGATCAGGGGATTGTGGGAAAGAATGAAAGACTTATTTCAAAGGCCCGTTGGGAATTCAATGTGCATCTCAGGTTTCAGGACGAAAAGAGGTTAGAATGGTTAAGAAAATTATAAATATTCCTTGCGGACTGCGAGTCATATTTGACAGTCAAAAAACGGATACTTCAGCTGAATTTTATAAGAGGTATATTTCTATACTTTATGATGCTAGGAAGAACTTTTATTTTGATGGCTCTTTGGACTTGAAAATATACCGCTGAAGAAAATAAAGTATATTGCACTGTGCGGTTGAGACACGAGCTTTAAGGATTCTACACTATTTATACATTGTGTGTAATACAATCTAATACGGTAGGAATTCTATATAAAGAAAATTACTGAGGTAATAATAGTTATGTCCTTTCGGGTACATTGAAATTTTTTTTTTTTTCTTTAGGGAGAGGGGAATAAAATTCTATTTCAGTTTGTCTACTACCGTACAAGTAGAATTGAGCTATAAAGGAATCATGCATAAACCTTGGCTGTTCATTTACCTTGTCTCCGCAAAGGCAAGCCATAAATTACCCAACAATCCTCCAAAGTTTCTAACGACAATTACGTCACCTGGTCGGTCACGTGTTAAAAAAAAAAGACGCGAGGTAAGACCCTCTTTGAAATCAAGCAATTAATTATCCAGCTTCCCACAATAGGAAGATTATGTTTCTCCAAATAATTCACTCAGCCTACCCCCAGCAACGCGATAATTAACCACAGCCGGAACACCTGTTACGCGCGTAACAAAAAAATGCTGCGGTTTCTGGCCTGTCTTCCTAGAAATAAAATTCGATAGAATAGGGTTAAGATGAAAAATTCGATAGGAAAAAATAATTCGCTACGGAACACTATAGATACCACTACTCTAGGGTCGGCTAAAAGAAGAAAAAAACAACTCTATAAACTACATCTCCCAGGAAAAGAGCGCGCTGCTAGGGCCGTCTATCATCACTATATTATTTAAAAAAGAGCAAGACAACTGAATATATAAAATGGCTGATTGACACAAATTTTATCAGGTGGACGATAAATGAGCAGGTTGTCTATAGGCTACTGGCTCCAACTGACAATTAGTAATCTTCTACACTAAATATCACGGCAATGAAAGGAAACCGTACCTGGTCTAAAAATTCTGAGGTCCATCTTGGTGGGCAATCTGAGGGTTCCGTCATGACCTTAACTTGGGTGAGGGGCTGACCTCGATCGTCAGCAAAAATGACCTTTTTCTTCGACTTGCCAGGACTAAACAATACATCTGGAGATAGGGGTGGGGACGCACTTTCGGGACTAGTCACCTGGGAAAAAAGGTAAATTAATCACAATTCACAGCAGGTAGCTTCTCACAGCCAAGACTTTCGAACTAGGCGTACCAAGCGGGGTAAGGAGATGAGAACCATGCGGTACGCGACGGCAACGAACATGGTGATACTGATACTGCTATATAAAAAACTGCTGTTATTCGTGCAGACGGTCTCGCAATTTGTTGTCTAATTATTTTACTACTTGTCTTTCCTTCTCTATAAGTTGTCACTATCAATAAACGATGTTATTACAAAACAACTAATTTGCCTGCACTACCATGACCGGAAAAAGCCTTCATGCCCCCAGGCGTCTCGCAATATCCACGCACTGGAAACCCATTCTAATCAAAAGTGCTGTTGAAATGTTTATTTTTTGTTAGAGAGTGAACAGAAAAGATGCAACCATTTTAGACTGGCATTTCTCTAATTGAAGCAAAATTGTGTCTGGAAATGAGTTCAACATACCGGGGGGAAGTACAATTTCGGTATCTCAAATTTCAATTTTTTAGGTCTGCGAATTCGATACATGCTCTTCGTCGTAATTCCTATTATTCCTATACAATATAGACTCAAATCACTCTTTGCTTTCTCATTACGAGACTAAGAACTAGGCCCAAATACACGAAAACACTCGGAACCCTTAAATCAGATAAAGGCAGACGGGTCTGAAAATAGAACCCCGGAAGAATGTAGATTAAGCCCCACCCAAGTAATAGTACGAGACGTGTGTCAATATTTATAGAATTTAAGAAGATAGTACGATAGCAGGTCCGTATCCGAGTATTTATTTCGGGGGGGGGGGGGGGGGGCTGCCTTCGGATCTGACCAAAAAGTACAAAAAGACACAGATCAGAGGAAAGCCAATAAAAAGCGATTATTTTTTGTTTCGGCGGGGGGGGGGGGGGGGGTGACTCACTGTCCGCCCACCCCTGGATACAGCCCTGGGATTTAAGGGATGTAATCCTTCAATCAGCATAACGAATCATCAGCAAACAATTAGAAATTGTATATTTGCGAGTTCTAGATCCAATATGGAAAAAACTTTGTACATATTTTGGATCGCGTCTTTAAGTCTTGTTTACTTTCTTGAACGAAATTAGGATAGTGCCTATCGGATGGGGTATCCGAGTACGGAGCTGAACGGAGGTTGAGTTTGTTCGAAGCAAAGGCTTAAGATATGAGTAGGAATAAAGCCTAGGCTTTGATACGAAACTTAAGAACCACCTGGATGCCGCATCGCACCCAGGTGGTGAGCAAAGGGGTTAGCCAATAATAACCGAGTAATAACAGCGATGGAATAACAAATTAAAAAGCATAACCAAGAGCTGGTCATGACTGGAAAATCCTTTTGACTCAATAAAAGTGTTGAGCTAGATCTCTTACTATGTAATTAGTAAAGTGTTTTCCTTCTTCCCCCTTCTTCTCTTTATCCCTACTCCGCCTTTGCCCCCTTGTGCTGATTTTGACGGATAAAATATGCAATCGTCTCATCAGATAGACAAGCCAACTTGGCCCCCTTACAATCTCCACGGTCTATGACACGACGTTCGGGAATCTGCCAAAACTGTAGGCTGAATCCGGTCGATGGAATTCTCGCTAGTCAACTTGGAGAAGCCGGTCGATAAAACGGGACCTTGCCAATGCCAAATTGAGGCCAGGAAAAACAGTATACCTACGATCGGCGACAGTCTGGAAGGTGGGATGAAGGTGACGAAAAGTGGGGTGGGAAAATATCCATATAGAAAAACGTATCAATAGCGTAATCTGAATGATTAACGTCACTGAATGTGTCCCAAAAGGCAAGACCAGGGGAAAAAGAAAAGATGCTACGAAACGTGTAAAGGGCATCCCTTGCTTATTCTGCCATACACATCATCCTTCTGCGTTCCCCGCCTTTCGCCATTCTTTCGTTTGGAAACTGTACATCACCGAGCATATCAAGGGCCGCCGGCAACTCTTTAAAAAATAAGTGCATCCCAAGATTCCCAAGCATTAAAATGTTTTTCGTTTTTTAGAAGACAGGTATATATTTGATAGTTCAAAACGGATACGTCAGCTGAATTTTATTGGAGCTATATTTCGCCCCTCTTTGGCAAGGGAAATCTATCGGCCCTTCTTTGCCAAGAAGGGCCGAAATATAGCTCCAATAAGATTCAACTGACGTATCCGTTTTGAAATATCAAATATGATTTCGCAGTCAGCTTGGGCTGATGAAATATTAATCCAGACAGGTATATCTTGTGTTTTCCCACTTTCACCCACGGCGCGCTTATTTTTCAAATATGATTGCTCCAACCTCTGCATCGGAGACAGGGAAGGCTGGATAAAGTCAAGTAGCGAGAAAATCACTATTTTCACACGCAAAGTATTGGTATTTTCGGAAAACGATGTTTCTGATCCATTTCGTCGTGAAAAGATCATTTCTAGTTAAGAGTTGTGCTTAAAAAAGGGTTGTGAACTAACTTCGGGTTTGACGACCAGACAAGGTCGCAGGCATTTTGCTGAATATTTCATCTTTGACATGGACCCGGGTTCAATCCTCAAAGATCTGGGTCTGGCGGAGCATCGCGAGGTCATACAAGTTCGTTGAGAGAAGAGGGAGGAGCCGAAAACTGGCGGACTGGAGGCTAACTTGAACATCTCTATGTCCATGGGCATGGCAACTGCACAAGTCATGTAAGGGGCCACCTGAAATGAAAAATTGGAGTCAAAACGACGCAAACCTTTTATTCCTTTTCTAGCTTTTAGCTATTCTGAGTAAACTTGATTGATTGAAAAAAAAAAAACGAACACTTAAGGACAGATATCCAACAAATAAACACTCCTTCAGACCAAACAAAATCGAAATAGACAAGTAACAACTATATTTTCTTAAAAACGGCAGCGAGATAGGAAGCCTGGGAAAAGTTCGCCACTTTTTATTATTTGTGAAATCGGTTTCGGACGATCCTGATTCATAAAAGTAATTATATTTATTCAGCCGAAAGGCATACGAGAAAGAGAACATAACGCAAAAAACACCTCAACAGATACATCTTAGCGAGGATTTTAAAGTTGCGTTTTTTTTTATGTAGTTTCGGCGTAGTTTCGCTTAAAAGCCGTTTTATTTGTCCATTCCATTTGATGTAGTTTCGAACCTGAAACTACGGAGCTCAAACTACAAACTACCTCGCCGACGTAGTTTGAAAGGCGTTAAAAAATAGAATACAGAGATTAAAGTGTAAGGAGAGACAGCTTGGGTTCCTTGTCGGTTAACTCCATCTCCGACTCCCTGTAGTATATCTTTCAGGTATCCTCATCAGTAAGTAATGTCCCAAAGGTTAAGTTTGACTTTTCGGGAACAAGAACTCAATAAAGCGCACGTAAGACAAAACAAGAGCCAAACTACAAACTTTGACGAAACAGAAGTGAATCCAATAAAACGCAACTTTAGCTTCTTTATCTGTCTGACCAATGTTACGGCGAAACTACCACGATAAGGTTGGCGTCTGTGAATTGCAATACCGGGATACTGTTTCTTCGTAAATACCCGAAATAGTGGCGTACTGTTTCGTTTTTTTGGCAAGACCACTATCCCACATCGGCAGCAATTTTGGACATAACTATTAGAAGTATTACAATTCATATAAATTGCCAAAACCTGTATCAATGGTAAAAGCAAACATCATTTTATTTGTGTTAGTATATCACGTCCAATTTGCCACCATCGGCAGCAATTTTGGACATAACTATTAGAAGTATTACAATTCATATAAATTGCCAAAACCTGCATCAATGGTATAAGCAAACATCATTTTATTTGTATTAGTATATCACGTCCAGTTTGCCACCATCGGCAGCAATTTTGGACATAACTATTAGAAGTATTACAATTCATATAAATTGCCAAAACCTGCATCAATGGTAAAAGCAAACATCATTTTATTTGTGTTAGTATATCACGTCCAATTTGCCACCATCTGCAGCGATCTGGACACAACTATTAAAAGTATTCCAATAATCACCAAAGTCTACAACAATTGTATAAGCAAACATCCATTTCGTTTGTATTAGCAACTTAAGTACCAACTTGTCACACATCTGCAGCACTTTTAGACGTAACTCCAAGGTATTCCAGTTCAAATAATTACCAAAATCTATAGCAATGGTATCAGTTATCATTTGTACTATTATATACGTAGCAGTACCAATTTATCACACATCTGAACCACCTTTGGACACCCAACATCCGAAATTCTTCACGTTGCAATGTATCACCAGCGTTGCCACATCAAAAATACTTAGAGGGTGATTTTTGGTCCAAAATAGAGTGAACTGGGATTGAAATTTATTTTCATGAAATGTTCACTTTTGGTCGGAATCGCCTAATCTTAATTTTACTTTAACGAACAAAAACATGAAATAGTCACTTCTGGTCGGAATCCTTGCTGCAAAAATGACACATTTGGTAATTTTTCTGAAATAGAGTGATTTTTATGTCCTACGTAGGAAAAGAGTGACAAAAACAAAATAGATTGACAGCTCACACTATCCTGCGACATGTGGCAACACTGCGGATCACTGCCCTTCAACAATCTTTACACAAACAAGGTCGCCCAACCCCCATTCAAGCAAAACATGCGGATCTCATTAAAAACCAACCCACGCCTCAGGATCGTGACCCACCACCAACTTGTCGAAAACCAGTTCAATGGGTCAACAACTCCATGCGTGGTACACGTATAACTATTTAATATTATACTGCTTTAAAAGCCCGAGCCATAGCAAAGAGAAAAACATGGCAAGAATAAGGAATCTGATAAGGACTACATTGGACGTGTAAACACAGTAGTGCATTTAACATCCAATTCCTAGCGCAAGGCCGTATCCAGGGGGGGGGTAGTGGGTTGCCCCCCCCCCCCCCGAAACATACAAAAATACACATTTGTATAGGCTTTTCCATCTGATCTATGCATCTTTTGTACTTTTTGCTCGGCCGGCAGGCAACCCCCCCCCCCCCCCCCCCCCCCCCCCCCCCGAAATAAATTCCTGGATATGGGACTGTCCTAGCGCGATTTCAAAACAATATCTACCTTTTCTAGCTGGGAGTACACTGCTAGCCCCGAAAATTTTAAATAATCCTAAAATTTTCACTGGCAGAACCCTGCTAACTCTCCATGTCTTCTCTTCACACGACTAACTGAGACCATTCATCCAGCATCCAAATCATCTCGCGAAAGATGCAACATGCGCGGTGTGCCTGCATTACCTCTCGACCAATTAGGTTGCTTCGTTAGTGTCGACAAAGGGGTAAACATGGCGAAATTCAGAGAATCCCATATTTTTCAAAGGGTGGTTTTACGAGCTCACGGGGAGATGAATGCATCCGAATCGAGCCCAAGGTGAATTTATATTTAACGAGTGACGCAGCGCGGTAAAATTGACAAGTGGATACGACAATTCGGATTAAAAGGAACGGGACACCCCAGGGAAAAGAGTTTGTATGGGGAATTTTGTACTGTCAAACGGGTTTACCGTAACTTAGTAAAATGATTATTATGGATGTTAATCACCGTCAACAATAGAAATGGGAATTGTTTGGGAACGATTTCAGAGACAATAGCCCATGACGAGGGGTTATATATAACCGTGACCGTTTACACCAACAGGCTCGCGAGGGGTTGCTCTCTCTCCGCCACCGGTGTACACCTCGACACGGCACCGGCACCGGCACGGCACCACGGCACCGGCACGGCAACGGCGCAACACCGCGGCACCAGCTCGGCACCGGCACGGCACCGGCGCGCCTCTAGCACGATACGCCGGCCACGGACAAATTTTCTGCAGATTACTCTTCGCCATCTGGTATCTGGCGCCCAATAACGAAGGTACTTGAATGAAAGAATTATTGAAAACATGCAACTAGTCCGACCGCCAGCTCGTCAAAAGACGCTTAGTTTCGAAAACACCCGACCCAAAAGGTACAGTCAGTCTGACGATACCATTTTGTAGGCCAAAAAATCCTGATTCAGAATATGCTTGGAACGGTGGTATCCGACGCTGGCTTAACTCCTAAAAACACTTTTTTGTTTTTGTTTATACTTGCTTTTTGGAAGTGTTAGACCCCTTCTCGAAAAATACCTATTTTAGTTGAGAATTTCTCAACAGGTAGTGCGCACAAGCAAGAATTGCCGCTAATTAGTTTTCATATTTTTTGTTTATATTATATTTTTCATTATATTTTTGTAAAGAGAGATTGGCTAAGGATTATTAACCAAAATCAGGATCTAAATATATGGATTTAAAAATAAACATTCCTTCCAAGTAAAATAGAAAAAATGAGATTTTCGGGTTAAGCCACCTATTTCGGAATTTATTATCGGCATATTCAGAATCAGCGGGTTCGATTTGTTCGGAATCAATATTTCAACCTATTGTGTTTGAGAGCGATACTTCTTATAGAGAGGAAATAATGGAACAGCATCGAGCTTCATTTCTACTTTAAGCCATCGTTTCCGGAACCAGTTCCCGGCATATTCGGAATCAGCGTGTTCGATTTGGTCGGAATCCACTTTTAAACCTACTGTACCATTTGGGTTAGGGGGGTGTCACATTTTCAGGACCTGGCGGTCGGACTAAACCGAAGAAGAAGCTGAACTAGATATGAGGAGATGCTGTTGACCAAATGCGCAAAGTGGTCAACCATGGTTTGGTACCGGTGCTTGGCGATACTTGGATTTTTCGATATATCGATATTTTCACTTTCGATATTAGATAATCGATATTTCCGCTTTCGATATTCAACAATCGATATATCGATATTTTCACTTTCGATATTCGATAATCGATATTGATATTTGCTTACCATGCTTCGTTTCGCCAAAATCTAAGAACCAAATTTTCATTAAATAGCATCTTGGATCATTTCAAACTCAGAATAAATGAGAAATGAATTAGGGAAAACGTATTGTCCGATTTCGGATATATAAGTGTAGGTTAGTTCGGATTATTTACAATAATTACGATGAACAAATATCGTTTTCGATAGCGATATTTACGTTTCGATATCGATATTTGGTGCGATATATCGATCGATCGATATCCGATATATCGCATACTGGATCATCTCGAACTCCGGATAAATAAGAAAGAAATTGCGGAATACACATTGCTCCAATTTCGTATATATAAGTGTGGGTTATGTTGGATTAATTGCAATCTTTACGAATGAACAAATATCGTTATCGATATCGATATTTACTTTCGATATCGATATTTTGTCCGATACATGGATATATCGTTATCGGTATCGAATATCGCCCAAAACTTAGTCAGCTTCAGTATATTTTGCTTCTGGTGAAGGTAATTCAGTGGCGACCAATCTTTTTTTCATATTTGTAGAGTGTGCTAAGAATGATACTTGGCAGGCATATTTAACTTGGAAAAAGTCAATTTCCCCATCAGACACTCTGGGAGTGCAATAGAGGTATGCTTATTTGAACGTTCGTGCTTCGAACTTTGCCATTTTCATGCACTTGCTGTGGCTAAATATATGTACCAGTTAGCCTAAGTAGGTAGTCAAGGAAGGAAAAGATTGGTTCATAAATTCTTTTATAGAGCCAACCACATTCCTTAAAGTACTCATCATAACCACAAAGTACAGAAAATACTTTGGAGCAAAACATATATTTTCATGATCCCCATGAGCCCATGATTATTTGTGAAACAAGGGTTTTGCTTCAAAATGAATTTCCAGCTCCCTTAAAGGACCCCTCGCACTAATCACTCTTCAACTTACAGTATTTTAAAGTATTTGAATACTTTAACTATTCTGTGCTTTCAATAAATAACTAACTGTTTTGGCTGTTTTAAGCCTTTTCCGAGACCCGTTGACTTCTAGCGAAACAGGGAAACAATTTGCATAACCGATTTTCCTGATGGAAAAAATTCTCGCAGACAACCGTCGCGCAACCGTCGACAGCGTGATACACATCGAAGGTAGCAAAACACGGCAAGTGAGAAAATCAGCGAGGTTTAGTTAGAGGGGTTAGAATGTACCGCACGAAACGTGGGTCTCCAGGTTTAGAAATATATGTAATGATTACGGAAGTAGGTTGCATTAGTATTATAGGTTGCATTAGTTTGAGCAAAATATACAACTACGTGATCCCCATGAGCCCATAGTCACTTTTGCCTAAAGGGTTTTGCTTTCACATGAATTTCTAGTGCCCTTAAAGTGTAAAAATAATTACTTTTCACCAGATCATTCTCTTGATTTCCAAGGGCCCACAATCATTCTTATTTCAAGGGTATGGCTTATAAATTAACACAAGAAACCCAAGAATTTACAAATTCCTAAATTTCATCCTCTGACCCAGCCTTGCAAGTACCATATGAGCTGCTAGCTCTTGTATTCAACACACATTGCCGACTTCATTCTCGGCCAATATCTGATGAAATTTGTTTACATGTACATCAGAAATCGTGTTTTATCACAATACTGTAATTTGAAGTAAAAAAAACCGCGGCACCGGCACGGCACCGCGGCACCGACACGGCACTGGCACGGCACGCGCCACTTGGTGTACATCGTTTTTGGGAGTGAGCAACCCCTCGCAGGCTCGTGAGGCCGACTAAACAAGCAAGCAATATCTTCGGGCTACATTATAACTGGGTTTACCAAGCTCTTGTCAGAAGAACTGTAGAAAAAGGAAGAAAAAAGGGTTGCTGAGAGATCCTCTATCCTAGTTTACAAATATCCAGAATCGGAAGTTTCGTAACTGATAACACAAGAATGCGCAGTTTCGACGGACAACACTTTGGATGTAGTCTGTTGTCGTTCCGAAAATGTTATGCATGAAATGGTTAGACATAACAAGCATTGCTAAGAAGAACCGAAAAACCGTCGAAAAAAAGATTTGCTGGATTTTTTACCGACTGTTTTTTTTTGCAGAAAAATACGACTCTTTTTCAGAAAAAATCTATTATTTCTACGAAAAACCGACTGTTTACAAGATCGCGGTCGCCGCGTCGACTAGGGTATTAGCGTCTGGCGGCAGCACTGGGGGGTGCCCCCCCCTCCAATACATGACGCCCCTGATGGCGACTGTTGTCTCTTGTTGATACTGCGCGTCCTTGTGTTATCTGCTATGAAACTTCTGACAGTGTGTAATCAGACATGATTTACACTAGTTACGTTATTTTGAATCCCAATCGAACCCGAGACCGAACCATCCACCAAGCCGAAAACTAATAGTGCAATTAATTGTTGAGGAGACATAGCCAATAGTAAAGAGAAAATAAACAGCCCATAGACAAGAATTAAAAAAAAATATTGTCGGAACTGCAGTATCACATTCAGTCTCAGAGGATTCTAAGAAGAAAAGCTTCTGAAGATATACTGATGATTCGGCACACTTATGGACGGGATCGGGAATCCGTGTGCCATTTATAAATCAGATATAAAAATTAAAGGAGACATTAATAACATGAGGTTAGGACAAGGGACGAGCAAAGGACACTTGTTTTAAGGATAAAAAAAAAACATATTTTGAGGAGCTCATCAACCACGTTTCGGTGTACAGCGATCCCCAGTCAACAGGTTTGAGAAAGTTCAGGGTTCTGAACGGGCATAAACTTACTTCTACTTCGTTGTTATACTGGCACCTTGAAAATGCACGGGATAGACGGAAATACGAAGACATTATCCTAAACTTCAATTAATCACGGGGGTGTAAGCTCTGAACTAATACTGACCATATACAAGACAAAACAACCACCAGCAAACATAGTCCTAGGGGGATTATCTACGTAATCCGCTCACGAACTGAGTATGCACGGATTACATTACATCTCGTTACACATAAACAGGTTGGTATTGTAGTGTACAGGAAAATTGCATAACCTAGATTAACTGGCTTCAGAAATGTTAAGAGGAAACTTCTGTACAGTCCTACTGTCTAGAAGCAAAATCTTAAATGACCTAGGACCTAGTCGAGCACGGCGACCTTCCTGTGACCTTGGATGTAGCTTTGATCTAAAAATAAACTTGTGACGAATTTTCCTTTTCTTGCGTGTTTGTCAAAAACAATGACGCGACCAGGAATTTGGCAATTCTGCTAAATCCTCCGTTAGTCCGTCCTTAATAATAAAAAAAAAAACACCACTTTTTAGGAGCAGTGGCAACTGAGATAAAAATACAAATATCATCTATTCTTGCTGCTTTACTTCAGTTCTACTGTAATCATACCACCCAGGGGCGTCACGCTTTGGTGGGGCAGTGGCAACTGAGATAAAAAATACAAATATATCATCTATTCTTGCTGCTTTACTTCAGTTCTACTGTAGTCATACCACCCAGGGGCGTCACGACTGGGGAGGGGGGGATGCCCCCCCACCAAAGCTGTCGGTAAAAAATAACTGAGTTGGCGCGAAAGGGTTGTATTTTTTCATGAAAACAGTCGGTTTTTCTGAAAATTGGTCGGTGTTTCGTCAAAATAGTCATTTTTTCTGAAAATCAGTCGATTTCTTTCAAAAATGTAATTTTTGTTGTTGAAAACAGTCGTAATGCCTCCCCCCCCCCCAAACATTTTGGTTAGTAACGCCTCTGATACCACCACCTCACTCCCAGGGCTAGAGGCGGACAAAAGAATGTTGTCGTGTTTATTTACATTGTTTTGTTTAAGTGTTTTAATATGTATATTTTACTTTTGTGTTTTATTCATACTCCGCTGTTACGCAAAAAGCGGGTCATAAATAAATAAAAAAAAAGAAGACGCTACAGTGGACCTACCTCTACCTGTGACCATTTTTCAGCTATTTTGCTTAATATTCCATGAACTAAAATCAAAATCTTCTCAACTCCAAAAGTTTGCGACTGAACTGAACCCCACTCTCAGACGGTACACGTACTAAAGGGTTGATCGATGAAAGTGAAAAACGTCCGAAAGATTGTGATCTACAGGTAGGTGTTCAATGATCAAACAGTCTGATAACTGATAAGCAATGCGTACAAAAAAGACACCAGTCGAAGATTTTGGGTAGGGTTAATTATCTATTTGTGTTGGTTTACTTCATTACTACCATAAAATCTCCACGGATAGGGCGATATGGTACTCCATTAACAATATCGCTTTATATTCCATCTATTATGCTCGAATCCAAAGTTTCTGAACTCCAAGGTTAGCAACTGAACTAAAACACACCATCAGATTGTACACGTACCAAAGGGTTGATGGATGAAAATAAAAAAAAAGTCTGAAAGATTGTGATCTACAAAGTGCAGGAATATCTTTGACGGTCACCAAGTCTCACATCTGATAAACAGTTTGCACAAGAAATAAACCAGTTGAACATTCTTGTCAGGGTTAATTATCTACTTGTGTTGCCTTATTTCAGATATAGGCCTAACCGTAAAAGCTCCTCTAATAGAGGCAGACAAAAAAAAAATATGATATGGTACCTGTGGCCATTTTAGCAAATATCGCTTAATATCCCATTAACTAAAACATAATCAAAATCTTCTAAATGGAAGTTCGCGACTGAACCGGCCCATCCCATCAGATGGTAGGTACAAGTACTAAAGGGTTGATTGATGAAAGAGAAAAAACGTCGGAAAGATTGTGATCTACAAAATGTAGGTAAGTCGATGGTCAATCTGACAACTGGTAAACAGTGCGCACGAAAGGTGTAGCTGAACGTTGGGAAATAACCTGTTGACAGTCAGTACAATAATATATATATATATATCTTTTATTTCCTTAATAGCTCGTACAATTCACTTGCTAGCATTGGATCGACGTACAGTTTACCACCAATACATATAATAACACTATAAAAGACATTTTGATGAGTTTAAAAATTCACAGTCGACACTTAATATATACAATTTACCTTACTAATTACTACATAGAATTAAAGTGGTGTACGAAATAGGGTACAAAAGACTTGAGGTACCTGTCAGTAGAATGTGTATTTGGGCGAACAAGTTTTAATAACATTTATTTAAATTAAAACATCAGTTATGAGGCCAGTGGAGGAATAGACCTATGTATAAATAAAATGTCATGATTGATTATCTTTTAAGTTCATGCCAACCGAGTCAAACTGTAAGTTCGAGGAATATTTATAAGAATACTTACGGTATTTTTTTTACAATAATTCTTTAATTTGTAATTATTAACTTTAAGCTTTGCTTGATTATAAAATCTGATCTTCAGTAGATACGACCCATTTACCAAAATTTTTTTATAAAGTTCTGGAGACAACCTGTTGACAGACGGTAAATTTCAAGTTCATCGTATTAGTGACCCATTAGCAGCAGATGGAGAAACAAATAGAAATCGAAAATACTGATCAGTACTGGGAAATCTTCTTGGTTCAGTAAAGTTTTAAAGCACAACTTTTACGAGCAATGATCTTTCCCCATGAAACGGATCAGAAAAAATATTTTCCGAAAATACCGTTACTATCTGAACTTGGCGATTTTCTTGTTAGACCTTTTCGACTCTATCCAGCCCTCTTGCTCTACGACGCGGCAGCTGGGCGCAAAACGTTTGAAAACTAAACGCGCCGTTGTTAAAAAGTTGGAAAATAAAAGAAGTCAAAAGAGAAGATTCTCATATCCTTATATGTGAAAGAGTCGTCAGCGGACATTGAAGATTCTGGAAAACTTTGTGTTTGTGTTACGGGCAAAACTCGGCACATCCGAAAAAGCGCTAACAATTCGTAGGTGCAAAAAGAAACAATGGAGAAAGGTCGAGATTTTAGAAGCTTATGATTGTACAAGGGATCTAGGTATGTTATAAAAGGCAGAATAAGCAAGAGGAGTACTTTAAGGGAAAAGTTATAGTGTGCATTTTGTGGTATTTCGTGTTATCTCTCTTTCTTGTTCTTCTTTTTCTTCCTTTTAGTTACTCCGTCTTCAGACTTTGTGCTTACTTTGACCGGTTATAAACAAAATCATCATCATCAACAATAAATATATCATTCATATATATAAATATATATATATATAGATATAATATATTAAAATGTGTGAGCAAAATCTGATGACATGAATATATTGTTTTCGCGGCAATCAAGCTCCACATTATCATACATTTTGTTACGTTAAATTTACTTTTCCGATACTAGTTCTTGAGTTGCTATGAAAGTTGATCTTCCCAGCCTAGACCCACAGCAACAATCAATACAGTAAGTCAATCGAGTTATGAACAAATGAGCGGAAGAGCCTTGTCTCAACCGAAACAAGATTTAATCCAGAAGAAATATATAAGCAAGAAGAAATATCAATATTTTAATTTGTCATGTGGCTTCATGGCCAGATAGGGACCAGATAGTCCAGTTTAATACAAGCCAAACTGTCAAAGATGAAACGTTATTGTTCTACTAGGTAGACCCAGAGGCGTTACTAGCCAAAATGTTGGGGGGGGGGAGGGATTCACCGACTGCAGACTGGTAATTCTTACCGACTTTTTTTGCAGAAAAAACGACGGTTTTCAACAACAAAAATGACATTTTTGAAAAAAATCGACTGATTTTCAGAAAAACCGACTATTTTGACGAAAAATCGACCAATTTTTAGAGAAACCGACTGTTTTTATGAAAAAAACACTGTTTTGAAAAAAAATCGTGGCGCGAATCGGTTATTTTTTACCGACAGCATTAGGGGGGGGGGCACCCCCCCCCCCCCAGTCGTGACGCCCCTGGGTAGACCCAAACAATTTCGGGAATTAACAGAAATGTGATTGAAAGGAGCAACTGCAAATTTTTGCAGGGATGAACTAGATTCAGGCTGCTACGCAAAAATCACAAATATTAGCCTAGTATATTTATGTTATTATATTGTATTATATATGTTATGGAACTGGTTTACAAAACCCCCGGCGTCGCCGAACCATATACATGTTTTGATCGGAAAACGGCGAATTCAGCCAAATGAGTTCCAGGTTTGAGTCTTTTTTACACAATGAGTCTTTTTAGCACAATTAAAAACTTGCATTTAATCTATCGTAACGGCATTCAAGACAGATGAATCGGATGCATAGCTTTATGAATACAAACGCTGGGCCACCGTTGTAGCTTTTCGTAGCCACGGTGAGAGGTTGTTATACAAATGGTAACTAGTCAAACACAGAATAGGCACTCGCTTGACAAGTCTACGGCTCACGCAGCCCTCACGTGAACATTCCGAAGCTGCCAGTGACGCGTTTGTAAAATTTCTGACGAAACGAACGGAGAGACGCCGTAATATCATGGAAGACTTTCGGTTCTAGTACCAATTTATCCGACATTATAAATCTTCTTTGGATAGTGACTCACGTTTTGTATTCACAAAATATCCAACCAACTCGTTGTAGTTTCAAAACGATATTTGGTGTATTGATTCAAAGGAGAGCGAAGGAGGCCGCATAAGAAACACAATGAGCGTGTTCCATCCTACTTACCGTAGTTACTACGCATGACGTCACGAATTCTGGCTTTTCGCCGTCAAGGCTGGAACGATTTTTCTATTTTACAGCAGGATCTCACGCCAGGGGCGAATCCGACCAATCACGTTACAGAGATGCGTAGTTACTACGCTTACTACGGTCCCGAGCATGGTAAGCAAATAGTAACTATTAGTTACTATTCCGACAAGGTTGGAACGGTCAGCGTAGTAACTTTTCGTGAGGATGGAACGGAAATAGTAACTATTAGTAACTATTGTTAGAAGGGTGGAACACGCTCCATGTAGACGGAAGGAGCGAAGCGTCTAACAATAAAGAACCACTCGTACTTCTTCTGCCTGTTGTATTATACCTAGCTCCTTAATGGAATCATAAGAAGTAAATCCTCTTTGAAATTTTTTGTTTTGTCCAGATTTTTTAGCGCTTTTTTTGGCCAAGCCGATTCTGCCAGCCAAGCTTTGCCGAAAGATGAAAGACCCGCTCTTACAAAACCAAGGGCAAAAACTTCAAAAAGTTGTTCATCATTCTGGAAGAGGTAGTAGGCCAATTCTTGTGTTGTGGAAGTCTTTTCTTTTTCTCGGCAATTGTTTCGAAAAATGTCCGTTCAAGCTTCGAAGAGCGGGAAGTATCGACAGAGTCGATGTCAACACGACAATCGCTAATTTAAAGAGGCAAGTATTAGTATTTTCGGGACACGCTATTTCTTAACCATTTAATCGTGGAAAGATCCCGTTTGTCGGGGAATCGATGCGTCAGGAGCTAATCTTCCCCGACAGGTCGGGGAATCTACTTGCCCAGGGCTAATTTTCCCCGCCAAGTCGGGGAATCGATGTGACCTGGGCTAACATTCCCCGAGTACTCGGGGAATCGAAGTGCCCAGAGCGAATGTTCCCTTATAATCAAATAATCCATTTAGAGATCGGGGAATGGAAATGTGAGGGGCCAATGTTCCCCGACAGGCAAATATTGATTTTGTTGAGTTGAGGTCGGGGAATCCAAATGTCAGGGGCTAATGTTCCTCGACATGAAAATAATCGATTTTGAGATCGGGGAACCGAAGTGTGAGGGGCTAATGTTCCCCGACATGCAAATATTGATTTTGTTGAGCTGAGGTCGGGGAATCCAAATGCCAGGGGCTAATGTTCCCCGACATGCAAATATTGATTTTGTTGAGCTGAGGTCGAGGAATCCAAATGCCAGGAGCTAATGTTTCCTCATAATCAAATAATTGATTTTGAGGTCGGCGAATCCAAGTGCCAGGGGCTAATGTTCCCCGATGAGCAATTATGATTGGCGAAGTTTCATTGGCTAATGTTCCCCGACATGCAAACACTGATTTTGCTGAGTTGAGGTGGGGGAATCCAAGTGCCGGGCCATTTGATTTAGCTCAGGATGATTCGATTCCCCTACCTTCAAAACCATCATTGCTTATCGGGGAACATTCGCTCCTAGCAATTGGATTCCCCGACCTCAACTCAACAAGATTGATATTTGCATGTGGGGGAACATTAGCCCCTCACATTTTGATTCCCGATCTCAAAATTGATTATTTGATAATGAGGGAACATTAGCCCCTGGCATTTGGATTCCCCGACCTCAACTCAAACAAAATCAATATTTGCATGTCGGGGACCATTAGCCCCTCACACTTCGATTCCCGGATCTAAAAATCGATTATTTGCATGCCGTGGAACATTAGCCCCTGGCATTTGGATTCCCCGACCTCAACTCAACTAAATCAATATTTGCATGTCGGGGAACATTAGCCCCTCACAACTCGGTTCCCCGATCTCTAAATCGATTATTTGATTATGAGGGAACATTAGCTCTGGACACTTTGATTCCCGGAGCACTCGGGGAAAGTTAGCCCAGGGCACATCGATTCCCTGACTTGGCGGGGAAGATTAGCCCTGGGCAAGTGGATTCCCCGATCTGTCGGGGAACATTAGCTCTTGACACATAGTGTGGAGGATCGATTCCCAGATAGGGGAACGATAGACACTGCCCTCCCCTGTTGCCTCGACATATGCAGACAGCATCTTCGCTGAAAACGCTGAAATAGAAATGACCCGAGCGTAGTGGACGGCCCTACGAGCAAAGACAGTAAAAGTGGGAAAGACCGGAAACTCCCGTAAGTCCCACGAGTCACAACAATCAGCGCCGTTTAGCGGATGTTCTTTCGTAAAAAAAATCGCTCTGTTGACATTTTGTTCCACCGCTCTCCGCAGAATCATCATCAAAGCACGTTTTGTTGATTTTTGTTTTGTTTCGTTTATGATGAGCATCCTCTCTCCATTCAGATTTCCTCTTTAATTGGAATAAAAAACAAGTAGGAAAAGAACAAATAGCTTTTTAATGAATTTTTTTTTTTGAATTCACGATTTCGAATCAGTTAATGTTGACAGACATTGCCTACTCGCGCCCTCTTGCTTTCATTATATTAATCATCTACCGCTCGAAATTGGACAAAGTCCAATCGCTAGGCAGCGTTCCGGTCGATTTTCAGAGACCCGATTTAGCGAAGTCACCGGTCTTTCCCACTGTTATTGTCTTTGCCTACGAGTACGTCTCGGCTCCGATACTTGAATAGCAGAGGTCTTGACGCTACTCACTAGTTTCATTTTGATCACGTTCGAGTCCATGCCATAGTGCGACTTGTGTTCAGTTTCTTTTCATTAAATGTTGTCAAGCTATCGAAGTTGTCGATCCGTGAGACTGGAAACTACCAGACCACTCGATTGGTTAAACCATTTTCATTCAGCGCCAGTCACTCTGTAATAATTTTATAGATATAATGATTACAAGAATAATTTGTATGAGGAGTTCAGTTAATAAATGGAAGGTACACAGATATTGGAGTAGGCTACATTAGGTCAAGAACAAATTATCGCAAGAACCTCCGTGTGTAAACGTCGTATTAGTCTTATTACACATTCCTCTTTTCCTCGGGAAAATGGAGCTCGGCTCCATTCTCCCTTATGCAGAGCCAATCAGATCGCTTGGTTGGTCCCGCATGCGGGCCGAGAAAGAAGCAGCGTCGTAGGGGTAGGGGAAAGTCGTAGGGCCAGGGGAAGCACTCAAGTTTGACTTTGTTGGAAGCTGAAGAAACAAATTTTCTTCAAAAGAACACGTTTTGTTCTGTTACGACTGCTTAATGCTAGTTCAAGGACCAATGCTGTCCATCCATAAATTTAATAGCTTTCTGCAATATATCGGGCGTCAAATTCTAGCCTGGTGTACTTCAAGTCAGCTTCCAATAGTACTAAGAACAATTCTTCTGATCTTTAGGAACTCGAAAAACTGTATCAGCGTGGCAACACCGAACGCTGCATTCACAAGAATCGCGTATAGCGCTATTCAGCTTATTACACCTATTTGGACAATGTTGTAGGCGCTACGCGGAAAATCATAATTCGTTACTTCTACCAACACTATATCATAGTAGAGGCCCGAGCCCCGAAGAACAAGTTTCCTCACAAACGCCGTCTGACTTGTCCTTAGTTGATTGGTTGTTTACCATTGTGACGTCACGTGTGACATGCGCTGCAGGCCTCCTATTTTTTTCATCTGATATGCGCAGCGGCGAAGAGGGAAGTTGACAGGTATCAACTCAAAGCTCATAGCAAGTACCTGTAGCTCCGATCAGTTTTGTCGGGGCATCCGTATGTAGTCGATGCATGGGACGAAAGACGGGAGGTTCTATTGGATTATTTGTTCTTGATTAGGCAGAACTCTTTCATATTACTAAAAACTGAATCATTCGATCACAATTTACAGTCTGAATGGACGCCCGGGAGGTCCCGTTATATATTACGGAGTTTTTCCGAGTAATTGGTCTCATTACCGGACTACGTGACTTTCCAAAGTTGTCGTATGCCAAATGACACTGAAGATTTTTTCAAGCAACTGACATCGCCAGGGTACATGTTTGTACGTCGCTACAGAAAACAAATGTTACGACACTTTTGTATCCAAACGATAGTTCATCTGTAGTTTTGTTGGTTTTGTCAGTTTTGCCGGGGCATCCATAATGGTCGCTGCATGGGACCAAAGATAGAGGTTCTATTGGATTATTTATTCCTGATCTGGCAGAACTTCTTCACGTTACTAGAACCCAAATCTTCGATCGCAATTTACAGACTGAACGGGCACAAGAGAAGCAAAAACTAAAAGAATGGCAGAATCCGGTTATGACCGGATTCCCGATCTAACGACCACACTGGAAAATTTTCCGGAACATACAAAAGTAAGGCCAAACTGGGCTAGAAGCCTCCATTGTTACCTCTGCTAATAGCCTGAGAGTGGCAATTGCAAATACGGCTTCTGGCCTAACTAGTGACGACATCTAAAGATTCTGCGAACATGAACAATCACTAATTTGAACTATCTGGGTCTGCAAAGGCTATTCTTTTGAAGGCTATAATATATAGCATCATGTAGGCTGTCTCCACTCATAAGAAATCGACCTTGCACCGCTTGAGAAATACGCTAACGCAGGTGTTCTGTAGTTACCAATAAATTAAAAAGATATTGACCGAATAGTAAGATTTTCCGGTTGCCTAGTGACCGAACATCAACCGAGCTACCGACTATGCAGACAAATTTCACCGATAAGAAACCGAGCAAGTCGGTCGGCAAGTTTTCATTCAGCATGTCGATTTCGAAAATTCCAAGTAGATCAGTCGACACGGGGCAATTTAGTAAACCTACGGGACATGCTCGCTTTTTGCACTGCTACCAAGGGTAAGTCGGCTTTAAAAGATTATACTTGATATTCGGAAAGAACTCGTGTCTTAAATGTCCCATTTCATATGCGTACATGATCCGATCAATGTAGAGAGAGTCGCAGGGGGGGGGGGGGGGGTCTGACACGCTTAGAGTGTAGCAATTGGGATGACACTTGGTGGGAAGAACAAGTGTAAGCCCTCGATACATCAGTGACAGAACTAGACTTGGAGGGGGTTCGGAATTCCGGTGATTGCGATTTCAGGTACTTCCAGATGCGTTAGGACGATGAAACTTGGCTTGAACATTAGAGACTTGACAAGATTGGCTCAGAAATTGTTACTAATTGTCTAATTGTCAAGAAATTGTGGAAATTGTACTGATCTTAACAGCAAAGTACAAAAAACACTTTTAAGCAAAATACACATTTCGTGATCCACGTGTGCCCATAATAATTTCTGCCTCAAGGGTTTTGCTTAGAAATGAATTTCTAGTACCCTTAAAGTGCACATCTTAACCGGAAAGTAAAATTTGTTTTTGACCAAACCATGTTTTTTTATTTATTTATTAATCACCCGTCATTTCAAACAGAAAAAGGACGGGGTACAAAACGAAAAGAAAAGCAAAACAAAATATAGGCTATTCATGGTCCTAAAGGGCCCAGGATAAATTGTGCCTCACGGGTTTTAATCACAGGTAATTTTCTTAGTGCCCTCAAACGTGCTCATCATCACAGCAAACTGCAAAAACAATTTTTTTTTAACCAAACGATACGTTTGCGTGATTTTTAAGGGTCCACGATAATTTTTATCTCAATGGTTTTGCTACAAAATGATCAGAACAAACCCAAGAATTGGCAAATTCCTACTTTCATCCTCTTGCCCAGCCTTGCAAGTGCCGTATGAGCTTCTAGCTCTTGTTATGTTTGTAACTTGTCATTCGTAAACTTATCTTTTGCTGGACTTGCACTTTGGGAACTATCCGAATGATTAGCTTGTCGAACGAGGATTTGCCGAAGGTTTTTAGTCAACTAAAAGACTTGTACGGATCCATCAGAACACGACATAACAACCTCGTCAGTTATCTGGCAGAACTAACATCTGTACAAAGGTCAAAAGCATCGTATGATGACAAACAAAATGAAACCTTAGCAACAGTAATTTTTTGTTTAGTCCCGAAACCGCTTTAACTAAATGTTTCACTTTATCTAGTCCTTTGATGCCTTTTTATAGCCTCCATGCGGTGTTCACGCAACACCGGCGTGTGCTCCTTAATTTTTTCCGGTTCCTAAATGATAGCGATCGAGGGAGTTCTTACTCTCCGGCTGGTTTCACAGTTTGTCCCGGACTGTCTGCATAACTTCTGCTCCCGAAACATTCTCCCAACCCAGTGGCCAAATGTCCTTGAGATACATAACAACACACAACGTTGCAAGTCCGTGGTACAAACAATAATCAAGGCCTTCATAAAAAAACATAGGAAAATAATCCAGAAATTTATTCGGCCTACAATCCCAAGAAACACTTAAAATCCCAAAAGTTGCAAAGATTTACCAATAGCACTCCAAGAACTGTTGGCTGCCTTTGTTTTTGCTTCAGCAAATTTGTCGAAACTTCGTGATTTGGTGTGCCATTCTTAATTATTTCAAAGTTTTGAACTTCAGAGAAAGTAGAAAATACAGTATACTACTGAGGATTAAAATGTATTCTTCCAACAAAATAATACCACACCAAAAAATTAGCTGAGCTCGTAGTCAAGTTTACGTCACTCCAGTTGCAAAAACGTTTACACCAGTCTGCGGCAAAATACGCCTATTTGTCGTACATTCTGCACATATGACAACACCGGTAACACATTTCGAGGAAGAACCAAGGAACAATTTTCAAAGGACCCCTCTTACTTATTCTGCCAATTTCCAAGCTTCGCCATTGGTTCTATTGGAATCTATAGCTTTTCTGAACCACTTGATCGTGGGAAGATCATTTCTATTAAGAGTCGTGCTTTCGACGAATCTTTTGGAAAACCACCATATACGAATGAGAAACCCCTGGAAACGCTCTCATGTCGATCACGTGGGAAGTGCGTGAAAAAGTGCGTGGGCACTATTTTTGACGTTACGTCACTGAAAATAAGTTACGTTCACTACGGGGCTTTTTAAGGAGTCGGTAAGCTCATCACTCTGATATACATTATGTCTTAGAGCTGGACGAGTTTCGTGTAGGGCGACATTTAGTTTTTCGAAATTTTCACTTTCGACAATCGACACACCGATATGTCAGGACCATTTCAAGATACTTCTAGTTTCGCTAAACTCCCAAGGGAGGGGAGAGGGGGTGGGTGGCAATTTCAGCCCCGACATAATCAAAATCTAGAGGGGGGTCATGGTTCCCATAGTTCATAGAGGCAATTCAAAATAAATAATGTTTACAAACTTGGTAGCTTTTAAGAAGAAAGAAAGTATTTGAGGCAGTCTTTAACTTACTTCAACATGCCTACTAAAAATAATATTTTAGGAAAATTATGGTACACATGAAAATACAGTAGCCTCCCCCTTAGATTTTATGGTAAGAAAATGGATAGAAGCAATTCTGAGAATGACAAAGCCATGCCAATAATGCCTTTAGGCTTAATGGTTGTCTGGTATGGAAGGGTTAAGTAAGATAAAAGTATCCTAGTGTCCTACAGCTGCGTCAGAACTTACTGACGACATAAGCAGAAACGGATGACATTGCAGTTTGCCGAGCCGAATCGTGTTTCAAATCGAAATATTTGGATACTAGTTCTTGCAAAATTTTCTGCCTGCAGGTTTCAATTTCAGCTACGTTTTCACGAAACTGTAACCGAACCATACAAACAGTTGAATGAAAACTCCAACAGTTGAAACAAGAAACAAAAAGTATGAGTTTGTCTCGAACTTTTTCCAACGAGTTCCAATAACTGGGTGAGGATAATTGTTTCGACTGTGATAAAGAACGGGATGGATTTTCCAGCATGTGATGCAGTGACGTGCTTAGGGATCCCACATGCGTCGTCTGTCAGATTTTGAAGTCCATTTCTGTCGACCATGCATAGGTACCCACCCAGGCAATTTAGCATTTCTCACATTTGGTATCCTCCTTCGTTTCCATGAGCAAATTGAAAAATAATAACATAAATAAAATAACAAATATAAATAAAATAATAATTAATAACGGTTCATCGAGGTTGTTTTTGTCCCCATGTCCTTTTTCCAGCAATCACCCTCGAGGACGAATTTTCGATAAACCTGCTGTTAAGTATCGTATTTTAAATTTTCAAAATTTCTCCTGGAGTTCCCAATTTCGTTTAGTAATTCCCAATTATTTTCTGATTTAAGTTAAACAGTTAAACAGTTGTACACCAATTCTTAAACCAAAGGAAATATTCTCGATTTTTTTGCAATCCGACATTTCGAACCTGAGCCAATTTTTTCACATTTGATAGTGCAAAGCGTCAGCTGAGTTTTCTTAAGGCTATATTTCGGCCCTTCTTGGCAAGGGTCCTCTTCAGGCCTGAAAGCCGCTCAAGTTGGAAAACGAACTTGGGTGTTTCCCACAAGTTCGTTTTTCCAACTTGAGCGGCTTTGACCCTCAAGAGGACCCAATATGATTTGCAGTCAGCTTGTTGCTGAAGGAATATTTATTATTTTTTCACAAGTGAGAAATGAAACTGAGAGTTTTAAATTAGTTGTTTTAATACTTTCTTTCCACTTGCACGAATAGCTCGAGTTCCAACAATGGTCTGACAGCCAGTCCGACCCTTTAAACCTCTTTTCCATTAGCAAGGTAATACCAAGTGCAATAAACCAAATCATAGCAGCCTAATACCCCTTTGTCAAATTCATTAAGAACGGCACATGACAAAACATTCCAGTTTCCAACTGTTCATTAAAGAAGTACGTCGTGTCGTCTTATTTGTTGCTGTTAGACCAAAATCCTCATCCATAGATATAACTCCCCAAATATACAAGAGTTGAACTTGAGACCTGTTACAGACGAACTTAACTAATGGACAATCTCGGTACAGCTGCCCATGAACGGGGGGGGGGGGACACATCAAATGCGTATTTACACCTTTTTTCCCTCAAGTATACCAGCTTAGAGTTTGATTCCAGTCACGGGTCAAACTTCATGGACAATTTGGGCCCACTTGCTCATGTACGGGGAGGGTGGGGGGCCAAACGCTATGATCCAAAAGCACAAAGGAATTTCATCGCCTTATTCTCAGTTATTTTCAAGTTACAACATTAAACATGCTCACAAACCTACCAAGTTTCAACTTGATACCCGGTGAACCCTGTCACGGGTAACGAGCTTTAGTCCCGGGCAATCTGGGCCCAATTGCCCATGAACGGGGTGGGTGGGGGAGGTCTAACTTTAAAAGCAACTTTAGTAACTTTTAAAATTTCCGAGCACTAAGATTTAAATGTACAAGGAATTTCATCGTCCTATGTCCAGTTCTGGGTCAAGTTATGAACATAATTCACTGGGCAATCTGGTCCCATTTGCCCCTGAACCGGGTTAGGGTGGAACCCCGAAAAGGCGCAACTAGACCCCAATACCCACTAGTCTACCAAGTTTGAACTTGATACTTGCACTGGTTCACCAGTTATGAGCTCCACAAAATACGGTGAAAACCGGAAACCGCAAACCGGATGCTGGTACAGCGCTCGCAATAGTGGATAGTTCCAAGGATCACTCAACTAAAAAGAGAAATTTTTATTTAGCCATTCTAGTATCGTTCATATTATGACTAACCGCTAAAATGTAAGAAAATCTAAAGATAATCTGCCAAGTTCTGCTGGGAAAGGTACAAGAATTCCTTAAATGCTGCCAGAACCTGTAGGACGGGACTACACAATATTTCGTAATTTATTGAACTGAACCTAGGATTCAAGCGACTGTTTCATTAACCCCTTCCGTCTCCAGAATTTTAACAGAGATTTTTTTTTTACTGAAACCTACTATTTAGGGCATAAGTAAGCTAGTGTTGAAGTGATCTGCTTAGAATCGTTCATTAAGTGGAACAAAACGGATGTCCAGTTACCTGGACAACGTGACCTGACATGAGAATATTTGAAACAAGTCAGTTGACCCCTAACACACATCTCAACTTCGTATTTTTTACAAATTGTTGTAGCTTTAAGATTGCAGATCCTCATCTTCTATCTCAGTGCAAGGCTTTCGCCGTTTTCACTTGCCAGTTGTGATAGCCATCACATCGTCCGTCAGTGCGGCTTTGTGGCTAACTGGCACTTCAGAGCGAATTAAGGTCCTTCTTGGTCTGTTGAATCAACCCGTTGCTGATGATATGGTCTGTGTTTATATTTGATGGATCCCGGCAATTCCAGTGCACATCATTTCACTCTTTGTTTAACGACTTGTTGAAAGTTTCCTCGTGGGGTGCTGACGCTGTTTTGTTGGTAAAACCGTTCCACGAGCTGACAGGTTATTGGTTACCCCCTCGTTTTTCCTGCCTATAAAGAATGCTCCTACATCTGTAATGCAAACTCCGAGGGAAAACTGTCGGGCACAAGTCGGGTACATCTCTACACCAATTTTGGGAGTTGGCAACCCCTCGACAAATGGTTTTATCTCGTACCATGCGCCTACTGACAAATCTCTGCATGAGGACGTTTAGCCTCGGACGCTTCGCTGGTGACGTTTTGCCATGGAGACGTTTAGTCGGGAAGCCATTTTTGGGATCCCAAAACGTAAGTGGAGGGATACCTATGACATCGGAAAAGTTGTCCGTCCCTCCGTCCGTCTGCAAGCACGGTAACTCTCGAGGGGAATGAGATATTTTGATGAAACTTGGTGTGAGGATTATTCGGGTCAAGGGTAAGTTCAAGTTCGTAGATGGGCTATGTAGCCCTATATTCCCCTGATACATAGTTGACAAGACCGGAACGGATCCGAGCACTGTGGGGGGAGTTGGAGGATTCAGAATTCGCCCCAGTTAAGATACTTACACATGTGCTAGGACGACAAAACTTGGTTTCACGGACTAAACAATTTTAACTTAAGAACAGTCGTTTCTTCGATTTCACCATCGTGGGGGGAGTGAACGGAGGGGGAATCCGGAATCTTGAGAAATGCCCAACTTTTGAACGGGTGATAGGATCTTAATGAAACTTTATATGCGGACAGAACTCATGTCTCAGATGTCCCATTTCAGGTGCGGACATCCGATCAATATGGGGGAGTCGGGGGGGGGGGGGATTTTGTGACACGCTTAGAATGTAGCGATTGGGATGATACTTGGTGGGAAGAACAAGCTGAAGCCTGATGCATCAGTAGCAGAACCGGACCGGATTCAAGACTCTGGAGGGAGTTGGAGGGGGGTCTGGAATTCTGGTGATCGCGATTTAAGGTAATTTCAGATGTGCTAGGACGACAAGACTTGGATTGAACATTAAGACCTGAAAAGATTGGCTTATAAACTGTCACTTCCCAGATCCGACCATCCCTTAAAGTACTCATATTCACCGCAAGTACAAAAAATGCTTTTGACCAAACCATATGTGTTCATGATCCCAAAGGGCCCAGCTAGCGCCCTTTAAGTGCGCATCATTATAGCCAAGTGCAAAAAAAAAAAAAAATCTTTTTTACCAAACGGTACATTCTCGTGATTTCCAAGGGTCACTCCGTTGTCGTTCTTATCTCAACGGTTTTGCTTACAAATGATCACAGCAAACCCACGAATTGGCAAATTCCTACTTTCATCCTTTTACCATGCCTTGCAAGTGCCATATGAGCTTCCAACTCTTGTTGTAGACAGATCTACGAATATCATTTATATCCGAGCAAGAATACCGCTTCCAAAAGGGTGCCAAAGCAATAACGTGCGGAACTACGAACGAATTATTTCTTTTAGCAAGAATAAATCTATTAAATTCTATTAAAGGGTTCCGTATGCTTTACGAGCTTTATCACAAATTAATGTTTTCAGATAAAAAAAAGTTTTAGACGGACTAGACGGACAAACTAGACGGACTGAGAGATTCTCAGACCCTATTTAAGTTGGCCTATGGGCACATTTGAGTATTTGGCGCCTTTCGTAATAAAACCAAAAAAGGGCTAAACTCAGACTCAGTGTACTGATTTAAATACAAACAGATTTATGGAAGTAATGCGATACCTTTAGCCACGAGCAATTTGGCAAAAGAATATGGTCTGATTTCAAGTTTAGGGATAGCAACCAAATGGAAGCCAAAAAGACATAGACCGTGCCAAATTTTCGAAAAGAAATCATTTCGTTTTTGCTTGGAGATAAACGACAGCAAAACTACCGGTGACCTTTCAATCGAGGGGTCAGTGACTGGCAGATTGGGTTGAAAATTTTTGACAAACAAAATAATTACTGTTGACAATATTATTTTTTTATTTTTCCAAGTGCGGAAACTTAGAAATCACTTATTAGTCTACCTTTCGGATGCTGGTGTATTTGATTGTTTATTTTTGGCATCCTAAAACTTAAGTGGAGGGATACCTATGACATCGCAAAAGTTGTCCGTCTGTCTGTCCGTCTGTCCGCACGATAACTCTCGAAGCGATTGAGATATTTTGATGAAGCTTGGTGGGAGGATCCTTTGGGTCAAAGTACAGGTCAAGTTCGAAGATAGGATGTGTAGCCCTATGGTTGAGGGTGGGGGAGTGGTTTCAAATTAAGGGGCACACAAAATATTTGTTGAAAGCTATTGAGATAGTCGATTTAGAGGTAAGGAGACATGCTGAATTCAAATATGAAATTCATTTTCTAACCGTACAAATAGCTCACCCGGAATCCGGCGAAAACCGGAAAATCAGTGAAAAGTAAAAGTTCAATATGAAGTTGATTAGAGGTTCGATATAGGGGCAAACAGACGTGCTGAGTCCGAATATGAAATTTATTCTTTCACCGGACAATTGGTGCGGCTGGAATCCGACCGGAGACGAAGAATATGTTAAAAGTAAAAGTTTTGTTTAAATTTGATAAGATGTTCGATTTGCGGGTAAGAGGACATGCTGAATTCACATATGACAACCATTTTAGATTGCTCGGAATCCGGCTGAAACCGGAAAATTTGTTGAAAGTAAAAGTTAATCTGAAGTTGATTAGAGGTTGGATGTAAGGGCAAGAGACATGCTGAATTCGTTTTCGAGCTTTAGTTTTATGCCAGACAAGTAGTTTGTCTGGAATCCGTCCGAAACCGGAAGTTGGGCAGAAGTAAGGAAGGAAGGAGATACGACGTAGGCTATAGGGTAAACCATATGCTGAATCCGTATCCGAATATTTGACAGTACAAAATGGATATCTTAATATATCTGAACTTGTTGAAATTCAGCTGGCGTATCCGGTTTACTCTGTCAAATACAAATTTGGTCTTCTCCGATTATTACCATTGGCCGTAACCTGTTTGTAAACTTTAAAAGTAAAAATGTTTAAGAAGTCTGTTGAAGACCGAATATCTACAGGACCGAATTGTCGGGAGCAAATAATAAATGTTTGTGATCCCTTCGAAACCTTTGATCTTGTTCTTGTAGTTCTTGAAACGACGAGAGGGCCCACCAACAAACATTCCGGAAGCATTACAAATTAGGGAAAGACCGAGAAGCCACCGAAAAGAATTGTTTAAAGAAACCGAAGAGGGGTTCTCACACTTAACAGACAAAGAGCTCTGAAAAGAAAACCACTCACGGCAGGGGTGCATTTCCCGAAAGTGCGAACGAGCTTAAGTCTCTGAGCAAGCTAGCCCCGCAGCACAGCGAACGCAGAAGTGCTTTAACATGGAGCTCGTCACTCAGGACGGAGCGAAGCGAGCCAAACATATTTGTAGGATTCAACGAAAGACAGTGACACTCCAAGCAATGCCATGGGGATGTGTAGGTAGGGAAGATGGGGGCAGGCCCGGACATCGGCTCTGCAAACCTCACTATTGAAATTTAAATTACGAGAAATTGTTTTCTTGATCTGTTACATTTAAACGCTTCGTCTGTCAAACATTCCGGCAGTTGCACTCTTGCAATCATAGAAAACCAATTTTAATGTCCCTTTTTGGGATCCCAAAACGTAAGTGGAGGGATACCTATGATCGCAAAAGTTGCCTCTGTCCGTCCTCCGTCCGTCCGTCTGTGGGCACTATAACTCTCGAAGGGAATGAGATATTTTGATGAAACTTGTTGTGAGGACTCTTCGGGTCAAGAGTAAGGTCGAGTTCGTAGATGGGCTCTGTAGCCCTACATTTAGGGGTGGGGATTAAGGGGCAAATGAAATATTTTTAAACAGATGATTTGATAGTCGATTATGGGGTAAGAAGACATGTTGAACACGGTGGTGAAAACCATTTTGTCGTCGGACAAGTAGTTCGCTTGGAATCCGGCCAAAACCGGAAAATTTGTTAAAAGTAAAAGTTTTATTTGAAGCTGATTAGATATTTGATATAGAGGTAAGAAGACATGCTGAACACGATGGTGAAAACCATTTTTTTCGCCGGACAAGTAGTTAGCTCAGAATCCGGCCAAAACCGGAAAGTCTTTTAAAAGTAAGTTTTATTTGAAGTTGATTAGATGTTCGATTTAAGGGTAAGAAGACATGCTGAACACTTATTTGAAAAGTATTTTCTACCCGGACAACTTGTTCGCCCGGAATCGGGCCGAAACCGGAAAATTTGTTAAAAATCAAAAGTTTTATTTGAAGTTGGTTAGTTGACATATTTAGGGGTAAGAAGACGCGCTGAATCTGTATATGACAATCAGTTTTTTTACCGGGACATATAGCTTGTTCGGAATCCGGTTTAAACCGTATTTTTTTATAAGAAGTTTTACTTGAAGTTGATTAGACGTTCTTTATACGGATAAGGAGATACGCTGAATTCGCTTCTAATCTTTTTTTTTTTTTTCTGGACAAGTATGGTAGTTCGTTCGCAATTGTCTGGATCAAGTATTAGATTTTTGAGATCCCATCGAAACCTTTGGTCTTGTTTTAGCAAGAAAGTAAGTCTTGGGGTTGGCCCCTCATTTAGGTAGTTCCGAGCCCACTTGCATCGTCGGTGATTTTGTTAAGGTAGTTTAAGATTGGCTCTACCGTGTCAAAAACAATTTTCCGTAATTGATACAACAGTTTGGTAGTCACAAATTTATTTATGTGAAAACGACACCAGAGGCAGGTCCGGACAAAAGCAATTGGAGCAGGTTCGAACAGCAGGTGCGGTTCGAAGTGCCTGGGCATGGGGGGGGGGGGGGAAGACCTCAAAACATACGATTGGCTAATTTCCGGCGATTATACCGAATAAAAAACTATAGACAAAAAAAAACAGTACCAGAGGTTCAAGAAATATTAACGTACATTTTTAAAAGATGATGCAGAAGGCAATTAGAGAAATAAAACAAATAAATAACTGGAATTCCAGCATGCTCTTCGCATAAACTTTCACTTGAGAGAGCCAAACCTCGGCATCAATGCAGGTTCTGACGTAGGGGAGCTCGTGGTTGACCCGGACACTAATTTTCTTTTTCTTGCTAGGCCACCATTTTTTTGGCGAATTTTTTCAGTTTTTTTTCTACATCAGGTTTTTTAGTAAACATTTTTTTCTGTTTTTCAATTCGTCCGAACCAACTCCGTACCCATGGGGTTGATTCGGACAGGCTCCGGGCTGGTTCGGACATCATTTTAAATATACTATTTTTTAATCAACATTATTTAAACATTTAAAAAAACGGAACTGATAATATAGAGCCTCAAAAGTATATGCACAACTAAAGAAAACACATATTTCAATAGCCGAGGTTGCATTAAAATGAAATCCTTCGTTTTTACTTTCTAACAATTCCAGGGGCTGGTAATTTCAAACTTATGTCAGTAAAAATTCTGCAGAAAGATGATTTAGTCCCACTCTTCCGCAGAAAGAATGTATTCTCGCCTCTCGCGGATTTTTCTTCAACAAACCTACCTTTTTCTTATACTTTCCTACATGAGAAACACATCAATACGACCTTTTCCCAAATTGATCTTCACAAGGACACATTGGCGTTTTTTTTCCTCCTTGAACATTTAGTAAATATTCAATTCATTAAATACAATTTTTCTTAATTTTACTTTATTGTATTGTAGACAATTCTACCTCCTAAGTTTCTTCGGTTGTGGTCTACCCTTTTTAGCGTTAATTCTTCTTGATTTTGAAAATTAATTCTACTAACAAATAACACGATAAGGATTCTGACATTATCTTGTGTATTTTTCCAACTCAGTTTCGAGTTTTATGTAGTATGAAGTAGGCAAAGGTATTTACACCGTTTTTCCTAAAGAATAGGAGATTACAGTTTGATTCCAGTCACGGGTCAAAAACTTTTTTCATGGGCAATTTTGGGGCCACTTGCCCGTGAACGGGGAGAGTGGGGGTGGTTCAACTCTTGCCGGTCCCTATGATCCTAAAGCACAAAGGAATTTCATCTCCTTATCTCCACTTATTGTCAAATTAAAAACATTAAAAAATGGTCAATCTGGACCCAATTGCCCCTGAACCAAGTGGGGGTGGGGTTTGGGACCCGCAACAAGTAAAAAAAACCCACCCCAATGCTCACAATCCTACCAAGTTTCAACTTGATACCTGTTGATTCCTGGCAAGGGTAACGAACTTTAATCCTGGACAATCTGGGCCCAGTTGCCCATGAACGGTGGGGGTGGGGGAGGTGCAACTTGAAAAGCAAATTTCCAGACCGAGGAGCTACATGTCCAAGAAATTTCATCGTCCTATGTCCAGTTCTAGTCAAGTTATGAACATTATTCACTGGGCAATCTGGGCCCATTTGCCCCTAAACCGGTTGGGTGTGAGGGGTGGGACCCCCAAACGGCACAAGAGACCCCAATACCCACAAGCGTACCAAGCTTGAACTTGATACTTGCACTCGTTCACGAGTTATGAGCTCCACAAAATATGGTGAAAACCGAAAACTGAAAGCTGAAAGCTGCTACAGCGCTCGCAATAGTTGACTGTTCCAAGGACCACTCCACTAAAAATCTAAATATCGGACAACACTATCTGACTCGGAGGCTGAGCAGAAGCCCTTTTCTTAGCAACTGTTCTTAGCCGTCAAAGGAGTAATCCAGTTGGCTCCTCCCCCTAGGGCGGAACAAGCAGCACATAATGACTAGAAGCGGTCTGGAAAATTCCGTTGGCTTCTTCCAGATTTTTCTTCCGGATTCCAGACAACCGTTTTCGTCGAAACGGATCTGGAAGGTGAAGCCAGGCCAAAATTGTCTGGAAGCCGGGGGGAAAGTGATTTGACAGGTGTGATTGGGATGCAAGAGATATTTGAAATGTAAAGGGGGAAGAACAGCAAATTTAGCTGTCATCATTATCATGAACAAGTGCGCAAGCGCTCAGACGTGCAGTGTAAAAGTAAAATGTTTATCACATTTATATACAAACAGCTTTAGAACAAAGACATTTCTCTTTCCCAATAACCAAACAAGTATTTAAATAACCTTGTAATCACCCCCTTTAAAAGCTTTAAATGTAAACTCACCGCCAGTATAAATCCAAAGAAATGTTGAAGATCTTGCACGAATAGCATTTGTTCGAACACTGAATGGTCTGCCTGCCAATCCCACCCTTTAAACCTCTTGTCCATTAGCAAGGTAATAACAAGTGCAAACAAGAGCTACGAGCTCATATGGCACTTGTATGAGTAGGATGTACAAGAAAGTAGATGAGAACGTCACAAAATACACCCGCCATCCAAAAATCCGGTTCGGAAATAGAAATAGGATATTTAGTTTCACTCATTTCTGAGCTGTTCCGGCATCGTCTAGATTGTCTGTAGCAAATGCACATGACTGTTCAAACTTTCATCCCAATAAATCCATTTGTTTGATCCCTAGACGTGCTACAGGATTTCCGGTACTCACTCTATCTCCACCTACCGTGGCCGAATCTGGTTCGGAATAAAAAAAAATCGACCACCTAAAGCATCTTCTTTTATACCATCTATCAAGTTTCACTCGAATCTGAGCATTTTTGGAAAGTTCCGGTACCCCCCCCCCCCCTCCCACCAACGATGTCGGAGCCGGTTCGGGCCCAATCTCTTAATTCCCTGTTCCTGTCCATCAAATTTACTGAAATTGGAACATAGCCCATCTGCAAGTTTCCAGTACCCCCCTACCTTGGCCGAATCCGGCCCAGACGCCAAATAACAAATGTAGGCCGCATATACTCGGCATTGTCGAATTTGCATCTCATTCGGTCCATCCGTTTGGTTTTTGTGCGTGTCAAAAGTCCCCCCACCCCCAATTCCCCTAATCGTGGTCGCATATGGTTCGAACGCATGTTTTACATGTCGAGGCCATCGATTCGTATCACCCATGAAGTTTCACTCGAATCAGACCACTCGTTCGCAATTTATAGAAGTCAATTTCCATATTTCTCTTCTCTTGCTCCCCAAAAAATGCTCGGATCTAGGAACGGAAGTTTCTGGGGGTATGTTGTGTCAGGTTCTTAAGTCAAGATAATTCGGGTCGCTAATATGCCTGCAAAGTTTCGTTGTCGTTTTACATTTGGAACTATTCTAACTCACGACTACCGGAATTCCAGGAAACCCCCTCCAACTCCCCCCACAGAGCCCCGAAACCATCTGGCTCCTTCAATTTCATCTAGGCCTAATGCTTGTTCCATCCCTTAAGTTTCGTCCCAATCCCTCTGCTTTTAGAGTTTCTTGAGTTTTCCACCCCCACCCCCCATCCCCATAGGTATCGGACCCGACCCGGACGTGACACTGAACGTCCGAGGCGATAGCTCACCAGACAAGTTTCATTCAAATCCGATCACCCGTTCAAAAGTTATGCACGCCACTAGATTCCGGACTCCCCATCCACCCGCTCCCCCCACGATGGTCGGGTCGGGGAAACGGCTGTTCTCAAGTCAATCTGTTCGGATCCCTGACATACCAGCCAAGTTTCATCGCCCTAGGACATCAGGAAGTATGCCGAACTCGCGGGATCGCTAGAAATCCGGACCGCCACCCCAACTCCCCCACAGTGCCCTGATCCGGTCCGGTTATGTCAATGACGTGTCTAGGACCTGTGCTTATTTTTCCCACCAAGTTTCATCCCGATCCCTCCACTTTAAGCGTTTCTCAAAATTTCCGGTTCCCTCCTCCAACTCCCCCCAGTGTCATCGGATACGGCCCGGATTTAAAGTGAGATGTCTGAACACGAGGTCATCCTAAGTATCAATTTTCATCAAGATCCGATCACCCGTTCGCAAGCTAAAAATACCTCAAATTTTGGCTTCACCCTCCCTCCACTCTTCCCCCCCAGATGGTCGAATCGGGGAATTGACGATTTACTATTTAATTTGGTCGGGTCCCAGACATACCTGTAAATTTCCATCGTCCCAGCACATCAGGAAGCACGGAACTCGCGGGATCACTACAAATTCGGACTTCTCCCCCCCCTCAACTCCCCCAAAGTGGGCGGATCCGTTCCGGTTATATCAGTCACGTATCTAGGACTTTTGCTTGTACTTTCCACCAAGTTTCATCCGGATCCCTCCACTCTAAGTGTTTTCCAAGATTTCCGGTTTCCCCCTCCAACTCCCCCCAGTGTCACCGGATCCGGTCTGGATTTAAAATGGAGGGTCTGAGACTGAGACACGAAGTTCCGGATTCTCCCTCCCTCCACTCCCCTCAAGATGGTCGGATCGAGGAAACGTCAATTTCTAATTTAATCTGGTCCAGTTCCTGATATGCCTGCCAAGTTTCATCGTCCTAGCTTATCTGGAAGTGCCCGAACTAGCAAAACCGGGACCGACAGACCGACAGACCGACTGACGGACAGAAATTACAATCGCTATATGGCACTTGAGTAAGCTCAAGTGCCATAAAAACCAATTCGCAGCAGACTAACTCCAAAAGGCACACCTAGACCCCAATACCCACAAGCGTACCAAGTTTGAACTTGATACTTGCACTCGTTCAAGAGTTATGAGCTCCATAAAATATGGTGAAAACCGAAAATCGAAAGCTGAAAGCTGCTACAGCGCTCGCAATAGTGGATTGTTCCAAGGAACACTCCACTAAAAACTGGAAGGGTTGGCTTGACTATGCGGAAACCCCGGACATCTGGGAATCCTCTATATGACTAAGTCCAAAACATGCCAGTGATCCACAGGAAGAAGGAGTAAGCCTCTCCGTAACGACTCAAACTTACGACCCAAATGCTCTGTCAACCAAACCACGATGATCTTTGGGAGCAGCTGTGACACCACTTCTGCCTTTCTTCCGCTAGGTACCTGGAGAGGCCGGAGATTTTACATCGGCAAGGAGAGATAGTCATCAAGAGTATCAGCCAGTATCAGGAAGGTGAAGCCTGACTTTTACCCGCCGTGTGTTCTTACGACTCAGCCAAAAATCACTTCGCTTTCCAATGGTGTTCTTGTGCTGCGCTAGTTTTGGAAAGTGACGTGGATAGGGAATAGACTATACGTACGTGAAAAGTGGCGAGCCATAGCAAGAAGCTGAAAACTTCAGTAAGTTACTGTAAGCTGTAACCTTTACTTCAGGTTTGGAAAGTATCTGCTGCATTGTTCCTTGTGGACAAGGAATACTTACATGATTGAAAAACACCTGACTGCGGACTAGTATCGTAGTGAATCGGGTAATCTCAAATTTCCAGGGGAAATGGAAACACCTCTTGCTTAAAGAAGTTATTTCATAAGCATTCTGGCACTTGCAACTCCCCCCCATCCATCCAAGACCCAAGATGAAGCCACGGCTCGATCCGACCGCTGGGTCATCTAGCGTCGCGGGCCGGAAGCGCCCAACATGGGGAGGATGGAATCATATTTTGGCTTTGTATCTAACAAAAGTTTTTTTTATTGTAGCAGGCATATGGAAAATTTGTAGAAAAACTAAACTAATTATTTGCAATATCGATTTCTTTAAGTATTTTGTTTTCTGTTTTTTCTTGTTAATTCCCGTAAGTCCAAAGAATTAAGTATGCATAGATCACAGTACACAAACGCCGTCAATTATACTAAATTCGTTATAGTGATTTCTTGAAGATTCTGAAACTGAGCTAAATAATATTCAGCTTCCGAGACCAAAAAAAGTTAAAGTGGCTCATGATTTCTTTTTCCGACATATCTAAACGTCCACATGGTGATATACTTAAGTTGTTTTAATCCTCTGCCACACGATCTTCTCGACGGTTTTAGTAATCTTTTGACAAGCGTCGGGAGACCAATAAATAGCTAATTAGCAACGGCGGATTGGCGTTCAGGAGTAAGTAAGTAAGTAATTTATTTATAACCCGCCGTTTTCAGAGAGCGGAGTAAATGAAGAAAATAAATAAAACACATAAACATACACAAAAGAAACTTAATTTCAATCGTCGGCCAGGAAGCAGTGTAGAAGAGTGAATTGTATTCAAGTAATTTCTGGATAACGTTGGCTGCCGTGAGGATTTTGGGGGAAGCAAAGGTAACAGTGTGTTCGTAAAAATCCGACCCATCGAAAAATGTTGGTTTCTCCCACCTTCTCGGCCCACATGAAACAAAGACTTTAAACACTTTTGTGGTTCTTGATTTCGTAACTGTTAAGTGAAATATCATCTGTGTCGTGCCTTAAATTTCTCTTCTTTTTTCTTTTTTCTTTTTTCGTTATTTTCTTTTTACCCCGTTTTGTTCCAAGTGAAAAATACGAGTAATAAATACTTCTTACTTACTTACTTAGGCTCAATAGCTTTCTGACAGTTCTGGCTCTCAGTGGATTCTCGCTTTGCTTTTTAAAAAGTGAATCCGTGAGATGCCTTTAGTTCGCCATGGTAAGCCATCAACGGACGAAGTTACATCATACCACCACACTTATCACCGGACATACTGAGTTTTTTACGTTCAGAAGAAGACCACGCTACATCCTAATCTTAAGAGACAATACATCCATGACAAAACATACTTCCAAGGAGACAAGTTTCGTCGATCGTTGACGCATGACGTGACAATGCATACTAATATTAGCCCAGACACTAAGTCGCGCCTAAATTTATTTTTCCTCCTTTTTAACATTTTTACATAAGATAGACATTTTATACATCGAAAAAGCTTTCGTCTTTCTCAAAGAAACACAATTCGTCAAACATACTTCGTGTTCAACCCTTCTTACAGTAGTAACGATTAGGTACTATTTTCGTTCCAACCCTTTCGTTTCCAACCTCATAAGAAGTTAATACGCTGACTGTTCTTTTCGCTGACCGTTCTTTCGTATCTTCTCGAAATAGTAAATACTAGCTTTACAATAGCAAGTATTTGCTTACCGCGGTCAGGAACATAGTAAGCATGGTAACTGTGAAGTTGTTGTAGTTAAGGCATAATTATTAACAAGCACTTAGTTTACGAATTTTCCTTCTCCACAGTGCTTGTCTAATGTGTTTGTAGTTCAATTTCACAAATTAAAAAAAAAATTGAACTTGAACTACGATCTCCGTCACGCGATTGACGGGATTAGGCCACGGCTCGAGATTTTGCCGAAAGTAGAATCATTTGTTCGAGCCTTGACGCCAAGAAAGGCCTTGACGTCATGCGTAGTTACTACGGTAGAGAAGGTGGAAAGCGGCCGTAGTAACAGTGACTTCATAAACGTTTGTGACGAAAATTCACGCCCAAATTTAAGACAGACGTAGCACTGCTTAAGATTGAAAGAAATTATATTATTACTTTGCGTGTTCGGGTATGGTTTTAAAGCATCCTAAGAACTTTCTATAGAAGAAAAATAAGAACCCATAGCATCATTTCTACTTTAAGGGAGACAAAACTGCCAAAGAAAATGTGACTCACATTTTGTTCTAGGTAAGACTGTGCTCCACACGACATCGGCAGCTTCATCGATCTCGTCGCAGACCAATGGCTGCTGAGAGGCACTACACCTCCAAGCACATTTTGACCAATGGTGACATGATGCGTTATTCCTCCAATAATACTCTGTCCAGACGGGTTGCTCCACGTCCCTCCTGGGATTTGCCCAGTGGGCGTGTTCCGAGTGGCTCCTCCTTGAGTGCTTGGACAAATAGAGAAGCTGCGTTGTTGCATAGCCCCGCCCTGTGAAACACCTCCGTTCATAACGCGACTCCAGTGTTCAATCTCGACTTCGCGTTCCCAGCGGTCCATGCATCCAATGCTGGGCGAGAGGGAGGGGGCGAGGAAAGGGGTGGGGATCGGGATTGCTTTGCTACATGCGGACATGTTTTCCTAAAAATGAAGTGGCATTACTTGATGATGCAATAAAATCCTTACCGGATTGCCATTTTACAGTTCTGAAAAACTTCTTCTCAGATTGAACGAATTCTCTTACTTCAGTGCAGCAATCGAACTGTACTAGTCTAATGAAAGTTTTAAGGGTATCACTCGACTGAACTTCGGGATTCCAAGGGAATAACACTATAGGTTTTGATGGGATCAGAAAGAGGAGTATTTATCGGACTCATCCAGACTAACAGGTCTTAGGGATTCCCAGTCTTCCCCTAGATCCCGTATATCATGTTATTTATCCCTCAGATCCAACATGATCCTTATCTGTAGACATACCATCTTTATAAGCTTGATTGGTTATACGGTTATACGACATAGCGATCTTACCATTAACAGGGTCTCTTAACCGATACAAAAGTTGAATAAGTTTTTTTTGATAATAGCCAAAGCAGGAAAGAGCTTCCAAACGATGCAGGAAGGTCGACATAACACGATGCCTTTCGAGCTTCCGGTTTTCACCAGATTCTGTCAGTACTATCAACCAAGTTGGAAAACAAAACAAATAGATCGATTCAACATGTCAACTAACCCAACTATTAACATTTTAAACCGCTAGAACCAAATTACGGAATTGCCGGATTCCGAGCGGATATCGGTCTGGCAGGAAAACCAAGTGACAAATGTAGCCACAAGGTACTGAACAACCTAAAAGCTTTCATTTTCACCTCCAACAAGACCAAAGGTTTCGATGGGATCCCAAAAATTTAATATTTGATCCAGACAAATGGGTCTTATAGATATCTGGTCTTCGCCTGACTTCTTGAGATTTAGCAACAGAAGAAAGCCAATGTCTAATCAGGTGAGAAAACCAAGTTCATGTATGGATGTCAACCCCTAGGCTATACGTCATATCTACGTTGACGAAATTGACCAAATCTTCCTGCCTTACTTCTGCCTAATCTCCGGTTTGGAATGTATTCTGGGCGAATTACTTGTCCGGCAAAAAACTGAAGGTTGAAAACGGATCCAGCGCATTTCCTTACCCCTATATCCAACATCTAATCAACTTCAGATTAAACTTCAAGTTCTAACAGATTTTCCGGTTTCAGCCGGATTCCGGGCGAACTATATGTCCAGGTAGAAAAGGATTGTCAAAAGCAGATTCAGCATGTCTTCTTATCCCGAAATCAGACATCTAATCAACTTCAGATATCACTTTTAATTTGAACAAACTTTCAGATATCGGCCGGATTTCGCGCGAACTAACTCGTCCAACTAGAAAGTATTTTCACACAAATGTTCAGCTCACCTTCTTACCCTTAAATCAACTATCCCATTGTCTGTTTAAAAAAAAGTTGTTCATTCCTTAATTTGAGCCCCCTCCCCCAAACTTGACCTCTCCCTTGGTCTAACAGTCCTCACACCAAGTTTCATTAAATAGTTCATTCTCTTCGAGAGTTATCGTGCTGACGGGCGATGAGAAAGACAGACAGACATAAGACGGATAGACGTTTTGGGATCCCAGAAACAGTAGGAGACTTAAATTGCTCGAGATTCAGATTGCAAATATTCACATCATCAACTTGTGGATCCATTTGGCTGTATCAAGCGCTTAAACATTAGACAATGCTGTAGGTAGCCAAACGTGTTATAATAAAAAATTAAAAGTATTCAAAGTTTAACCGAATAGGGATTAGACACGATTCTAGTACGATTGGCGAAAAGTATCGTAGATTTTGAAGTACGCTTCGCACTGCATGGTGTTTCTGCTAAGCTATATGCTCACATATTTGATAGTGCGAAACGGATACGTCATCTAAATTTTAGAGTTATATTGAACAAGCCAGGCCATTATCCACAGATAACCGATTTCATCAGACGAACTTCTTCTTTCAGATTTGTAGTACCTCTATGTGCATGTCTCTCCACATGTTACCACCTATAAACGGAAGCCATTGCTGAGAAGTAAAACACGAATGTCGGATTCCTTGCCCTCACGCCAGGACACACTGGAAATGCAGATCTGCGGGCATCTGTTGAAATTCAAATTATCCGCGTCTTGACAAATTTTGGTTTGTAGTGCAAGCAGCGCGTACTCTGAATGGTTATTACTAGAGCCCTGGATGAGTCAAAAATATTTCAATGTATTCAATTATCAGATGCAAAAATCGGGTGCCTTTTCAGTTAACTTTAAGCAGACTTATATAAATATTGAAGTTAATAATTTGTGTCTAATAGATTACACAATGATATTTTAAAAGACGGTTCAAAACGGATACATTGGCTGTATTTTATTATAAAGCTGTATTTCGGCCCTTCTTATGGCAAGGTTTCCAGGCTTCTGCCGCTTAAGCTGGAAAGTGAACTTGTGGACAAACAACAAAAGATTCTAGCTTAAAGTATCTGACATTTTTTATTCTTCGTGAAGATTACTTGGAGTTAAAGCTGGTGCTGCTATTTCATCAATATCAACACCGAAATACGAAAAATCTCTACTAGCTCTCAACCACCCAATCGAGCAGTAAAAAGAGCATATCCAGAATGAAATAGCATGAATGAAATTGCATGTTTGTTTTCTTCACGAGCCGTAAAAGGGTCCCATGCAGTCATGATTTGGAGACACCAATTAGTCAGAACACCGGTTATGGAAAGTTTGCCATGATTGCCGATCGGTGAGACCACCTATGAGAGAGAGAGAGCATGAAGGGTTTATTAGACACAAAAATAGAATCTTCAGTGCCAGAAGGCAAACCTGTAGGCTAAGGGATTAATTACCCTCAAAAGAAAACATAAATAACAACAAAAACTTGGACAAAAAGAAAGAAAGAAGGAAAGAAAGGAGCTTGACTTACCCGGTCTGGACGCCCAACCAAAAACGACAAGTACCAACAAAAAAATTTCCAACCAGAATCACTATCCAAAAAATAGAAAAACCTAAATGGCTGAGGATAATGCAGATTCTCGGGAATAGGAAGGGATGAAGATATTATGAAACTTACGGAAATTACGGATATTACGGCAGGCCCTTTAAATCTGCCGAAGCTGTAGTTAAGTCGGTTAAAAGCAGAGTCTACTTTTAAAGTATTCAAACAGTGTGAGGGATGTGGTAACAACAATTCTGGAGTAGTCGCAGCACTCGCAGCTTTAATTTGATACCAACACAGACAATAGGAACATAATTTACATGAAATCATGACTTTAAATGTTTAGAAACCATCTTCTTGCTAAAAAAAAATTTCCGACACTTCTTTTGTTTCCATGCGTAGCGTCACTGAGGCGAATGAACTCCGATGACGAAATGAGAGTTTTGCTATAAAGATGCCAAATTCCGGAAAACTCTGGTGTTTCTTTTTTCCCAACCGATTAACATCAGGTTTGCCAAGATACTTGGCCTACAAAGGATACCGTACAAAAAGCTATATCTGAGAAGTCGTAAAACTAGTTTTGTTCGTTGTTGTTTATAGCAAATTTATTGTTGCCTATATGAAGACAAGCGCGCGGGCGATTTACGATACTATGATATTTACTACATTTTTACGAAGAGCGCACGTTTTGACTCGATGCGTGACCCGGCCAAATACGGTATCGGACCGCAAAAAATAACGGAACACAGGAGAAACCAAACAAGAGCTGAAAGCTCATATGGCACTTGCAAGAATAGGCAAAATGTTGGCGGGAGTTTTTTTGTAAAAGTACTTTTCGACTGTGCGATTCAGATGCGCACTTTAAGGGAGCTAGAGAGAAATTATTTTATTCTTGAACTTGGCTGTAATGATGCGGATTTTAAAGGCGCTAGAAATGCATCTGTAAGCAAAACCCTTGAGGCAAAAACGATGGCACGTTCTTAGGGACCGTTGATATATACCGTTTGGTCAAAAGTAGAACCCTTGTGGCACAAAGATCATGAGTTGAGATGTATCGTTTGATAAAAAGTACTTTTCGACCTTGCGGTGAAGATGCGCACTTTAAGGTAACTAGAACCTCATTTGTAAGCAAACCCTTCTGGCAAAAATGGTAATGGGCTCATGGGGATCACGAAAATGTATATTTTGCTTAAAAGTATTTTTCTTAATTTGCGGTCATGATTGGTACTTTAAGGAATGGCCGGGTTTGAAAAGTGGCGATTTCGAAGCCAATCTTGTCGAATTTCTAATATTTCAGCCAAGTTTCATCGTCCTAGCACACCTGGAAGTACCTTTACTCGCGATCACTAGAATTCCGGACTCCCCCTTAAACTCCCCCCCCACAGTCGCCTGAGTCAATCCGGTTCTGTAAATGATTTATCTGAAGCATCAGTTAGTTATTCCCACAAAGTTCCATCCCGATCTCTCCAGTCTAAGCCGGTCACGTATCCCCCCCAGCTGTTGTCGGATCCGGTCCGGATATGAAAAAGATCACCAGAGACATGTCATCTGTTCAATTACAAAATTTCACTCAAGTCCGATCACCCGTTCCAAAGTTACGCATGGCTCAATATTCCGGATTCCCACTTCCTCTACTCCCCCAAGACTATTGGATCGAGTAAATTTTTATTTACAAGTCAGTTTGATAGGGTCCCTGATACGCCTCCCAAGTTTCGTCGTAAAAATCCCCAGAACCGCCATCACCGGAATTCCGGGAAACACCCCTCCACCTTTTATTCAAACAATGATTATAACGGATACGTCAGCTACGATTCTTCAACAGCGATATTTCGGCCCTTCTTGGCAAGGGTCCTCGTCAGGCTGTCAATCCTCTGGTTCAACTTCGTAATGATTACAGGTTTGTAGTTTGTAAACCCCGTATCCGGGCTGATTTAGATGATACCCTTGTAGATTGGCGTGTGAGTTTCTCGCGAGAACATGCACTCCGTCGACCGAGGAAGCTACGGAGCGTGTTCCACCCTACTTGTCGTGGTTACTACGCATGACGTCAAGAATCCTGGCTTTTCGCCGTCAAGGCTGAAATGATTTTTCTATTTTTCAGCAGAATATCATGTCACCGGCGAATCCGACCAATCACGTTACAGAAATGCGTAGTTACCACGCTTACTACGCTTCCGAGCATGGTAGGCAAATAGTTCCTATTAGTTACTATTTCGACAAAGTTGGAACGGTCAGCGTAGTCACTTTTCACGAGGCTGGAACAATAATAGCAACTACTAATTACTATTGTTAGGAGGGTGGAACGCGCTCATGGTATCGGGATCATGCTAAAAGCTTGGTTATTATTCGTGGAAACAGAGAGAAGTTAGTATTTGCAACAATTACAAATAAACGGAAGGTTTGCAGAATTAAAATGTTCTGTCTGTTTCGTTACACATGCAGGCTTCTTCTTGCACCAAATTTTCATAAACAACGACACAACTTCAGACACATTCACTTCTTTCGTCGATCACAGACTCTCCAACCCCTTCGCTTATTTCCCATCAATACGTTCCGTTGCTCTGCGACGTGAGCGTGTTGTGCGAAGTGCAACCAGAGTTGCCACATGTTGTACGATAGGGTTGTCACACTATTTTGATTTTGTCACACTTGTCCTACGTAGGACATACAAATCACTCTATTCCATCAAACGTCTAAATGTGTCATTTTTGCAGCAGGGATTCCGACTAGAAGTGACTATTTCAAGTTTTTTTGTGAAAATAAATTATGATGTGTGATTTTTGGCAGAGAAAATTCCGACCAGAAGGGACCATTTCACGTTTTTTTTATAAGACTTCACTCTCATTTCACTCTCTGTTTTGTGCCAAAAGTCACTCTCTAAATGTTTTTTGGGATCCCAAAACGTAAGTTCGACCTTCTACACTGCTTTCTGGCCGACGATTGAAATTAAGTGTCTTTTTGTGTATGTTTATGTGTTTTATTTACTTTCTTCATTTACTCCGCTTTCTGAAAATGGCGGGTTATAAATAAATTACTTACTTATACCTATGACATCGCAAAAGTTGTCCGTCTGTCCGTCCGTCTGTAAGCACGATAACTCTCGAAGGGAATGAGATATTTTGATGAAACTTGGTGTGAGGATTTGTTGGTTCGTCGGACCAGTCAAGTTCGTAGATGGGCCTTGTAGCTCTACATTTAGGGGTGGGGGTTCAAATTAAGGGGCAAACAAAATATTTTGAAACAGCTAATGTGATCGATTTTGAAGGTAAGAAGACATGCTGAACACGATGGTGAAAACCATTTTGTCATCGGACAAATAGTTCAACCGGAATCCGGCCAAAACCGGAAAGTTTGTTAAAGTAAAAGTTTTATTTGAAGTTGATTAGATGTTCGATTTAGAGGTAGGAAGAAATGCTGAAGACGATGGTGAAAACTATTTTCTCGACGGACAAGTATTTCGATCGGAATCCGGCCCAAACCGGAAAGTTTGTCAAAATAAGTTTTATTTGGAGTTGATTAGATGTTCGATTTAGGGCATAAAGACATGCTGAACACTTATGTGAAAACAATTTTCTACCCGGACACGGAATCCGGCCAAAACCGGAAAACTGTTGGAAGTTAAAGTTTTATTTCTAGTTGATTAGATAAGCGATTTAGGAGGTAAGAAGAGATGCTGAGTCCCTGTATGACAATCATATTTTACCCGGACATATAGTTCGACCGGAATCCGGCTGGAATCGGAAAATTTGTTATAAGCTAAATTTTTATTTGAAGTTGATTAGATGTTTATTACTGGGGGAAGAAGATACCCTGATTTCGTGTTAGAGCTTTCTTTTTTCGCCGAAGTAGTTCTGGAGTTCGGCCGGAACCGGGAAATTGGCAAAAGTGGCAGGAAGTTTTCGTCAAAACAGGTATGACTTATAGGGGTAAACACACATGCTGAATCCATATCTGAACTTGGTTTTCTCAGGTGATTAGCTATTTGGCCTTAATCTGTTTCTGAATTTTAATTGTAAAAATGTTCAAAGAGTCTGGCGATGACTGGATCTGGCTAAGACAAGACCCAGTTGTCTGAATCAGATATTGAATTTTTGGGATCCCATCGAAACCTTTGGTCTTGTTGATGTGGCAACCTTATCTGCGACCCCGGGGCTCAATCCCAAATTCTTTCCGTTACGACAATGAATCATTGCCGACCAATTAGCAATGAGACAATAATGACTGTTAGACAAGATTTTGTAAACACTTCGTCCTCACAGATCCTTTCAATGACGTCTTTAATTTTTATTACTTTTTTGCTCGAAATCGGTTGTATTAGAGAATTGAAATGTTTGATGCCTGAAATCTTGTCTTTGCGTCGACCATCGAGAATAGCAGATCGTGCGTCTGTGCGAAGCAAAGTGTGATATAGCTTGCGTTTAGAGTTAGGAAGTCCAGGGTTGAGAAGGAATAGAATAGAATGGATTTATTACAGAGTCCCAAATATTTGAGAGAATAGCACTAGAACTTTGAACAAGACCAAAGGTTTCGATGGGATCCCAAAAATTCAATATTTGATCCAGCCAATTTGGTCTTTTAGATACCCGGTCCTCGCCAGACTGCTTTAACATTTTTACTATTAAGATTTAGAAACAAAGAAGGTCAATGGCTAATCACCTGAGAAAACAAAATTTAGGAATGGATTCAACATGTGCGCATTTACCCCTAGACCTGATCAGATTTGATCAAAATTGATCAAATCTTCCTGCATTACTTCTGCCAAAATCTCCGGTTTCGACCAGATTCCGGACGAACTACTTGTCCGGCAAAAACCAAAGCTCAAAAAGGAATTCAGCATGTTTTCTTATCCCTATATCTAACATTTAATCAACTTTATATAAAACTTTTACTTTTCACAAACTTTCCGGTTTTGGCCAGATTCTCGCCGAACTACTTGTCCGGCGAGAACATGGTTTCCAGATTCGTGTACAGTATGTCTTCTTACCTCTAAATCGACTATCTCATTAGCTGTCCAGAATTTGAAACCCGTCCCCCACCCCTAAATGTTGAGCTACAGAGCACATCTACAAACTCGACCACTCCATTGACCCAAAGAGTCCTCACACCAAGTTTCATCAAAATATCTCATTTCTTTCGAGAATTATCGTGCTTACAGGCGGACAGAAAGACGGACAGGCAGACGGACACACGAAGCAACTCTTAGCCTCCGCTTACGTTTTGGGCTCCCAAGAACACAAAAAATAGTCTAAGAAATTTTAGATTTTTAGCACTTTTTCGTTGTAATTTCTGATGAACTAGGGGACAAACGACTGGGATGACTAAACCAGGGGACAAGCGAGGAAGAGTTTCTCTTCGCATTTCTTCCCAAGACGTGTTGCCGTTGACTTTTCTCGCATTATCGGCGCTAGTCCCGATACAATGTCCCAATGGTGAGGAGACAATCCTGCCCGAACTGAATTGCGAGAAGGTGGGGCCTTTCGGAGAGATTGCATTTTTAGGGGTTTTAGGCTCTCCTCATACGAAGAGTATGCATGGCCAAGAATGATCTTGTAGGCTTTCTTCTGTAGGGATTCAAGGCAGTCACTTTGTTGCATGGTTAAGGAGCTGTGCCAGGCAGGATATGCATACTCGAGGGACGGTTGTATGCAAAACTTGTAGCGCACTAGAAGGTCTTCTTGGTTTCCGTGGAATCATTTTAGGTCGGAGAAATATTTAATAAAAACAAAGCACCTTACGTGCCAGTTCTATTTTAGGTTAGATGGACTTAAAATGCAGGACAGAACAATTTTCAAGAAAGGACCTATCTAGATGCGTTTGCGGTAAAGACAACGCATCTTTCGGTCGTAATGAACGGATTTCCACACTGTAATCCGTTCCGTTTCTTTCAGTTGTCCAAGTATTTGCTATGCCTTACCTACCCACCCATAAGAGAAACAATGACCTTATAGACACGTACTGCATAGCTGACCCTGGCTGGATGTACTGAAGCCGATGAACTGAACGGAACAAAACTGTGATCACTCATAGAGATTCAGTTAACTGAATTTGAATTAATTTTTGTGTGTAGACGTACTCATTGTGTGCTGTACTTGAGCGGGTTACAGAAAAGACTTGGCACAATTTAATTTAGATGCTGAACCTCTCGCTACACGACCGAAACAGGCACTAAGTTAAAGGTAGATAATTAACAAACATGCGCAATGAAACGCGCCCCTTCAATTTTTAACACAACTGTAGGCTACACCACAGCATGGAAATGTCACGTACCTCAAACAATAATTCTCTTACAAATTCTAAACTTGTCGGAATCCAATCAGTCCAAACGTGAAGACACCCGACCCCCTCACTTCACGTCCTAAATAGGCACTGACTGAGGGAAGGGAATTTGCAAATGCGGAATGAAACGATGCTCTGACGTCGCTGGCGGTGCGATGAACCTTTTCGTTCTCTCCGGAATAAATTTGCTGTGACGATACGGGAGTGTAAGATTCAAACTGATGGGACAGATCTGTTGAATGCAAGGTTGTTAAAGTTTAGCTGAATAGGGGAGAGATACGACAGTCCATTTATCCATCACTTTTCACTTAAAATAATATCGAAAAGAGCTGAGATAGGACAATCGAGTTGCCCATCACATATTCACTTAGAGAGGCTTGAAGACCCGATGAAAATGCGTTACTTTGTTGCTACATTATTTGCGAGAAGTTGTTTTTCATATAGTGGACTTTCCCTGTCGGATTTGCGGTACCTCTATGTACTCTGTGTAGTAGTTTTAACTTTGCGTTTGGTTCGCACCTTAAGGGGGCTACGAATTCATCCGTAAACGAAACCCTTGAGGTACAAATGATCATGGGCCCTTGTGATCACGAAAATGTACAATTTGTTCAAACTAGTTTGTAAAATGAGCCCACCCCCCTCTCTGTTTTTTTTTTTTTTTTTTACCGTACCCTGCCGAAAAGTCTGACCGGATTTTAGACAGTTTTGTTGCAAAAATCATATCTGGTCATGTCATATAGAGTAAAGTGTATCAATTCAAATTTTGTCTTTTTAATGTATTTTGCAAATATCTCGACGTCTACTTCTTCTAGCTCTAACTTCATAACACCGAATTCGTACAAAAGTTTGTATTGCTATATTTAGATTATTTTTGAGCTTCCAACACCCAGACTCCGTGAACTTCACGGATACTCTTGGTAACAGGAAATAAACAATAATGGAACCTGGTTTTGTTAGAGGGAAAAAGTTACCAGAGCATATAAATGATCATTTTGAACACATCTGCAGGCTACCTGTTTTCTTTAAAGCCCTAACATCAGCCAACATTATTAACAAGTAGCTTAAGGTTTAAATGAAAAGCCAACATATTTTATATCATTCAATTGAAAGTATCATTCAATTGTAGCCTATTCACTTGTATTTTAGGGATTTTTTTATTTTTATTTTCCACCATCTGCTCTAGTAGTGACTTAGAATATCTACGGCCGTCCTCACGATACAAATTCTACTATGACGCAGAAAATTTGAATCTCATCCCAAACGCGGCTTTTCAGGCCAGTGGTGAGCTTGGTGAACACAAATTTATCACAAATCTTTTTCGTCGAGCATACAAAACAGGTGCAAGCGCATAGAGGTACCACAGATCCGACAGGGAAAGTACACTATTCAAAAATTGATCATTCGTGAATATCAGCAACCATGTAACAAATACTAATCGGGTCTTCAAGCTTATTTCAGTGGATAAGTGATGGGTAGCTAGATTGTATCATGTCAGCACTTTTCGGTTAAACTTTAACAGAAAATGATTCATTCTTAATCTCCTCCACTCATTAATTACTCACTGCGTCATATAGCACGTCTGTCACGTCTGCGGTGATTCTTAGCCTATGCATGAATAACAGGCAATCTCAAAACAAATTATAAGAAAGAAATAGATACTGCAAATGTTTAGATATTTTTTCTTTTTATCCATCTACCAGCTAAATGATTTTTTTTGTCTGATTTTCTTGTTTAGAATTATTCTGACCTTGCCGTGCCGAGTCTTAGAGCGTGTTCCATTCTACTTACCGTAGTTACTACGCATGACGTCACGAATTCTGGCTTTTTGCCGTCAATTCTGGAACGATTTTTCTATTTTCTAGCAGGATCTCACGCCAGGGGTGAATCCGACCAATCACGTTACAGAGATGCGTAGTTACTACGCTTACTACGCTCCCGAGCATGGTAAGCAAATAGTAGCTATTAGTTACTATTCCTACAAGGTTGGAACGGTCAGCGTAGTAACTTTTCGTGCGGATGGAACGGAAATAGTAACTAATAGTAACTATTGTTAGAAGGGTGGAACACGCTCTTAGTTTCAAATGGCGTCTTGAAAGTAGTTGATCTGGTGATTGCAAACGATTAATTACTACGTTTTTATGGCACTTGCCTTCCGGCCAAGTGCCATATACTGATCATTTTTCCGTCGGTCTGTCGGTCAGTCCGACGATCGCGAGTTAGGGTACTTCCAGATGCGCTAGGACGATGCAACTTGGCAGGCATATTAGAGACCCGATCAAACAAACTTGGAAAGAGTCACTTCCCCGATCCGACCACTGTGGTGGGAGTGGTGGAAGGGGGAATCCGGAATATTGACGTATGTCTAACTTTTGAACGGAGAATCGGATCTCAGTGAAGCTTGATATTTGGAAAGACCTCGTGTCTCAGATGTCACACGTCAAGTCCAAAACGGATCCGATGACTTTGGGGGGAGTTGGAGGGGGGAACCGGAAATCGTGTCACATGTTCAGAGTGGACGGATCGGGATGAAACGTGGTAGGAAGAACAAGCACAAACCCCAGATACGTAGTTGACAAGACCGGACGGGATCCGAGCACTGTGGGGGGAGTTGGAGGGAGGGTTCCGAATCCGGTGACCCCGAATTAAGATGCTTACGAATGTGCTAGGACGGTGCAACTTGGCAGGTATATTAGGGACCCGACCAAACTAACATGTAAGTAGTCACTTCCTCGATCCGACGACTTTGGAGGGAGTGGAGGGAGGGGGAATCCAGAATATTGACGTATGTCTAACTTTTGAACCGAGAATCGGATATTAATGAAACTTGATATTTGGAAAGACCTCGTGTCTCAAATGTCACATGTCAAGTTCGAAGCGGATCCGATAACATTGGGGAGAGTTGGAGGGGGGGAACCCAAAATCGTTTCACATGTTCAGAGTGGACGGATCTGGATGAAACTTGGTGGGAGAACAAACACAATCCCCAGATAAGTAGTTGACAAGACCGGACCAGATCCGAGCACTGTGGGGGGAGCTGGAGGGAGGGTTCCAGAATTCCGACCCGAGTTAAGGTGCTTATACATGTGCTAGGACCATGAAACTTGGCAGGCATATCGGGGACTCGACAATTTAACTTAAGAACAGTCATTCTGTCCGATTTGACCATCGAGGGGGAGTGGAGGGAGGGGGAATCCGGAATCTTGAGATTTGTCCAACTTTTGAACGGGTGATCTGATATTAATGAAATTGAATATTCGGAAAGAACTCATGTCTCAGATGTCCTATTTCAAGTGAGGACAGGATCCGATCAATGTGGGGGAGTCGGGGAGGGGGGTGCAAATTTTGTGACACACTTAGAGTGTAGCGATTGGATGACACTTGTTGGGAAGAACAACCTTAAGCCTTAGATACATCAGTGACAGAGCCGGACCGGATTCGGACACCCGGGGGGGAGGGGGGTCGGAGGGGGTCTGGAATTTCGGTGACCGTAATTTAACGTACTTCCAGATGTGCTAGGAGGATGAAACTTGGCTTAAACATTAGAGACTTGACAAGATTGGCTTAGATTTTGTTACTTCCCAGATCCGATCATCCCTTAAAGTACTCATCTTCACCGCAAAGTAAAAAAAAATACTTCTAAGCAAAATCTACATTTTTATGATCCCCATGAGCCCATTATCATTTTTGCCTTAAGGTTTTGCTTAGTAATGACTTTCTACCACCTCTAAAGTGCGCATCTTAACCGAAAAGTAAACAAAAATAATTTTGATCAAACCCCATGTATTCATATATACTCATGATCCTGTGGCCAGGATCATTTTTGCCTCAAGGGTTTTGATCACAAACGCCTTTCGAGCCCCCCTAAAGTGCACATCATCACAATCAAGTACAAACAATACTTTTTTTTTTTTACCAAACAACAGTCCATCGTCATTTTTATCTCAAGGGTTTTGCTCACAAATGATCACATCAGACCCACAAATTTGCAAATTCCTACTTTCATCCTTTTACCAAGCCTTGCAAGTACCATATGAGCTTACAGCTCTTGTTTTTTAAACTCGAGTTTACCTCCAAATCTCAAGGTCTCTTCTTAAACCGTCTCTTTCAAAACATGCGTTTTTTGTATAGTAATTATAGTGTCACTGAATGGGTCAGTTGATTTAGGCATAGTTTTGTTTTCTATATTATATTTTGTACTCCTCAGTTTTAATGTTCAATGGGCACATCAAACTACCCCAATCCCGGTCTGTAACAACCTAGGAACAATGCTTACCCCCCTAGATCACCAGCCTTTTTCAACAGTTTCCTCTCTGTGATATTTCAAAGCGAAATTTTTTGGGCAGGTACATGCCCAGTTTAATAGCTTGGACAAAGAAGTGATGTTTCTCGTAATACTTAGTAGACATTTATTTTATGCATAAATCAGAATGTTTTCTAATGATTTGTGTAGCTATGTTATTTTTTATAAGCTTATTGCATATTCTGGTACATTTTATAAAGCAAAGCTAATCAAGCTCCACAACACTATTCCACAAAGAAAAACTTTTAAAGGCACTTTAATCCATGGAAGTTCTGATGAAACACTAGAACAATCAGGTAAACTGCATCTGCGGCTTGACTTTGGTGACATCTCAAATATATCCTTTTCTATCAAGCATTGCTGGGAGTTTTTGAATTTCCTGACACGGTATCCCAGCTCCTAAGATTTGGATTGCCAAAATGACAGAGAGGTTAAAGACAAAAGATAACAAGAAAACGGCCGATTTTTCGTAGCGCCTTCTAAAGGAAGTCGGAAATGTTTTGTTGTGAAGCATTTAATACAAAGTAAATCATTAGAAGTGTCCATTGTGCTTCAAGGGAAATGAAATTCAAGATGCTACCATGACTTTATCCACTGCCTTCCTGGCCGAAGATTGAACATTTAGTGTCCTTGTTATGAATTTTATTTATTTTCTTTGACTTTACCTTCGCTTTTTTTATGGCACTTGCTTTCCCGCCAAGTGCCATATACCGATCACTTATCCGTCGGTAAGTCCGGTGATCGCAAGTTAGGGTACTTCCAGATGCACTAGTGACGATAGAACATGGCAGGCGTATCAGGGACCCCGACCAAACAAACTTGAAAATAATCAGTTTCCCGATCCGACGATCGGGGGGGGGGGGGGAGTGGAGGCCAGTGGAGGGAGGGGGAATCCGGAAAATGGAGTAGAGCGTAACTTTTGAACGGGGTGATCGGATTGGAATAAAAATTAAGGACTGAATAGATGACATATCTCTGATGTCCCATGTGAAGTCCGGACCCGGATTGGACATATGTGGGGGAGCTGGGGGGAAACCGGAAATCTCGAGAAACAGTTAGAAGGGAGGGATCGGACGTGAAACTTGCTGAGAAGAACAAGCATCTTCTCTAGATGAATCGTTTACACAATTAGACTGGATCTGGACACTTTGGGGTGGGGTGGATGGAGGGAGATTTCCCGGAATTCCGATGATGGCGGTTTTGGGAGATTCCCAGATTGGAAAATTGTCAGGCATATCAGGGACCCGATCAAACTGACTTGGAGATGAAAAAAAAATTCTCGATCCGATCATCGTGGAGTGAGGGGGGAATCCGGAATATTGAGTCATGCGTAACTTTGGAACGGGTGATCGGATTCCAGTGAAATTAATAACTGAACAGAAGACATGTCTCTGATCTTCTTTTCTGTCCGGACCGGATCCGACAACTGTTGGGGGGGGGGGGGGGGGTGGAGGTGGGGGGGGGGGGGAAGGGGAATACATGACCCGCTTAGACTGGAGAGATCGGGATGGAACTTGGCGGGAATAACAAACAATGCTCTAGATAAATCATTTACATTACTGGATTGAATCCGGGCACTGTGGGGGAAGTTAGAGAGGGGGGGGGGGGGTCTGGACGGTGATAACAAGTTAAGGTGCTTCCAGATGTGCTAGGACGATGAAACTTGGTTGGAAAATTAGAGATTCGACAAGATTGGTTTAGAAAATAAGTCATCACCCACCAAAATCCGAGCATTCCTTAGAGTCCTACTACTCTTAACCGCAAAGGAAACAAACTTTTAATTAAACTGTACATTTCCATGATACCCATGAGGCCACGATCGTATTTGCCTCAAGGGTTTTGCTTACAAAGGAATTTCTAGCTCCCTGAAAGTGCGCATCTTAACTGCAAAGTAAAAAAGTACTTTAGATCAAGCGATGCATTTTGGCCCATGATCATTTGTGCCACAGAGGTTTTGCTTAAACAAATTTATCTCTAGCAACCTTAACGTGCGCATCTTAACCCGAAAATTTACTTTTGATCAAACGATATATTGATGATCCCCAAGGAAATAGGATAGGATAGGATACTTATTTTATTAATAAACACGGTTTAACTCTTCTGTATTTACATCTACTGCACTAATGGAAAAACCTACTGTTTTTGCTGGCGTGCAGTAGTAAAGGTTAACCATTTTCTAAACAACACCAACAAACAACATAATAAATAACTAATGAAAAAAAAAGAAAAAAAAAGGAAAAGAACAGACCCCCCCCCCCAAAAAAAAAAAAAAAAAAAAAAAAAAGTATTATCGTTTTTGTCAAGAGTCATGCTTACAGAATCTGTTTTCGTTTTTCAATAAAAGTTAATAGTTAATTAAGTACAGTGTGTTGTTTAAAGTACGTCAATTGTTATTTATTGTTCTGAAAGTTACTTGTGACAATGTTTTTTAAATTTATTTTAGTACTCCTCATTATATATTCTTTGAGGGAAATAAATGAATAATAATACAAAAAAAAAATCTTTTAGCGCCTTTAAAGTGAGCATCATTACAGCCAAGTTAAAAAATTAAATACTTTTTACCAAACGATACGTTCTCGTGATTTCCAAGGGTCAATGATCATTCTCATCACAATGGTTTTGCTTCCAAATGATCAGAAGAAACCCCCGAAAAGGCAGATTCTATATTTCATCATCTGAACCAGCCTTGCAAGTGCCATATGAGCTTCTAGCTCTTGTTTTAAATGACAGGCTACATATAAATTATCTTTATCTTTATAATGAGTGTGTTTCACCCTTCTACAAATAGTAACTATTAGTTACTATTTCCGTTCCAACCTCACCAAAAGTTACTACGCTGACCGTTCCAACCTTCTCGAAATAGTAACTATTTGCTTACCACGCTCGGGAGCGTAATAACTACGGATCTCTGTAACGTGATTGGTCGGATTCTCCCGGGGCGTGATATTCTCCTGGAAAATAGAAAACTCGATCTAGCCTTGACGGCAAAAAGCCAGGATTCGTGACGTCATGCGTAGTAACTACGGTAAGTAGGATGGAACACGCTCAATGTCTTTATCGTCCGCCATTAATTTTCTTCTTTTCCTTCAGACTCTGAACATAATGTAATCAGGCGGTACGTTCAAAGCTTGCCCGCCACGTGGATGAAATGGCTACCGCGCAAGGATCGGGGGGGGGGGGGGGGTCGAAAAACGGTAATACTCTATATGACTAAGTCCAAAGCCACGCCAGTGATCCTCAGGAAGAAGGAGTAAGCGTGTCCGTACGACTCAAACTCAACGACTCAAATCATATGTCAATCAATCACTGCGATCTTTGGGCGCAGCTTTGACACCACTTCTTCCTCTAGCTACCCGGAGATTTTGCATCAGCAAGGAGAGATAGTCATCAAGAGTATTAACATAACGGTGACCGTCGACGGTCTTTGAGAACGGGAATTAAGCAACCGGCCAACAGCCAACAAAACTTTGATAAAAACGCAACTAAGTCCTTCCGATTCAATGCCTTTGACCATACTGGGATCAATTTCGTGTTTCTGACACATCGGGAACTCCCCGGACGCTCTTGCTGGCGAGATCGAAATAAATGCAGGAACGAGTTTTTTAACGACGCTTTTGTACGTCACGACTAGGGAATGCGGGCTGTTACTACGTAAAAATGACATGTCTAATAGAGTTTAAAGATTTTGCATAGCAGCAATGATTATCAGTATTTCAAAACCGTTCTTTCAGTCAGTTGGATACTAGATTTAGCTGATATTTATTCAAAGGATATTTTGGCCCTTCTTCGCAAGGGCCCTCGTCAGGCTGTACGCCTACCTAGAAGAACGAAACGGCAATAACATAAATGAGCAAATACAATTATCCTATTTTTGGGAGTTAATAATAGTGTAACAATAACAATGTAGCCTAATGCATGAATATAGGCCATTGACCTATACAGTGTACCGAGGGGTAAACCTCTCACCGGCACTTGCTGTGCACAGTGTTGCCACATCACAAATATTTAGAGAGTGAGTTTTGGCCCAAAACAGAGAGTGAATTAGGAGTGAAATTTATTTTCATGAAATTTGCACTTTTGGTCGGAATCGCTCTGTAAAAATGACAAATCTTAATTTTACTTTAATGAAAACAACTTGAAATAGTCACTTCTGGTCGGAATCACAACTTGAAATAGTCACTTCTGGTCGGAATTACAGCAATTTGGTAATTTTCTGAAATAGAGTGATTTTTATGTCCTATACTCCTACTTAGGACAAGAGTGACAAAAACAAAATAGAGTGACAAAAACAAAATAGAGTGACAATTCACACTATCGTGTGACATAGTGGCTACCCTGGCTGTGCACCCTTCCACGGCTAAAACCAGCGTTTCTGGTACCGAGGCCCACCACAAATTCGGCATAATAGACAACACAAGGATGCACGGTTTCAGCAGACAACACTTGGGATGTAATACTAGGTGACTTTGAAAAGTTATGGATAACCAGCGTTGCCAGGAAGAACAGAAAGCCTCTGCCGACTTTTCCCGACATCATGACGACCCAAAAAAATCAGCAGATGCTTTTTCGGCTTTTCCTGGCAATGACCGTTCTACATAACACTTACTGTTTAAAGTTTTCAAAATCATAACAGATTATATGCCTCGTGTTGTCTGTTGAAATCGCGCATCCGTGTGTTATTATTACGAAACTTCTGACAATGTATGAACTAAAATCGAGAGAGGGCAACCCCTCGCAGTGTAGGCTGCGTCTAAGACAATTATCCAGCAGTCAGGCTGTCCAGGCAAGTCTTTGAGTCACTCAAAGCCACCTCAAATGGAAGTGCGTTCCAACAGTCCATCACTCAGTTTTGGAAATACTATCTGCCGTTGTCTCTAGGGAGTCACAAGCCCCTGAGCTTGAGGTCGTGTCCGTGCAGATTTTGTGTCAATCAGATCGCCACGTTAAAATTGACATGGTCGTGAAAAGTCAAGCTACTCTATGGAAATTGCTGGAGGTGAAAAAGAGGGGTGAATCACTGGAGGTTTTTGTGTACACCAGAGGGAACAGAGGCCGGACCGGAGCACAGGACCCTGTATGCCTTCCGATGCATTTCCCCCCCGGGTGAAAGCTAGTACTGAGGTTTCATTTTTGTTACGGCTGCTGCGTCAGCGGCTCGATTGAGTCATGGACCTCGAAGATGTGTTTCGCATTTTGATCGCTGAAATTATCCCAGCTGACTTCTCCGTTTAACGCCCTCGCCCGTGACTCGCAGCCAGCTTGGCTGAAGGAATAGGCTACTTCGATAGAATACTCCTTGAGACCAAGCTATCTGTACTGTCAGAAGTTTCATAACATATAACACAAGGGTGCGCAGTTTCAACAGACAACAACTCAACACTTGGGATGTAATCTCTTGTGATTCTGAAAACGATATGCATAACAAGCATTGCCGAAGAGCCGAAAACTGATCTGCTGGATTTTTCGATATCATGAAGACAAACAAAAAAGTCAGCAGATGCGTTTTCGGCTGTTAGGCAATGCTTGTTATGCATAACCTTCATGCATAATATTTTTAAAATCATAACAAATTACATCTCGAGTGCTGTCTGTTGAAAACTGCGATTCCTTGTGTTGTCTGTTATGAAACTTCTGACAGTGTGAGAAACATTCATGAAGTGATACAGTCTGTTAAACTGAATGAAGAAGTGTGGATGAGGAAATTAAAGTTTAACTGAAAAGGGAAGAGATGGAGCAGTCTTGTTACCCCTCACCTATTCACTTGAAGAGGCTTGAAGACCCGATGAAAATGTGTTACTTCGTTCCTCCGCTATCCACGAATAATCAATCTTCAAATAGTGGAATTTCCCTGTCATATTTGTGGTACTACCTGTGTCGTATGCTTGACGGAAAAGATTTGTGAAATGTTTTTGTTCAGGGATTAAGCAGTCTTCACCAAGCTTATCACTGTCCACTGAAAAGCCGCGTTTTTGTTCAGATTCAAATATTCCGCGTCATAGTAGAATTTGCGCTGTAGCGACAGCCGTAGATATTCCGAACCTCACTACTAGATCAGATAGTGGAAAATCAAAAAATCTCTTGGCAGAATCTAAATAACTCAGTGTATTCCATTAAATGATACAAACATAGGTTTGCCTTTCAGTTAAACTTTAAGCTATTGGAAGTACATGTTTTCAAGATCTGAAGAGACTGGTAAGGTTCCTAAAGGTAGCTTTACCCCAAAGATAAAATTTCCTTTAGTTTAGTATCATTATTTCGTTTAAGTGTTTTCATTTTGTTACCATTTTTACCATGGCCTCAGGCTTTTTGTCCAATAATTATGTTGTGTGCAAACAATGACAAAAAACGGAAAGTCAGCTACGATGCTTTGGCAGCGACATTCCGGCCCTTCTCAGCAAGGGTCCTCGTCAGGTTGTTGAACGTCTGGAACTAGAACAGCCGATACAATAATTAATAATGAAGCTTCTAGAACTATCAGTATCCTATTTTGGGCAGTTACTTTTTAGAAAGCACTGTAGGGAAAGAATGATGAGGACCCATGCCACGAAGGGACGAATTGTCGCTGCCAAAGCATCGTTGTAGCTGACTATCGGTTCTTAGCCATATTTTTAATGTATCGCCTACTTCGATAGAATTTTGAGCAGTTACTTTTTAGAAATCTTTGTAGGGAAAAAAAATATGAGGACCCTTGCCAGAACGGCCGAAATATCGCTGCCAAAGCATCGTTATGGCTGATTACCGGATTTTAGCCATGTTTTTTTGACTATATACTTTTTTGCAGTTACTTTTTAGAAATCATTTTAGGGAAAAAAAAAAAATTATGAGGACCCATGCCAAGAAGGGCCGAAATATCGCTGCCAAAGCATCGATATAGCTGACTATCGGTTTTTGGCCGTTTTTTTTAAATGTATACTTTGATCGAATCGGCTACGGTACTTTTTCTACAAGTAAATTTCCAGCAAACCCTGAAATGAATGAAGAGCTGAGCGCAGATGCATTACTAGCTAAAATGTCTGGGGGGGGGGGGGGGGGGGACAAGGCGTCTCCGACTGGCCGGTAATTTTTACCGAATGTTTTGGCAGAAGAACGACTGTTTTAGAAAAAACGATTGTTTTAGAAAAAACGACAGCTTTGAAGAAAATCTACTGAGTTTCGGAAAAAAACGACTATTTTGACCCAAAATGGACTGATTTTCAGAAAAAACGAGTGTTTTCATGAAAAAAAAACTATTTCGATAAAAAATCACGGCGCTTCGTGCCGACTAGATTATTGTTTACCGACTTGCCGAAAAATATTGGGGGGGGAGGACGCCCCCCCCCCCCTCACCCCAGTCGTGACTTCTCTGGCTGAGTGGACAAAGATGGTCAATTATTTTGGCTAGTTTCGAGATAATCGCGATAAAGTTTGGAAAGTCAATACACCAAAAGCTAGTTATCACCTTTGTCAACAGAGCATCTCAGTAGTAATATCCGGCGAAAGTTTGGAGGGACAGACAGAAAATCGAAAAATAAATAATTTGTCACAAAAGTTGATTTTCAACTGCTTTTTTTTCTCATCGCCGACACGCTACATAATCGATAACAAAGTTGCCAAATATCTACTGACCCCCCCCCCCTCCCCCCGCAACTTAAAAGAGTGGAAGATTCCAAATCTTCCGTCTACTGTTTTTCACGGGTTACAAATAAGCTGAACTGAACTGAATTATTTATTTTCATATCTAGCTAAAAAAGACAGCACAGTGGAGCACAAACAAAGAAAAACAAAACTGAACAATACACTAAGAACCCTAAAACAGACATGAGAAGCATTCTCGTATTCTTTATTAACTTTTATTGACTTTTCAGAGCGGAGAGATGGTATTTGGCAGTTAGTCGCGATTAAAAAATGTGTAGCCTCCGTAGTTGTATGACAGTCGTAGGAAAAAGTTGCATGCATTGATATGTAGTAGTAAAGAATACTGTCATTTAATTTGACCAATCTTAAAGGACCCCTCTTCAATATATTTTAAAAATATTTGGATACTTTAAAACTAAGCTGTGCTTTGAACAAATAAGTGCCGTTGGTTTACAGCGAAAACAATTTACATAAGCGGTTTTTCTGATAGAAAAACTTCTCGCAGACAACCGTCAACAGCGTGATACACATCGAAGGTACCAACAGACGGCAAGTGAGAAAATCAGCGTGGTTTTGTTAGAGGGGTAAAAATGTACCGTGCGAAGTCCGGGTCTGCAGGTTTAGAAATACATGGAGTTGGTCTTATAGGTAAGACAGGTCCTTTAAGCAGTATTGCTTAAGACAGGTCCTTTAAGCAGCATCTAGCCTTGCTAACAATAGCATGCAAGTACAGTAGAGGTATGCTTATGTGAACGTCTGTTGACATTGGACTTTGCCATTTTCATGCACTTAATTGCTGTGTCTAAAGAGCGTGTTCCATCCTACTTACCGTGGTTACTACGCATGACGTCACGAATTCTGGCTTTTTGCCGTCAAGGCTGGAACAATTTTTCTATTTTCCAGCACAATATCATGCCACGGGCGAATCCGACCAATCACGTTACGGAGATCCGTAGTTACTACGCTCCCGAGCGTGGTAAGCAAATAGTTACTATTAGTTACTATTTCGAGAAGGTTGGAACGGTCAGAGTAGTAACTTTTGGTGAGGCTGGAACGGAAATAGTAACTAATAAATAGTTACTATTTACAGAAGGGTGGAACACACTCAAAGCTAACTACCAGTTAGCCAAAGTAGGTAATTAAAGGCATCTGGAAACACCTGAATTGGTACTTTTGGTCTTCTTTCTACCAATTAGCCCAAACTGCACTGTTCACATTAAAGTAACTGTTCACATAAACATACCTCTACTGTAGAATGTAGTAACACGGAAGCCTTGGCACAGAAGCATGTAGTAGCATCAGTGTACTGAATGCTACTTTTTCTTACAACTTCATCATACTATTTTGAGAAAAAAATTTCATCGGTGTATACTGTATTTAATTTTTAGGGACATGAGATTTTTATTTAAATTATTGTCAAATTATTAGACAAGCACTGATTAGTTTCTGAAGGACTCCCGTTTTACGTAACCATAAAGTTTAACTGAAAAGCTAACTTATTTCTGTGTCATTAAAATGAATAGGCTACACTGCATTATTTTGATTCTGCAAAGTGATACTTTTTATTTACCAATATCTGCCATAGTTATGACGTTCACAATTTTGGGACCGTCCACACAGCGTAAATTCTACTATGACGCGGAAAATTTTAATCTCAACACAAACGCGGATTTTCAGTCGGCAGTGATGAGATTGGTGAAGATTGCTTAGTGTCTGAACAAAACAAAATCATAAATCTTTTTCATAAGGCATACACCAAAAAGCAAGCGCATAGAGGTACCACAAATCACACGGAAATTCCACTGTTTGAAAATCCATTATTCGCGAATAGCGGAACAAAGAAGTAACGCATTTTCGGCGTGTCTTCAAGCCAATTTAAGTGAATAAGTGATGGGTAACTAGAGGGTCCCATCCCAGCCCGTTTCGGTTAAACTATAAGGTAATATGCAGAAAACAATGGCTTCCACTTTTACTCCAAGGCTTACATTGCTAGCGACGCACGTCGCAGATTGAATGAATGAGTGTATTCCCACAAAAGCCCTCTGGACCATGGCGGGAAAAAAACATAAAACTAGGTACGCACTCCAGCTGTACCAGTCCAAATATTCAACACTCAACTCATAGTTCTCATAACTATCAAACCAACTAATACCTATCCCTACCGCAACATCAATGTACAATAAAACGGTCACGATGCTCCATGGCAACCTACAGGATTCTACCAACCGAAGCAACTCTTAGAACACTTTGTTACACATCAAATCTTTAAGACTCCCCCTGAAGAACCTCTTTACCAAAATATTCTCTCCTTAGATCCTCCCACTCACTTCATAAACAACCGAGCAGATGGAGAATTCTTTGACTGTGTAGTTGTACGGAAAAGTTGCATGTGTTGATCTGTAGTAGTATGGAATACCTTAGTTTAACATGCCTCCGACTGGGTTAATAAGTAGCAGTATCTGATAGCATCCAATCTGCTGTAGCAGCACCCAGTTTGCTAGTAGCAGCATCCAGTGGCAACAGTTACAACTGCATGTTACTTTTCGTACAACTCCATACGACTAATTTTCGAAATTTTGTCATCGGGCAATTGTCATCTAATCAACCGATTACCAATCTTCGTTTTAGTGTACAGTAAGTGCCCGGTGAAGGCACCGGCTGCCACCAGTCGGCACCGGTTAGCACATATTAGAGCATTAAAATCAGCATGCTTAGAAGCGTTTGAAAGACGAACCGTCTAATTTACGACCGACACCGGTCCAGCTTGTTCCTGCCGGTGCCGGGAAAGGATGTAAAGCATGCCGGGGATTGGGTAACCCCTCGAGATTAAGTTGTGGGTATCTTTTATTTTATGTCACAAGCGCTGATAATGATACAATGGAGGACTTTCAGACACTAGTCCGCTTGCAAGCAGTGAACTGGGATATGGCGCAAGTCGAAGACATATCCTATGCCATAATCTTACTTGAAGTTGAAGGCATATCCTATGCCATAATCTTACCTGATAAAAAATTCTTTGACCGTGTAGTTGTATGGTATTTGTACGAAAAAGTTGCATGTATTGATATGTAAGTAGTACGGAATACTTTGGTTTAACATGCCTCCGACTGGGTTAATAAGTAGTAGTATCCGATAGCATCAAACGTTGCTGTAGTAGCATCGAATTTGCTAGTAGTAGCAGGCAGTGGCAACAGTTACTACTGCATGCTACTTTTTCGTACAACTCCATACGACAAATTCTCGAAAATTTATCATCGGGTAGTGCACTCTCTTTACTGTCTGTTTAATACTCGCGAAACTAGTCAGAAAAAAAAAAAAACGAGCCTTGAACGTTTTCGGAAACTCCCCACTCTTTACTCCCCTGATGTAGGCTATAGTGGAGACTGTAGGCGAATTGCACAAAGTATCAACAAATCCCTCCCACATATAAAAAAAATAATTCCTCATCCGCACAAACGAATATGGGCAACCAATTAAAAACAGCATGTTATAAGCAAGGTATAGTACCAAGGGCCCAGGATTTCGATCTATCGCTTAAGATTCCTACTGCATATCCAGCCCTATACTCCATTTCGCATCTATAAAAATAAATTCAACGAGAAGGCAGATGGCGTAGTGACAGGGATTTGACCCAATCCCAATGAAAATTTTCGAGAATTAGCCGTATGGAGTTGTACGAAAAACGAGCATGTAATAATGTATATTGCGTTCGCTATATCCCACTTCCTTGCATCAGCACTGTTTTGGTGTATTTTTACTGAGTCAGATTTTAAAACATTATGCAAGTGTTTTTATAAGTTTGCAAAATATCTGTTGAGACTTCCGCCTAGATCAAGCAACAGTAGCATATCAAGGAAGTATGGAGTAGCCCAGCCCGTAATTGCTGTGTAGAAACGTTTACTACTGTATAGGCAAGATCTTGATCGGACAAGCGATATATATAGACTCCTGAAATAGTTGATAGTCTGTTGTTGATTACGTAGTGTTGTGTATTGTTTAAATCTTGCTTATTTTTCCTACTCCATTTTTTGTGTATTTATACATTATGATGGGCAATAAAATTAATAATAATAATAACAGCAACTGTTGCTACTGTATGCTACTGCTATGCTAGCAAGCTGGATGCTACTACACCAGATTGGATGCTACCGGATTCTACTACTTAATATTAACTCAGTCGGACACGATGAAAAATTTGTAGCATGCGTAGTAGTACGAAAACGTTGCACGTAATACTATGTAATAGGAAATAATACTATCATTTAATGTGCCTGTGACTGGTCTAATCTTATGTAGTAGTATCCAGTAGCATCCTGTCTTGCCATAGTATGGTAGTAGTCCCAAATTCTTTGCTCTCGAAACCCCATGCTCGTGATTCTTTCGAGTCTGACGCTGCCTGTGTGGTTAGTTTGGAACCGCGAACTTTACGCGTGCTGCGTAGAAGGCTAGCAATCTTAAAATATATTTTGATGTTGTTTTTTAGTGCTGTATGTATAATGCCTCTAGAAGCCGTAGTCAAAGTTAAATAAATAAATAAATAGTAGCATCCAGTCTTGCTAATAGTAGCATATAGTAGTATGCAGTAACACGGTAGCCTTGAACTAGAAGCATGTAGTAGCATCTTTAGTGGGCTACTGCATGCTACTTTTTCGTACTACTTCATAATACTATTTTGAGATAAATTTTTCATCGGGGAGGCATGTTAAATCAAAGTATTTCGTAATACAACATATAAATACATGCAACTTTTTCGTACAACTACCATACAACTACACAGTCAAAAATTTTTTCATCGGGATCGCTTTCCCCGGTCAAACCTAGTCGTTCAAGTTCTTGTTCAATAAGAAAACGATAGCCTACCATTCCAATCATGTCAATAAGCTAAGGTCATGCTGCTTAAAACACTAGCCACGAAAGTGCTATCCTTACAGTCAGGATATTTACAAAACCGAAACTCCGCTTACGTTAGACCCAATCATGAATATTGCCAACAGGTATATATATCATCCAATCCTTCACTGTTATAACAGATAAAAATAGGATGCACGGTTTCAGCAGATAACACTTGTGATGTTATCTGTTCTGATTTTGCAAACGTTATTCATTGAACTTTATGCGTAACAGGTGCTGCCAAGAAGAGCCGAAAAGGGATCTGCTGACTTTTGCGACATCATGATGATAAAGAAAAGTCAGCAGGTATTTTCTCGGCAGTTTCAGCTCTTGTTGTATTCCCAACGTTCAATGCGTAACGTTTGCGAAATCAGAAAAGCTAGTATCATAAGCGTTATCTAGTGTCGCCCATTGCCAGGCCTTATGGTGGGGCCATAAAGAGTTAATGGTGTTCACTATTTTTATAAATTAAACTGGAATGGACTGTAAGTTGAGAAACTTCTGACAGTCACTCTACGCGACCCATCTTGTGTCTGAACGACCGCATCTTCTAAAACACCTATTGGTTCAGGACGAAAGCAATAGTTGCGTTTTTGCAGATACCATGTATCTGTTGCAAGGCCGTATCCAGGGGAGGGGGTTGAACCCCCCCCCCCCGAAACATAGAAAAATAATCATTTGTATAGACTTTTCCCTCTGATCTGTGTTTTTGTACTTTTTTGTCCGACCGGCAGGTACCCCCACCCCCGAAATAAATTCCTGGATACGGGCCTAATCTGTTACCACTGTAACTTGATCTGCAAGTAGTCGTTTTTGCAGTTATCGTGGTATCTGTTCTGGAAAAACGACAATCCCAAAAGAAAAACTAATATTCAGTCACATCACTAAGTGCCAAACTTCTTTCCAACCAATTTGACAAAATCCTCGGCTCTGTTGTTGGGGATGATGAAAGTGAAATGACTTTTTCAGAAACCAGAGTATCTGGCCAGATACCACAATAACTGCAAACACGACTTAGTTCGCGGTATCAGATACCATGGTATCTGCAAAAAACACAACTAATGATAACTGGGAGATCTCTCATCTGCCACATCCTTTTTTGGGTGTTACGGTCACGTCACTTACGGTCATGTTGGTTATTAAAAGACTCTGTTTTCGCACTTCTGTCGGTGACAATACTATCCTTATAGTCAGGATATTACGAACATGCCGCTTAGAACGCCTTAGCATAGGATGGTTAGCTCTGGATGGTTAATTTTCTAACCAAGTCAAGACGCACTTCTTATCTTCAAAGGGTCATCGCTATTTTTCCGGAGCAGATCGACCTCATTAATCATTATCAACCAGGTCGACCAAATCAGGCTTTCCAACTTTATTTTCGTCAAAATCACAATTTCCTCCCCCTCGGAAGATCTCTTTTATCTTCCAAATTCTGTTTCTAGGTTATGGACATGGTTATGCTGTGCTGAAGGAATCCGGATCTTTGGGAGTAGTCACCATTAATCCGGAGGATTCGACTTCATCAATCACTTGGTCGACCAAATCAGGCTTTCTAATTTTATTTTCGTTAAAATCACAATCTCCTCCCCCTCGGAAGATCTCTTTTATCTTCCAAATTCTGTTTCTAGGTTATGGACATGGTTATGCTGCGCTGAAGGAATCCGGATCTTTGGGAGTAGTCACCATTAATCCGGAGGATTCGACTTCATAAATCCCTTGGTCAACCAAATCAGGTTTTCCACCCAGAACTTTAAGTTCACCATTTTCATCGGCTTCACAGTCTCTACCAGGTTCTAATCCCCCACAGAAGATCTGATATATCTCCCAAATCTTCTCTCTTCGTTTCGTTGTGCTTTTCCGAACGCCTTTGATAAGCATCCACTGGATGGTTAATTTTCTAACCATTTCGAGATACACAAAGGATGTCGACTTCGTCAATCACGATCAACCAGGTCAACCAAATCAGGCTTTCCCCCCGGAAGTTTAACTTCACCATTTTCATCGGAGTCACAATCTCTTGCCAGGGTATTCTCCTCTCTGTTATGTATTCCAAATCTTCTTACTCAGTTTCGGTTTAGCTTCTAAGAACACCTTAGATAAACACCAACCGGAAGGTTAATTTTCTAACCCAGTTGAGACGCACAAGAGGCAATCCGGGTCTTTGGCGGTTGTCACCACCAACCAGGAGAATATCGAACTCACTAATCACTATCAACCAGGTCAACCAAATCCGGTTGTCCATCTAGAACTTTAGCTTCACCGTTGTCATCAGAGTCAAAATAGGTCTTCACCCCCTCGTACTCTGTGTCATTAAGATCGACCGCTTCTTGGGACCCCTCTCCTTTCTCTTTGGCTATTACCTCGTCACTGAATTTTCTTCTCTTGTTCTCTCTCCCTCCTGTCTTCTTTGCTTTGCGCTTTCCTATGCTTGGCATTTCGTAGTTTTCGATTTTGTACAAGTTTATCAAATAATCTTTCCTTGCGCCGTGGGTACCGCTCAAAATATCGGCCGCCTTCTGACAGGATTTCTTGAAATAGGCGAGCGAATCGTAACTAAGACTTCCCGCAATATTGAACCCTAGCTCGAACGGGTCTTGGACCACTAGGGGGCTATCTGTGTTCATTTTCTTTCCCCCGTTTACCACTCTATTCACATAGTCGGTTTGGGAGGGGGGTAGCCGAAAGTCCTCAAAGTTCTTCCTTTCAACTGGGTACCCATCCTTTACCGACACGACGTATTGATCGGTATCGAACTCACTACCGTAAAACTTAAAGAACTCATAAAGAAGCTTTTCGATCGGGGTTTGGTTCTGGGTACGGAACGGAATTTGAGGGTTGAAGCTGATGTTCCAACCGTCTACATACAAGCGGTCAGATGGCAGCACTTGCCTCTGAAGCAGTTCAACAGATGGCAGGATTGATTTTCGCATCAGGAAGAACATGATGAGAAGGCATATGGCGTAGTTCGACAAGGATTTGACCCGATCGCTCCCACCAGTCAAATCGAGTCGCTTCGCCCAGTATCTGAAAATAAGCATCGTATTCAAATTGCCTAGCAACTTGGAAGGATATGGAATACTCAGTGCCAAGACACGGGCCGTATCCAGGGGGGGGGGGGGGGGTCTGAAACATAAAAATAATCGTTTTTATAGGCTTCGTCTTAATGTTTGGCAGAACACAAAAATCAACGAAGAAACCAACGAAAATGGGGTTTGTAAAGGCCAACAAATACACTGAAATAAAATTTCAACCAAATTTCACCCATTTTCGTTGGCTTCTTCGTTGATTTTCTTGTGATATGTCAGGCCAGTGTGGTTTACGAAATCATCTTCGTTTGGTATAAATTAGGTCAGCCCCGCGGGTTAACGTCCCCTCCCCTGAAATAAATTCCTGGATACGGACCTGGCCAAGGCCCTTCCAAGTTGCTCACTGGTCAGAACTACCGGTTCAATTTTCTCTATAAATACTCCTTGAACCCAAGCTGACTGAGACACTTATTTAAAGTTTAACTGAACAGGCAGCTTACTTTCTCTGATATTTCGATACGCTGAAACATTTGGCCTATCCATCTAAGGGATTTTTGCTTTTTTTTGCATTTTTACCCGAGGGTCTAGTCTAATTTTTATAATAATAAGAAATATAATTTTTGTATGCTTTTGTCGAGCGTCGGTCGACTCATCGGCACATCCGAGTGCTTTTTATCGCAAGAAATAAAACCCTGCAAACATTTGACGTTCAAAACACGTGCTGCTTGCACGACAATTAAAATTCATCAAGGATTTTGCAGGGATTTTGAAATTTAAAAACAAGCCTGTATTTGCCGATTAGCGTCGGCTTAGTTTTTGGCAATGGCTTACCTTTGTAGTAGGCAAACATGTCAAGCATAGAGGTACAGACGCATATAGGTACCACAAATCCGGAAGATTAAGTTCATTCGATGAAATCTATTATGTGTGGATAGTGGACAAATGGAGTAACGCATTTGCATCGGGTTTTGAGGCCTAATATAGTGAATACGTGATGTGCAACAACACTGTCGAATCTTAGGTTGCGTTCCCCAAACTTACCAACTGTTAACAATCGTTAACTTTACTTCGGGGCGGAGCTAACTGCAGCTTTAATGATCGTTAACTTTTCCCAGTTCTACGATTGTTAACATTTTTGCAACGATGCTCACCGACCATCGTTACAAAATAGTTAACAATCGTTAAGCTCAGGAAAAAACGTGGAACGCAAAAGTTAACAACTGTTAACAATTTGTTAACGATCGTTAAGTTGGGGAACGCAACCTTGGCCATTTCTTTTTTAAATTTGAGTTTGCTACGATGTTCAGGTTCGCTTTGTTCCAGACCAGCAACAGCCTGGCAAGGACCCTTGCAAAGAGGGGCCGAAACATCGCTGACAAACATCGTAGCTGACTTTACCTTTTTACCCATTGCTCAATATAAGTTTCTCCATGTTTGTAATCAAAGCCGCGCGAGTCGATGAGACTAAATCGCCGGGGCAGATTTTGTAATCGTAATCTCTACCCTTAAATCTTTCGGTTTGGATACTAAGAGCGTGTTCCACCCTTCTAACAATAGTTACTATTTCCGTTCCATCCTCACGAACAGTTACTAAGCTGACCATTCCAACCTTGTCGGAATAGTAACTACTAGTTACTATTCGCTTACCATGCTCGGGAGCGTAGTAACTACGCATCTCTGTAACGTGATTGGTCGGATTCGCCCCTGGCGTGAGATCCTGCTGGAAAATAGAAAAATCGTTCCAGCCTTGACGGCAAAAAGCCAGAATTCGTGACGTCGTGCGTAGTAACTACGGTAAGTAGGATGGAACACGCTCTAAATGCCTTTTCTGTTATTTTAAAATCCGTCCTGATTTAGAATATGCTTCACCGGTCTGACATTCTTCTCTTTCTGCAGAGTTCTCTGGTCGCCTCGAATCGCCAACAAAAGTGAGTAGTGAGAATCATTCTGGGTGATCCTAATGTTTCATATGAAGAGGCTCTCATTAAACTGGACGTTCCTAAATTAACTCTTTCACAAAATTTTGGAGCAAAAATTGGCCGTTCATTCCTCCTCCCCTCCTGTCGTCCGTGCGTCGGTCCGAGAGGAACACTGGCAATCAGTTTTCTCCATATCCTGCTCATTCTTCTGCCCGATTTTTCTATAGTTTCATCCCATCGTTTGTTTCTGGTCATATCTTGTAAGTGTATTAGTTAATTTGTTTCGTGTCTGTGTATTTTGTAAATATTTTATTCCTAAGCTATTAGGAAAATAAACTTGACCGATTAAAGGATTGATTGATAATTGTCTGTAACAATCGATCAATTTATTTACTTTGTGATATTACACACAACATATTAAATTACACTTAAACAGGACTATTCCGAGAAAATAATTATCATATACGGATTCATACTTACCCCTAAATTGACAATCTCATTAGCTTTTAAGAAATATTTTGTCGGCTCCTTAATTTGAACCCCCTCCCCCACCCCTAAATATAGAGCTACGGAGCCCATCTACGAACTTGTCCGTTGACGCTTAGAATCCTCACACCACAGTATTATTGTTTCATCCATTAACATCAACACATGTGTCTGTGATCTCATATCTGCTGTAAATTGCGCACACTTTTGTAACCATCATGAAACTTCTGACAGCACAGACACTGACGAACAAGGTGAAGCACAACTCTTACAAGAAGTGGTATTTTAAAGATCAAGTGGCTCAGAAATATCGTTTTTCGAAAATTACATTACTTTCCATTCGACATTACCGATTCTCTTGTCAGCGCTTCTTGGCACTACCTCGCCTTCAAGCTCTCCGACGCAGCGGGCTGGACGCAAAATATTTGGAAATGTGGTTAAAAAGTGGAGAAACCAAGTATAATTAAAGAAGTCAAAAACAGAAGATAGGCCTACACGTAAACAGCACTTTGAAGCTTCTCGTGTACTTATCTGCGAAACAGACTTCGGCGGGCCTTGAAGCTAGATATTCCTTCAGCACAAGCTGACTGCGATTCATATTTGATGGTGCAAAACGGATACGTCAGCTGAATTTTATTGGAGCTATATTTCGGCACTTCTTGGCAAGGGTCCTCTTCAGGCAACGACCTTGTGGGAAAAACGAAGCTTTTGGCGAAGATTACGTTATGTGACTGGTAAAACTCGTGTCGGCCGAGAAAGTGCTGAAAAGTCGTATGTCCAAAATGAAACAATATTGCGGCTTCCAGACATCTTGGATTGTACATCGGCGCAGATAATATGCAAAGTGTGTAGATTTATCGATGAAGGAGTGAAATTTGGAGAGAAAAGAAGTTGAATTTTTGTTATATTTTGTTTAATTTAGTTGGTTAATTAGTGTATAACCAATTCATGTATATGACCTCTGGCTTTAAATACAGATTATTATTATTATTATTATCGAAAGGAGGTTACAGAAGCTCATATTCCACAAAAGCTAGGGATGAAACAAAGAAGAGCTGGAAGTTCATGCCACTTGCGAGACTCGGTAAATAAGAATGACGATGAACCCCTGGAAATCACGAGAATGTATCGTTTGGTAATTTTTTATTTTTTTTTGCACTTGGCTGTGATGATGCGCACTTTAATGCATTTACAGACATGGCCACGGAGAGCATTCTTCTCCTGACCGTGACGTTTTCAAAATAGGGATGTTCCTTTCTGGAGGTTTGCACATGCAGACTCCAAGACAAAAAGCGCAATTCATTCAAATGTTGTACAGCGCTGGCTGGATCGTATTGGAATTTCTTCTAGATACACGTTTGGGATTAACTGGTTACAAAATATTCCAGAAGAAGGGTTGATTGGAGACATTTGTTCATTTCTAAAATTGTTCGGTACTAAAATAAGGACAGATGCAAAATGGAGCAAAAATCATAGCTTGGAAACACTATTTCGTATTTGGATTGGGTTTTCTGCAGGGAGTGTTAACGGAAGTCATATAGATAGGGATGATACTTGGTACTCTTCATTCAGGTGTCCTTTAAGGGCGCTAGAAATTCATCTGTAGCCCAAACCCTTGAGGCAAAATGATCATAGGGTCATGGGGATTATGAAAATGTAGGTTTTGCTTAAAAGTATTTTTTGGTCGGATCTGAGAAGTGACAATTTCTAAGCCAATCTTGTCAAGTCTCTGTTCAAGCCAAGTTTCATCGTCCTAGCACATCTGGAAGTAGCCTACCCTAAACTGCGACCACCGGAATTCTGGACCCCCCCCCCCCCCCAGTTCTCGGATCCGGTCCAGTCTTGTCAACTATGTATCTAAGGGTTGTGCTTGTTCTTCCCACCCCGTTTCATCCCGATCCGTCCACTCTGAATATGTCACACGATTTCCAACTCCCCCCAAAGTCAACGGATCCATTCCCATCTCGATGTGTAACATCTGAGACACTAGGTCTTTCCAAATATCAAGTTTCATAAAGATCCGATTCCCCGTTCAAAAGTTATAAATACGTCAATATCCCGGATTCCTCCTCCCTCCACTCCCCCGACGGTGGTCGGATCGGGCAAAGATATTTTCAAGTTAGTTTGGTCGGGTCCCTGATACGCCTGCCAAGTCTCATCGTCCTAGCACGTCTGGAAGTACCCTAACTTGAGAACAGTGGCCTGAAAGACAGACCGACCAACCCTCCGACCGCCCGACAGACAGAACAGTGATCAGTATATAGAGCACTTAAGCGGAGCTGCAACTGCCAAACAAATAAGCAACAGGGATGCTTTAAGAGTGCGAAAGAACGGCAAAATAATCTTAGTGTAGGCCTTTACTGATAATCAATGATGCAGCACATTCATTAACATTTATTGTTTAACATTTATCGCACTTAATGGATGCAGATCAAGTTTATACAAAGTGTAATGTGGTTAAGTATCAATTCAGTTGACATCAGTTCAATTCCTGTCTTTAAAGCTTACCTCGCACTACTTTCTCTTAATGCTCCAATATTCGAAACTATTCCAAACTGTAAAACTACGCTCACCTTGAACAAATTTGTTTTAATCCTCTACCCATGTCCATTGTGACTCCTAGCACAAACTCGCAAAATTCAGATAGCCGGTTTTACGCATTTTAACCATCGTCGGGACCTGGGAGCATAACGCGCAAAGCTAATACTGAATCACGGCAAGAGCAAAGGTTAGTGAGGTATCCTTATTGCGCTTAGAATGTAACATGTAACATGGTAAGCAGTTTCGGAAATGGGTGAATAAGTCGCTAGTTGATAAGGGGGAGGCCCCTCAGTTGGGGGCACAATCTCGGGAGAGGTATTATGAGAGTAAAGGGATGGAGAAGGGAATGGTATTTAGTGAACTGTCGAAGGAGAAGGTAAGGGAGAAGGCATGTTACCTAAAGGAAGATTCCAAATTATTAGCTCCAGTTGAGGAGGCTGAAGTTTGGAATGTTGTGCGGAAAATGAAAGGAAATTCTGCTCCAGGTCCGCATGGTATTCCGCTGGCTGGTGGCAGGTGGTGTTTGTGCAGGTGATGGTTGCTTCTTTTCTAGTTTGATGGTGAATGCTACGTGGCCGGTACAATGGACAATATCTATAGCGATACCACTATTTAAGAAGGGTAGTAGACAGTTGCATGAAAATTACAGATGCATTCATTTGGGAAATGCTTTTGCTAAAATATTTGCGAAATTTATAGATTCTAGTCTTTGTAGATGGTTGGATCATAAGGAAATAATGTCGTCGGTATAGGCTGGTTTTCGGAAGGGTTTTAGTACTATTGACCAAATGTTTATTCTGCATTCTTTAATTAGTTAAGTACACGGGTGAAGAAATTGGTAGATTATATTTTGTATTTTTAGATTTGAAGGGAGCATTCGACAATGTTCAGAGAGATCTATTAATGGACGTGTTACTGAAGATTGGCTTACCGAATGCGTTTGTACTAATTTTGGTTTCGATGCATGAAATGACTAAGTCTGTAGTGAAGGTAGATCTTTTTTTTTTTAAGCGTAGGGGTTAAACAAGGGTGTTGCTTATGTCCTAAATTGTTCTCGCTTTACATTAATGATTTTCATGAGTATTTGTTACATTCTGGTGCGGCAGTAGTAAGTCTGGATATTTGTCAGTTATGTGCATTGTTGTTTGCGGACGATACGGTGCTATTTGCTGATTCGCCAAAAAAGTTGCAGTTTCTGTTGGATAGGACCCAAGAATACCTCCGAATGAAAGAGCCGTGTCTAAATGTGAGTAAGTCTGTAATGATGGTGTTTAGAAAGGGTGGAAGAGCGAGTGAAAGTGAGAGTGTGAAGTTTAATGGGGAGAAAATAGGGATAAAGGATGATTTTGTTTATTTAGGTGCTCGGTTTTCGTATAATGGTAAGTTTGGTAAACAAATAGAAGCTAGCGAGAGAAATGGGAAGCGTTGTGCGTGTGCGCTTACCGGGACTGATTTAGGGGATATTAAAGATATTAAAATGCATAAGCAGTTATTTTCAACTAATGTAGCATCTGCTATGCATTATGGTTCCGAGATTTGGGGCTTCCATAAGGGCGGAAAAGCTAGAGAGTGTACAGTTACAATATTTTAAGAGGGTATTAGAGGTTAGCGTGAGAACTAATAGTTTAGTAATAACAGGGGATTTAGGTTTAGGGTCGCTCCGGAATAGTAGGTTAGTGGCTATGATAGGATATTGGGAGAAAGTGACGAGTTTGCCAAGAGTGAGAGTTCTGAAAGCGGAGTATTCGGAAAAACTTGGAGGTAAGAAGTGATTCTTGGCCTCAGGAAGTTAAAAAAATATTGGAGGATTGTGGTTTTGGGGGTCTGTGGTGTGATGGAGTGGGACCAGGTTACCCCCTAGGTAAGGTAGCTAAGTTAGTGAAAGAAAGGCTAAGAGATCAAGAGATTCAGAGGTGGCATGGGGGTGTATCAAAGCACCAATCTCTGAAGTTGTATGGTATGGCCAAAGAGACATGGGGAGAAGAATTATATTCTAAGTTGGGATTGGGGGGGGGGGGGAATTGAAGTGGATGGTGAGTCTTAGGGCGGACTCTCTTCTGGTGGGGATGCGGAGAAATTATATTGGTAGAGATAGGAAAGGTACTGGTCCTTATTTTTGTCCAATGTGTGGTACTGAAGGAGAGGATGCGGTACATTTGATGTGTTATTGCGAAGAGTTGAAAGAATTAAGAAAGGAAGTGTTTGTTCGGGAGGCTTGGGAGGAAAGGGATTTGGTTTCAAGTATGGGAAGTAAGTATTTTGGTGAGATCCGAAGGCTGGGTAGATTCCTGAAGCTAGCTATGGCCCACCGTGAACTATTTTTATAGAAGTTGATTTTTTGGTTTGTTGTTGGAGTGTATGATATTTTGTTTTGTTTCCCGTCATGGCCCTTGGGCTTTATTGGGAATAAATTCATTCATTCATCGAAATTTGGGTCTCCGGGCTTAAGAACTAATGAGTGCAATTAAAATGCGCTAATATCAAATGAAAAATAATGGTATTTTCGAAAGAATATTTCTGAGCACTTCATCATGAAAAGACAATTTTTTGTAAGAGTTGTGCTTTAACTTGTTCTTTAGTGTCTGCGCTGTCAGAAATTTCATGACAATTACAACAAGGATATGCAACTTAAAGCAGATATGAGATAACACACACATCTGTTGATGTTAATGGATGAAACAATCTGTACTTGGTGACAAGATTCTTTGAATCAAAGGACAGGTGAAGCATAGTACTTCCACAGTCCCCAAATCTTCGGGGATTTCCCCGAAATCCAAGAAAAACCCCCGCAACAAGATAGCATTCCCCGAAAACTCCCCGAATATCTTCTCCTCATCTAAAATTTACCAACAATAGAGTTAGTGGATGGCTCAATTCAGCCTTCTCGGTTCATTCCACAGTTTTACCTAAGTTTTGCACCTTTCTGTGTTGCCAATACGTATCAGATCCTCATTCAGTCAACTGGCTTTCCCATCCCAAGTACTGCTTTTTTGTGTAGAAGAAACTGATATCACAGTTAAAAATCGTCAACCTGTGCGGTAGAACATCCTCGATTTTTTTTTTTTTCGCGTTCTTCTGCAAAAGCAAGACACAAGGTTTCGATGGGATCCCAAAATTTTCATATTTGCTCCCGACAAATATGCTCCCGACTCTATAAGACCCGACGGTCTTATAGATATTCAGTCTTCAACAAACATCTTAAAAATTTTTACTTTAAAATTTACAAACAGGTTAAGACCAATGGTAATAATCGGAGAAGACCAAGTTATTTGACAGAGCAAACTAGATACGCCAGCTGAATTTCAACAAGTTCAGATATATTCAGATATCCGTTGTGCGCTGTCAAATATTCAGATACGGATTCAGCATATGGTTTACCCTATAGCCTACGTCGTATCTCCTTCCTTCCTTACTTCTGACTACCTTTCCGGACAAACTACTTGTCTGGCAAAAAACTAAGCTCAATCCCGAGTTCAGCATGTCTCCTTACCCTACATCCAACCTCTAATCAACTTCAGATTAAACTGTTACTTTTAAAAAAATTTCCGGTTTCAGCCGGATTCCGAGCGATCTATACGTCCAGTGAGAAAATGATTGTCATATGCGAATTGCGAAACACCTTATCAAATTTAAAGAAAACTTTTACTTTTAACAAATTATCCGGTTTTGGCCGGATTCCGTGTGAACTATTTGTCCGGCGAGAAAATAAATTTCATATTCGAATTCAGCATGTCTCCTTATCCCTAAATAAACTATCTCAATAGCTTTCAAAAAAAATGTTGTCCTTAATTTGCAACCCCTCCCCCACCCTCAAATATAGGGCTACAGAGCCTATCTTCGAAACTGAACTGAACTGTGACCCAAAGGATCCTCCTACCAAGTTTCGTCAAAATATCTCAATCCGTTCGAGAGTTATCGTGCGAACAGACGGACAACGTTTGCGATTTTGCGATCATCATTCCGCCCTTCTAACAATAGTAACTATTAGTTACTATTCCGTTCCAACCTCACGAAAAGTTACTACGCTGACCGTTCCAACCTTCTCGAAATGTAACTAATAGTAACTAGTTGGTTACCATGTTCGGGAGCGAGGTAACTTCGCATCTATGTAACGTGATTGGTCGGATTTGCCCGTGGCACGATATTCTGCCGAAAAATAGTTCCAGCCTTGACGGCAAAAACAAGGTAATAGGGAGAATCACGGTAAGCTGGAAACTATGATCGTGTAAATAGAAGCCGATGTGCCGACGCAACTTAAACTTTAGGGATGCCCCCGACAAATGTTTACAGAATTAGATTTCTTACGAGTAAAAAGATGAGAATACCTGTGTTTTCCCCGACAAAAAAGTTTAAAAATAACCTGATGTTCAGACGGGAATAAAACTTCCCGGGTGCACCCGACAACTGTTTGCAGAACCCCATGTGCCGACGAGTCGGCTCACCCCCGACGAGTCGGCTCACCCCCGACGAGTCGGCTCACCCCCGACAAATGCATACAAAGCCAATGATCGAAAACCTACCTGATTAGGTAGACAAGGTGCGTCGCCCTTAAGTCGGTCCTGTGCAGCGTCCTAATCAGCGCCGAATTCCCCACTCCGAATGATGTACTAGTCTGAATGTCACAGTGTATGCCCGACGGTCTGTGCGTAAACTTCACAATTGGGACCCTTGCTTGAGGAATCCCTTGACAGTCGATTAGTTCTCGATGTTGCCGCAGGGAGCGCATGAGTTTGTGACAGATCGCTTTGTGATTAGGGCCCGCCTCCGAGGGGTTGACGGGACGATTGCTTCGCCGTGACTGGTCGAGTGCGGTTTGGTAAAAGTATTCTGAAATGAAAACATAAATAATCCACATAGCTCAGGCCGATACGAGTTGACAAAACTACTTACTTTAATACTTACATAATATTTAAAGGACCCCTCGCATAATTTAGTGTTTGTATTCCAGGGTCAATGTCGGGGAAGGAAACACAATTACAGGTTTTATTTTATTACACGTTTGTTTCCTTCCCCAACGTTGACCCTGAAGATTGACAGCCTGACGAGGACCCTTGCCAAGAAGTGCCAAAATATTGCTGATGAAGCACTGTAGCTGACGTATCCGCTGTATACACTGAGCATGTTCCATCCTACTTACCGTAGTACTAAGCATGACGTCATGAATTCTGGCTTTTTGCCGTCAAGGCTGGAACGATTTTTCTATTTTCCAGCAGAATATCATGCCACGGATGAATCTGACCAAAAATCACTTTACAGAGATCCGTAGTTCCTACGCTTACTACGCTCCCGAGCGTGGTAAGCAAATAGTTACTATTAGTTACTATTTCGAGAAGCTACAATTTGGATTGAAATTAAATTTGGCAGGGAAAAGCAAACAAAAATCGGCGCTCACTTTATGTGATTATAGGTAGTATATTGACTAGACTACAGTTGCTGCTGCTGCCAGAATGTCACTCCATCCGGTTTCAGGAACTTCTTAGAGTCTCGGCATTTAATCAACGGTAAATGGTAGAATTTGTAAGAGAAGCAGTTAAATTTTAGCCTACAGAAAAAAATAGATTTGGCGCTCGATTTGATTTTCTATTGGCTATAATAGATAGAAACTGTTCCTGCAATCATACCCGGCAATATAATCTCCATGTGGGCTTCGCCAAAATGCCGCCTAATAGTTGGCTTATCGTCTTTCATAATGCCCTTTATTGTTACTCTTCCTAAGTAATCGTTTCTGTTCCATAATTTAAAGCTCAAATTCTGAGTTCTAGGACTCGGTAAAATTTGTGTAAGATTCGGTAAAATTTTGGCTCTGCATCCCCCCCCCCTACCGAAAATCCACTTGCGACGCCCCTGCCTATAACTCATCACTCTCAAACACTCCAAATAAGCTCTTTCACAGAAGTAAAAGTTCACATTTTAATTTCTGTTATTTCATTTTTATTTGCATGTCTTCCAGTCCGCATCGTTCGTCTTGTTCTTCCTTACATGTCATTTTATGGCTTGTTGGTTCCGCATCGTTCGTCTGTTGTTGCGCAGTTGTGGATTCTATGATTTAGTTCGTTTTTCGCTGAGGACGGTTTGCCGGAAGTGCAACCGAAATATATGAAATTCAATTTTATCCTTCGCATATATCATCTCGTTTTTCCTATTTCTTTTGCATTGAATGTGTGAATGATGAATGCCGACCTTATATTCAATTTGAGCACTATCAGTATTATATTCAATTTGATTTATTAGATAAATATTCTTTGAGCCCAAGCTGACTTTGAAACATTTATTCAAACAATGTTTACAACGGATACGTCAGCTATGATTCTTCATCAGCGATATTTTGGACCTTCTTGGCAAGGGTCCTCGTCAGGCTGTCAATCCTCTGTTTAGCCTGACGAGGACCCTTGCCAAGAAGGGCCGAAATATCGCTGATGAAGAATCATAGCTGACGTATCCGTTGTAAACATTGTTTGAATAAATTGATTTATTAGTAACCAAAATTCAATTTCAGTTACTACGGACGGTCACAAAAGTAATGCAAAAACTGGAAAAGGGTGCAGGAAACACTGAGCAACAAAGAGAGAATAATATAGATAAATTTAGAATAATATACAAATTAACAAAGATGCTATGTATTCGCTTATCAGTGTATCTCTGGGACTTTTTCTAAACGAAGAATTTTTTGAAAAATAAAGCGAACTGAATTGGAATTGAATATTCAGAGAATAAATTTCTGGCTGTAATTTTGTTTTGTTTTTCATGTTTGGATTCAGTGCTGTGCTTAAAACGGTAAAAGCATTGGTATGTTCAGAAAACGATTTTCTGTGCTTCTTTATGATGAAAAGATAATTTCCAATAAGAGCTGTGCTTAGAGAATTGTATATTTCTATTCATTACTTCCAGAATTTCAATCTCAAGGAGCCGTTCCCCATTTTCATTTAATTCTTTGTTTTTTCTATTTTTCATAAGGCTTTACGATCACTTTCTTTTATTTAACTGCGATGCTTCGAATTGCTTACTTCAAAATTCGATACATTTTTTTGTATGCTGAACGAATTAATTCTTTGCATAATTTCCATTCCCAGGCAGAATTCCTTGAAGGTTTACCGCCTCGTGTCCGAAAAAAAGTGGGTCAGTGCAGTTTTTTAACAGGGCTTCCAAACTTTGGAACAATTTACCAGAAGAAGTGGTCACTATGCAAAACTTACCAGCTTTTAAGACCGCTATAGTTGGGACCAAGTTTTATGAAATCGTGTATATGTGTTAAAGAGTTATCAAATCTGGATGTTCTTTGATATGTGTTGTATTAGTATTTATCTATTTTCTTTTGCCACTTGAAGTGTGTTTATGTTTCTTGTATTATGCGAAAAGCCGTATGGCTTACTCATTATTGAACAAAATAAACAAATCATACGAACCTCCGTCTCCATATCTCTGTAATACAACCACGCAGAGTCGAATATATTCCTATACTCTACCCGATGCAAACAAGCGGAGGGCAGGAGCTACAAGGAACATCACAATTCGTTACTTCTACAAACAGCTATATCGCAGAAAATCCCCGGAGAAGAAATTTCCAAAGTAAAAGCCGACTAGTTGTCGCGACGCGCTACAGAGCAGGTCAGGGGGCCCCCTGCTCTTTTCCTCTGATAAGCACAGCGGCGAAGAGGTAAATAGACACGCATCAACCCAAAGCTCAGCAAACCCGATGGAAAATGAGTAGCCTGTGTAGTAGTATGGTAGTAGTACGAAAAAGTTGTATGTAATACTATGTAATAGCAAAGAACAGTATCATTTAATGTGCCTGAGACTGGTCCAATCTTATGTAATAGTATCCAGTAGCAGCCTGTCTTGCCATAGTAGCATCATCTATGCTACTAGTAGCATATAGTAGTATGCAGTAACACGGTAGCCTTGAAGTAGAAGCATTGTTAGTACTGCATGCTACTTTTTCGGACAACTTCTTAGTACTATTTTGAGATAAATTTTTCATCAGGAATACCTCTAGCTCCGCTCAGCTTTATCGGGGAATCCACAGTCGCTGCATGGCACCAAAGACGGAAGTTCTATTGGCTTATCGTTCTTGGTAAGGCTCATGAGGACCAAAGACGGAAGTTCTATTGGCTTATCGTTCTTGATCAGACTCAGGAGGGAGACAGTACAAAATGGCTTACCGTCAGGTACACTAAGGTACAGATCCAAGTCGGAGGTCTTCACCCCTAACCCTGTCAGGGTCGAGCCGAAAACGGCAACCCGACATCCGGGTATTGTTCTAGACAGATGGAACTCCAGCTTTCGACACAACTCGAGTCGGACACGGTAGTCCTCATCCCGGAGCGTTATGGAGTCAACAAAGCGGAAGACCTGCTCGTGAAGATCGTTGGTCGACCTCAGGGCAGACTGAAAAAAAAACCTTTTAATCTCCCCTGGTCCTTGAAAGACTTAAAGCAGCGATATCATCTTTTGTTTTTCCGCTGATTTACATTTGCCTTTTCACACTGTAGTTAGAAGCTACCCCCGCCCGAATGATACAAGAAAGTAAAGACCCTGTCGTAGTACTAATGCAACCTACTTCCGTAACAAATACCTACATTCTCAAAGTTTAAAGGAACAGAAAACTTGACTCGGGGAGCTAGCTGACATATCAAGAATGTACCCTGAGTCGATATTGAAAGTAAGAAAAATTCTCATTACGGCCATTGCAGTTTCCGGGCAGTTTCCGATAATTCGACTTTTGAGTTAGTAGAAAAAAGGCAAAAGGTTTGTGTGCCGGGAGTAGGAATCGAAGGCACGACCTCTTGACTACTATCCCGATACTATGGCCGAAACACGGCCAAAGGCGAACTTATACAGTGCATAAGTGCTTAATCACAGTACATAAGGGGCAAGGGCCTGCCAGCTAGCTTTGGGAACACTAAGGAGGGGGTTTGAGATAACAAAGAAGGGGGTCCTGTCGACAATAAGTCCCTGTATCTTTATCTATGCCCCCCACGTAGGTTTGATGGCCGAAAGTTGCCTAGTCAAGTTTTCTGTGCCTTTAACTGAAAAACCTGCTTATTTTCGCATAACCTTTCTCGAACAGGCATGTAACGCATATTATCCTATGAACCATGCACGGTCCGTTTTATTATGATAATCTTCACACAGAAAGTGGAGAGCAGTGTCTTCATATCACCCTCCAGAGAGGATGATATGATGTCAAATGTTCCAAAAAGTTGGAAAAGTTAACACAGCTCCATCTCGGTCGATATCGGAATTACAACCTCGATGGCCATTGCGACTGATAGATTTGTTTCATAACCTACTTCGCCTTCAGCTCGGATAGGATATTTCCAATGACTTGGAAGCTTGGGAGTTTCAAGGTAACCTTTAATAATTTTGTGTTGTTCATCTTGGGCATGTTCAATTCGGTTGAACCTTAAAGCACACCACTACCAGTGTTGATGTTCCAATATTAAAAGCTATCTGAATACTGTAAAGCTTTTAAAAAATTATCCACGGCCTTGCCTGTTTTAAGCCTTTTTATAGGCCCACCAACTTCTAGCAAGATCTCGGCAAAATTCAGAAAACCGGTTTTACCCATACGCGAACACTCGTCCGGAGCATAATGCGCATGGAAACTACTGAATCGCGTCAAGTGGAAAGATTAGTGAGGTGTCTTCGGTAGATTCAGAAAGGTTAAATTGAAAATTTGGCTCCCCGGGTTTCAGAACTAACGCAGTAGGTTGCATTGGCATTATAGGTAGGACAGGTCCTTTAAAATTGGGAGACCCGAATTTCAGCCGGTAAATTCTAACCTCTATACATACAATACAGAGAGGTTTACACTTTCCGTAGTTCGCTATTTTCTATGCATGCCATGCTCCCAACTGTCGTTGCGAGAAACACGAGAAAATTATCAGAAGAAACGGTTCTTCAAATTCTGCGTCTTTTTGGTTGGGTTTGTTAAAAATCTGTAAATCTAGTTTTAAAGTAGTCAACTATTTATAATACTGAAACATAAACAGTAGATGGTATGAGGTGTCCTTTAAAAGACTGCATTTTATCAACAATTTTGGTAGCACAGAATTATTGACATTTAATGGTCAAGTTAAGACATTTGAAGGTCTGCACAGCAGATTTTAGGCCCTTTTCCTTATGGGAGAAATAAAATATATCGCAGGTATGTCACTTCCCCAACGTTGTCCGAGACGTTCAACAGCCTGACGAGAACCCTTACTAAGGAGAGCCGAAATATCTGACAGTGCAAACGGATATGTCAGCTGAATTTTATTAGAGCTATATTTCGGCACTTCTTGGCAACGGTCCTCTTCAGGCTCGAAGTCGCTTAAGTTGAGAAGAAGAACTTGTAGAATAACCGCCAAAATTTTGGTGACAAAGCATCATAGGCTACTCTAGCTGACTTATCCGTTGTGTGTATTGTTTGAATATATGTTTCCCAATCAGTTTGGGTTCAAGGAGTATTTATCTACGGAGAAAGAACTTTTTTTTTTAACCTGTGGCACTTACAACGATAAAACTCTTTGCAGACCTGTGCAAATTTCAGTTGGATGATTTTACTCTCAATACTGTCCAAAACCCCATTTGAGAACTCGGGAAAGCAGTGGCGGAGTACAGTATTTTAAAACTCAGAAATCTATAAAGCCATAATCCCAGTGGACAACCTCTACCTCTCATCATTGGCAAGAGCGATACTAATTCGTAGAAGACCAACTTCACTACCCTGCAAATGAGACAAAGCTTGATGCCCTTTGAGAGACGGGTCTAGCCTACAGTCCCAAGCAGGGCCGTCACGCATGGAGAGGGGGAACGACGCCACCCCTGGGACAACCTGGACGCCCGGGTTCTCGGGTGACTGGTTTATTTGAAGATGTATCGTTTAGTTTTTGTGTTTTTTGTTACAAGTTGTTTACTGTGACTTTGGATAAATAAAGAATAATCTAATGTTATAGGCCAGTCGGTAAAAAGAATAACCGAGTCGGCGCCGCGATTTTTGGTAAAATCGTTCGACTTTTCATCAAAATAATATGTTTATTCTTAAAAAAGAGTTGTTTTATCTGAAAATCAGTCGATTTTTCGTCAACACTGTCGTTTTTTCTTGAAAATAGTAGATTTTTCTGCGGAAAACGTCGGTAAAATGACACGGCAGTCGGTAAATAATTTGCCCCCTCCCCCCCTCCCGAACATTTTGGCTAGGCACGCCTCTCATCCTTAGAACATACTTATGGCTGGCGAGTGAAGTTGTCTTACCTCAACTATGTGATGATCGATGGACTGACCATCACTTTCATCAGACCTTTCTGCTCCAATTATTTTCCGATCCATCTTTTCTACGGCTTTCTGCACTAATAAGTTAAATCCTCCGTCAAGCTTCATCATCCTCGCTTTAACGGCTCTCTCTCTTTCCTCACTTGAAAAAAAGAAAGAAAAAAGAACAAGTTAAATTTGATAAATGAGTTAAACTTGTAGAAAAAAGGTAAAAGTGTTGCTGAAAAGAAAACTGATAAAAAAAAGTTAAACCTGATAAAAAAAAGGAAAAAAAAGGTAAATTTGTATCTACACTGTGCTTTTGACAACATCAACCATCCTCAGGCCCTGTATTATCTTGTAACTTCTGGTGTTAATCTGTCTGTTGTCCATCTCTTGAAATTTTAGTACGGATTCATCAGTAAGGTTCAAATGGCAAGGTCACTTATCAGAGATTATTCCTGTCCAAACTGGTGTTCACCAAGGTGGTGTCTTGTCTCCCTACATTTTAAAATCGGCTATTTCTTCGTGTCTTGATTCTTTACTCCCTGCTTAATTTTACAAAGACCGTGCCCTCAGGTACATCGATTACACGGATGACTTGCTCTTAGTAAGCTGTAGTCGATCCTCATTAACCAAAAACATCAGTAAGCTATCATCTGAACTTCTCAAAATATGCCTTGAAGTCAACCCCTCAAAATGCGAGTACATGCATTTCAACCCTTCGTCAAACTATTCAAGTACATCCAATGCTTTGTTATGGAGACATCCCATAGCACTTTGCTCTGCAACAGTCCTCCTAGTTATTCCCTCCATCTATCGCCTACTTTTCTATATATCTCTTCGGTTTCCATCACCATCATTAATTTCCCGGCATCGTGACAATAGGTCACTCAGTCTTTATCCACTAGCTCCAGTTAGCTGCTGGCTAACCCGAGGTCAGGCTTTGATCCATTTAATTCTAAGTATTTTGGCTGCGGAATGAATCCGCAGCCAAGAGGAGTTCTCTTTCATCCTTGGTCGGAGCAAGACCTCAGTTACTCTGTATTATAATTTATGGTAAGGACCAGTTTATATATTTAGTTAGGGACCCATTAGTGCTATATTATATGTGTCACACTCTTGTACACGATTTACATGAGATAAATTAACTATAGACGTTATGGTCCATCTCGGCTAGTAGGCCTCGGGCTTGACTGGATATGTGAATTCCAGCTTCGCTAGAATGTGTGAACCAGCTTGATTAGGGATTTCTGGATTGACTGCGGCTGAGCTATAGAATTCCCTGAGACTTTCCCTTGTTTCTTTTGTCCGGTTTCCTGACTGGTCCTGGGGCTAGTGGGCACCTACGGTGTCAGAATGTCTTCAGCCCATACCCCAGGAGCCTTATCTTCATTTAACCTCGCCTCCACTCGCCCATCCTCTCAACAAGGTGTAAGAACAGGGGTTGGAAACTTCCTCCAGGTTCAACATCTTAACAATGGTCTCAACAGTGGGATGTAATCTTAACAATGGGGTCCAGAAGTGGGATTCGATCACACCTTCATAACAGCTTCAATCTCTCTTGGTTCATTTATCATCAGCTCAACGAATTTATGGATTTATTGGGCTGAAACTGTGGAGTTGGAACAGTCATGTGCATTTGCTACAGATAATCGAGGCGATGCCGGAACTGCTCAGAAGTGAGTGAAACTAAATATCCTATTTATATTTCCGAACCGCATTTTTGGAGGGCCGCTGTATTTTGTGACGTTCTCATCTACTTTCTTGTACTGCCTATTCGTAACAAGTGCCATATGAGCTCGTAGCTCTTGTTTACATACAAATATTTTAAGGTAACTACTGAGAAGTGATTATTAGGTTTTATCCGTGTTAATAACTGTGTGACGATCCGACGTGGCGAATAATTATATGAGCTATTCAGGAAATAAACGTTGTTATTGTTATTACTTACTGTCAAACGTTGTTATTACTTATTGTCAACATTTAGGATGAGCAACTTCAACCGATAACCCTTTGTTCGTTATCTGCAAGTGTTAGGCTACATATTATTTCTGTCATGACCTTTTAAGTGTCAAGTTTTCGTCGAAAGTAGCACTGCAAACCATGTTGAATGTTCGTTTTACGAAAACGTAGACCTTAAAAGACTCGTCGTGTCTATAGCGCCAATGCAAGTAGCAGATAAAAATTCAACTTCTTTGTTCCACAGCCGTTGACCAACTGCTTCACTACAATCAAATCTTCCGGCATCGCCCCGAACCTTCGTCTCAGAGAGACGTGGCTGCGGCACCATCAGGTGGATGCGGCACTATTAGGTGGCTGCGGCACTGTTAGGTGACTGCGGCACTATCAGGTGGCTGCGGCACTAACAGTATCGATGTAAAATTTCGATACCTCCATTTTATCTTGCGAAAATTGCGAATATTCGCTGAAAAATTGGAAAATTGCGAAAAATAAAAAAAGCTGAAAAATAAGATGCTGAGGTAGAGTGTGGTCTTTTTTCATCACAAGTTTCCATCTTTGTCAGACAACAACTGAGGTACTCAGTCAAGATTATGCTCTCACCCCTAGAACTTTATCAGAAGCAACTCTTTGCAAGTGAGCAGATCGACTCTGTGGCAGCGGTTTGCTTACAAACACTCGGATCATTCCTCTGTTCAAAGGGTTCAGAACATTCTGAACATTGGCGGCTCGATGAATCGGTTTCTTCAGCTCCACTTCTTCAGTTTTAAGTTAATGCGCAAATGAAGGAGTTTCGAGCCTCGCTCTTAAGAATAATGAATAGACCTACTAAGAAGTCCTTATTCGAGACTGGTCCTATTGTTTCCCATGTGAGAAGTTCATGACTTTTTGTGGTGGGTTTTCATAAGAAATAAAAAAAAACTAACGTAAAACAAGTTCACACGAATGACTGGCTCACTTGACAGCCTCCAGCACCCGGTAACATCCACTGACAGCGCAGAATAATTATACCGCAACATGTGGTTTTTTGACCAAGAACAAATAAGCCAAAAGAACCCCGTCTTTGGTCCCATGCACCGATCATAAATAACCCAGCAAAACTGAGCAGAGATAGAGCTACTTGCTGAGCTTTTGAGTTGACGCCCGTCTACTTCCCTCTTCGCCGCTGCGCATATCAAACGAAACAAGAGCTGAAAGCTCATATGGCACTTGTCGGAACAGTTAGCATGTTTGTCAGTTTGTTCTCCTTCAGCTACCCCCCCCCCCGTCATCAGACCCATACCCAAATGAACATTTGAGACACTCATTCTTGACACTTGCCAAGTTTCATGCATGTCCGATCACCCGTTCCTAAGTTATGAATGTCACCTGATTCCGGATCCCCATTCCTCTACTCACCCCACGATGGTCGGATCGGGGAAGGGACTATTTTCAAGTCAATATGCTAGTCCCTAATTGGCCTGCCAAGTTTCATAGTCCTGGCATATCTGGAAGCACCCTAGCTCGAGATCGCCGGAATTCCTGGAACCCCCTCCACTTCCCCCACCGTGGCATGATCCGGTCCTATTTTGTCAGGAATGCATCTAGGGTTTACGCTTACTGTTTCAACCAAGTCCAACTCCAATGCCTCGACTTTAAGCGATTCACGAGATTTCCAGTGCCCCCTCCATCCCCCCCCCCCTCCCAGTGAGCAAATCCGGTCCAGATTTGAAACGGAACATCCAAGACACTTGTTCTTAATACTTACCAAGCTTCATGCACTTCCGATCACCCATTCCAAAGTTGTGAATGTCACTAGATTCCGGATTCCCCACCCCTTTACTCCCCCACGATGATCGGATCGGGGAAGGGACTATTTTCAAATCAATATGGTAGAATTCCTAAGATGCCTGCCAAGTTTGATGGGCCTAGCACATCTGAGTACCCCTAACTCGAGATCACAGGAATTCCGGTAAACCCTTCCAACTCCCCCCATCGTGACATGATACAGTCCTGTTTTGTCAGTAGGCTAATATATCTAGGGTTTAAGATTGTTCTTCCCACCAAGTTCCATTCCGATCCTTCGAATCTGAGCCTTTCAGAAGATTTCCGGTGACCCCTTCCAGCCCCCCCCCCCCCAAGGTATCGTATACGGTCCGGATTTGAAAAGGAATATCTGAGGCACTTGTTCTCGACACTTGTCAAGTTTCATGCACGCCCGATTACCCCTTCCAAAGTTATGCATGTTACTAGTTTCCGGATTCCCCCTCCCTCCACTCCCCCAACGATGGTCGGATCGGGGAAATGACTATTTCCAACTTAATCATTTGGGGTCCCTGATACGCCTGCCAAGTTTCATCGTCCTAGTTTATGTAGAAGTGACCGAACTAGCAAAAACCGGACCGACCGACAGACCGACGGAGGGAAGAAATTGCGATCGCTATATGGCACTAGGCCGAAGGGCAAGTGCCATAAAAACCGTAGCAGGTGTGCATTAAACCGCCTCTACGGTGCGTCATATATGATGTCACGTCGGTAGACATCCAATAGCCTGCACTCTCGACTTTTGTTCTCCGGGGCTCTACTGCGATGCAGCTATTTGTAGAGGTAACGGTGCTGTTCCACGTAGCTCCTACCCGCTAGTTTGCGTCGGCAACGGTCTCACGAATCTGTTCGAATCCGCATGATCGTATTACAGAGATCAGGAGACGGAAGTTCTTGTGCTTATCCGTTACGAGTTTAATTTTGTTTAAAGTTTAACTGAAAAGGTAACTTATTTTTGTATCCCTGAACTGAACAGATTGCATTATTTGGCGTGTGTTCAGGTATTTTTTTTTAGTTTCCACTGATTGTCTAGTATGATGTTCACAGTACCTACGACCGTCCTAACAACGGAAAATTCTATGACGCGGAAAATTTGAATCTCAATACAAACGCGGCTTTTCAGTGGACAGTGATCAGCTTGCGGAAGCTAACTAACTGCGTGAACACTTATTTTTCATATATCGTTTTCAAAAAGTACACAATAAAGGGACTTACGCGCAGAGGTACCAGAATCTGATAGGGAAATTCTACTATATGAAAATCGATTATTCGTGAATAACGGGCAACAAAGTAACGTCTTCGAGCTACGTTAAGTAAATGGATGATGGGTAACTAGATTGTCCTATCTGAGTCCTTTTTATTTAAGCTTTAAATGGGTGTGGGTTAAGAGTGCTGGGCCTGCTTTTATTTTGCTAAAAAAAATCCCACCGACGGACGGATGGAAATAATTGCTTACTTTGTACTGAAGGACACAAAGGCGATGTTTCTACCAGGCGGTACGGACAGGTTAGTAACTTTGCCAAACTTCGAGAAGACGTTCCGCAGATGATCGGGATCCAGTGGACCAGTATTCAAACCTAAACACACAAAAAATGTATGTCAGCAGAACATATTATATGGGATTTGTAGAATGTTTCAAGACATTCAAACCTGCTTATCCTCCGCCAACATCCTTCATTCCGTCCCGCCTACGACATTCTCAGCCAGTTTTTAAATCCTGAACTTCAAATCCTGTCGATACGTCAAAATTATATGTGTACATACTATGTTTTGAATGTTTATTTATTATGTTTTGTTTAGTATTTCAATTTTGTTTTCTGCTTTGGTTTCTTTTACTCTACTTACAGATGTAAAATTCAATACCTCAATTTTATCTTGCAAAAACTGCGAATATTCACAGCAAAATTTTGAAAAATTTAAAACAAAGACGAAAAATAAGATACTGAGGTAGTGTGTGTTGTTTCTATACATTTCCATGTGTCAGACGACAACTGAGGAACTCACCCAATGTTATCCCCCCTCTCCCGCCCCGTATCATCGACCATAGAAGCATGTCCAACAAGTAGGAACATTTCCAGGCTTGCTACATTTAGAACCTCAATATTTTGATCCTAATTTCACCCCTCTTGCTTGACTGGAAGTAACATTTGTTATTCGTAAGAATATTAAAGGGTTTTTTATGTTGTATTTTTTTCAAGATTTGTTAGACTGTAGACTTTTATCTTTCCCATTTTTTCTAATTCCGGTGACACGAAATAGATATTTAATGTCTTAAATTAAATTTACAAAGCAAGCTCAAGGGGGGAGGGTGTGAGTTCAAGTGAATTTCAAGCGTTTGACAATGCCGAGAGATTTTCTTTACATGAAGACATTGCCAAACGCAAAAAACGAGTGAGTTTCGAGGCCCCGAGTCCCCCATTAAAAATACCGAACAGATCTAGTAAGACGTCCCTTTTATTGAAATTGAGACTGTCTAATGTTTCGTGTATGAATGTTTTCCTTTTTCATTACCTTTCCACTTCTTTACCTTATTGATTATCGTAGTGGACTTTCAATAATAATAAAATAAAAGATATACCTAGAATGTAACTAAAAAGGGAGCCATAAATGTATAAATAAGAAAACAAGATACCATTAGTGACTATTCTGGCAGTAAAGAATACAACTCATTTACCTTTAACATAAACTTTGAACCCTTCAGATGCCATCTTTGTTCCATCAAACAGATTCCTGAAAAATAAGGTTATTATAATTAAGAATATTACAATATTAGCACTGTTACTAATGCAAAGAACAGTAGTGATCCTCTAGAAATTTTTTAACAATATTAACAATGTATGTGACGCCTACTTGTTTAATACTAGTGTTGGGCGATATTTGGATTTTTCGATATATCGACATATCGATATTTTCATTTTCGATATTCGATAATCGATATATCGATATCGGTATTTCTTTAGTATGTTTCGCTATAGGATACGTCTCGTTTCGCCAAAATTTACTAACGAAATTGTCGTTAAATACCATCTTGCATCATCTCAGACTCTGAATAAATAAGAACTGAATTACGAAAACATATTGCTCCAATTTCGGATATATAAATGTAGGTTATGTTGGATTATTTACAATAATTATGAATGAAAAAATATCGTTTTCGATATCGATATTTACTTTTCGATATTCAATATCGATATTTGGTCCGATACATCGATATATCGTTATCGATATCGAATATCGCCCAACACTATTTAATACCTTTTCCAAAACACAATGGTACATAAAGAATGCAGAAATGTTTATTTATATTGTCTTATTTGGTATTTTAATATGTGTCTTTTTACTTTGTTTTCTTTTACTCCGCTGTAACCAAGAAGCGGGCCATGTATAAATAAATAAAAATGTATCTTTCTTTTTGCTTTTGCTAAATTGGTAGTTGAAATATTAGTAGTAATACTGTAGTCGTAGGGTTGGTCTCTGGTCACTCCCAATAATTTGTTTGGTTTTAACTTGTTTCGACGTTAGATGGTACCGGCGAAGTTGTTTATCAATGGCATATGCTGCTATTACAAAAGCTTCGCTTCAGACATTTTTGTACAGTGATACTCGGAAAACTTTTCTGGTTGCAAAAGTTTATCTTTTTTTGGACCTGTCCAGTTTGTATCTTTAGTTTCACATCCAATTCGATAATTCAATGATGAATCAAGCTGACTTCTTCAAAATAGGAAAAAGAAAATCCTGGATGACTTCAGAGGCAAAGGGTGTCCATCATTTTAGCTAGTAGTCTCATTCAACCAAAGAGTAACTCCGTAGCCTTAGGATCCTAGAGGATTATGTTTACAAGCAAGCAGGCTGACAGTTATTACCACAAACCAAAATTGTATACAGTACCACTTTTAAATTTTTACAAATTGTATATATTAAGTATTTTAGAATACTAGAAAACGAGGGCCGTTGGGCCGTTCCCAGACGGATGGTAAATAGTAAATATACACAGAGCTCAGAATTGTAAATAATCACAGATTTGTACATATACACTTTTAACACGCACATTTTATCTTTCGTTATTTTATTTTTATCTGCATCCGCACCGTTTTCTTCTGGTTTTTAGTTACATCTCGCCTTATTGTTTGTTGGTTCCGCATCGTTCTCCTGTTGTGATTGTGGTGGATTTTATGATTTAGTTTTGTTTTGTTTTTTGCTGAGGATGGTTTGCCGGAAGTGCAGACGAAATATCCGAATTTATATTTATCCCTCGCACATCATCCTAGAGGGATAATTAGCTGATCAAGAAAAAAACCCGAAAATCACGGTTTTCTATTTCTTTCGTAATGAATGGTCAGCTTGGCTTCAAACCTTATATTCGTCAAGCTTACAGGAGTACACGAATTATGACGAAGGTATAAAGCTCCTTAGTATAGAAAGCCTTGTTGCCCGGCGTCACCAGCTTTGACATGCGGGAATAAAATGCTAGAATCCAGTAAGCATCGTGATTTGCTACCGGAACCGGCACGAACCGGATATAACACGAGGCATCAAAATAAGTCAGCTTCTAACCGGTATAGATCTTCTTTTCGTAAATATTTTGTAAAGCATTTTAATATTTATTGTTATAAGCATGTTGATATTTATTTTTAGTTGTTTAGTATGGCCCAAGTTGGCCGTTTTAATGGATTAAATAAATAAATGGGTAAGTGACAGTATGTTTTATAATTTGTTGATAGGGTCTTATTTAACTATTATGTTATTTGACCTAATAAATTCGTATCGTACCGCATCGTAATCATATGATGAGTTGGAAAGCTCATTAAATAGATCCCACGGTTTATACAACTCATTTACGTGCTAATGTTTGTATTCTCTTACATTGTTGTTGTGTTGTAATGTTGTATTGCGTGCTGGTGTTTCTTTTCTGTTTTCTTCACTCCATCTAGGTCCTCTCGCGCCAATTTTGATGGGGAATAAACTTTTTCATTCATCCATACATTGCATACTGGCTTCCATTACACTGGGCTAAGATATTAAAATAAAATGAAAGAATTTTGGTCAGGAATAACTCTAAAGGGACATGAGGACTGATTTAGGGACCAAAAGGGACCTAAGACTGATTTAAAGACTTTGTGGCAGCCCTGTGAATTGTCAGCTCAGGTCAGCTTTGCTTCAAACCTTAAAACAGCATTTCCACAAGTGGGTGAAGCTAGTAGCAGCATAGACTTCTGTTTAAACCAAAGAACTATGAGAAATATGTGGGATACAAATCTGCTATGGAACAATATCTTCAGTGTCTCGCCTAAGTACAGTAGGGGTCTCCAACCTAGAATTTATATAAATGGACTGAAAATACTACAATCAAACTTCTATGCAGTCCTAAATTTACCCTAGGTCATTCATGGTGTCTGTCTGGACCTTTTTAGAACTGCCCTGCTCTTTTCTCTTAACCTTTTAAGGCCAAGTTCGAGGTTGTAAAAATTCTCCATTAGAATTTAACTTGCTGATTCTGTTGCGCAGCTTTGGTTGTCTCTATCTCGATACAGGAACTTCAGAAAAAGGTAAGCAGTATTTGAAAGAATGCCAGCTTCTCCTTCTTCATTGTTGGTTTTCTTCGAAAATACTAGCATAGTCTACATACTGAATTGTCAGTACCATCGTTAAGAAAGTTCATACAATGAAGTTCTCTTCTTTTCCTACTTACATTCCAAAAATTAAGTCCTCTTTGGGGAATTTTAATACTAAATTATACGAGAACAGGTAAATGAATTTCTGCAACAACACCAAAATTTGTTGTTGACTTTGTTACCGTAATGGCTGGTCACACGAATTTAGTTTCCATCACATCATCACTGTTTAACCGTAAGTACATCAAAAATATGAAAGCAAATTGCATAACTGTTAGAAACAAACATGAAAAACATTTAGTGTTTTCAACAAACAAAATCTTAGTATTTTTTTTGTCTTTTTCGGTTTCAGGCACGGACATTGACTCTCTTGTACTGTATAAATGTGGGGTGCCATGACTTCATTTCCATCACAACCGTGCCAAAATTTATGAATTATAGTTGGGTTTTTGCAGATACCATGGTATCTGTTAACACAGTCTAAAGTCGTTTTTGCAGTTATTGTGGTATCTGATACCACGGTCAAAAGGCGTTTTTGCAGTTACTGTGGTATCTGGGCAGCTATCGTGGTAACAGATATCCAGATACTACGGTCCAACCGTGGTAACTGGTTGTAGTATCTAAAAAGTCATCTCACTTTCATCAAATTTTGTCAGATTGGTGAGAAAGAAGTTTAACACTTAGTGATGTAACTGGGTATCTGTATTTTTGGGATCCCAAAATGTAAGTTGAGGGATACCTATGACATCGTGAAAGTTGTCCGTCTGTCTGTCTGTCTGCACCATAACTCTAGAAGGGATTGAGATATTTTGATGAAACTTGGTGGGAGGATCCTTTGGGTCAAAGTACAGGTCAAGTTTGAAGATGGGCTCTGTAGCCCTATATTTGAGGATGGGGAGAGGTTTCAAATTAAGGGGCAAAAAAAATATTTTTTGAAAGCTATCAAGATAGTTGATTCAGGAGTAGCCTAAGGAGACATGCTGAATTCGAATATGAAATTTATTTTCTCGCCGGACAAATAGTTCACCCGGAATCATTTGTGAAAAGTAAAAGTTTAATATGAAGTTGATTAGAGGATTGATTAAGGGGCAAGGAGACGTGCTGATTCCGAATATGAAATTTATTTTCTCGCAGGACAATTAGTTCGGCCGGAATCCGGCCAAAACTGGAGAATTTGTTAAAAGTAAAAGTTTTATTTAAATTTGATAAGATGTTCGATTTGCGGGTAAGAAAACATGCTGAATTCGCATATGACAATCATTTTCTCACCGATGTATAGATCGACTGGAATCTGGCTGAAACCGGAAAATTTTTTAAAAGTAAAAAGTTTAACTTGAAGTTGATTAGAGGATGGATGTGGGGGTAAAGAGACATGCTGAATTCGTTTTTGATCTTTAGTTTTTTGCCAGACAAGTAGTTTGTCCGGAATCTGGCCGAAACAGGATGTTGGGCAGCAGTAAGGAAGGAAGGAGATACGACATAGGCTATGGGGTAAACCATATGCTGAATCGATATTTGAATATCTGAGAGCGCAACACAGATATCTGAACTTGTTGAAGTTCAGCTGGCGTATTCGCTTTGCACTGTCAAATACGAACTTGGTCTTCTCCGATTATTACCATTGGCCTTAACCTGTTTGTAAATGTTAAAAGTAAAATTGTTTAAGAAGTCTGTTGAAGACCGAATATCTACAAGACCGAATTGTCGGGAGCAAATATTTTAATTTTTTAGGATCCCATCGAAGCTTTCGGTCTTGTTCTTTTGGGATGACTCCGAAAATGCAACTACTGGAGCCTATACTATTTCCGTCGGTTTCTATTTCCGTCAGCGCCCGATGGAATTAGTTTTCTAGCTTAGATGTACCTTAGATGCACCACAACCTGTCTAAATAGTTAAACCTGTTGAAAGATGTGTGTTTAATATCGTATTCACTGATAAATCTTTTGAAATTCAGATATTTAGGCACTGTTGTGACGGAAATAGAATCACGGCATCCTGCATCATTACAGTACAAGAGAGTCGACGTCAATTTCTGTAAGTCAAAAACAGGCCAAAAAGACAAAGATCTTCTCTGTTTAAAACACTAAATATTTTTCAAATATTGAATTCATGTTTGTTTCTAACAATCATACAGTTTGCTCTCATATTTTTCCAAGTACCTAGGTTAAACAATGATTATGTGACGGAAACAGAATTCGGATGACCAGCCGTAATGGTAACAAAGTCCCCAGAAATTTGTTGGGTCATCACAGAAAATCATGTACTGGCAATGCAGATTGCACTCTATTATCTCATAGGTAAAAACTAGGATGAACAAGAAGAAGATGGCTTTCTTTTGATATATTGTTGACCTTTTTTGAAAATTTCTGTGGTGAGAAAAAGACAACCAAAGCTGACCAATAGAACAGACAGGTTAACTTCTGACAGAGATAGTACAGGCCCCAGTATTGTTTCAAACACACATCTTTCAACAGGCTTAACTAGTTTAGACAGGTTGTGGTGCATTTGACGCACATCTAAGGTAGAGAACTAATTCCAAATAGGGTTTGTAGGCTACAGATATAGAGACCAATGGAAATAGTTCAGGCTCCAGTACATGTTGAATGCAGGTGGAATGAACCTGGCAAGAGCTGAGGAAAACAACTGAAATATCAAACTACTGCAACAGCATCATTTTGTTGGTGGTTTTCTCCATTTGCCACTTTATTTTTATTTCGCTCCAATTCTATAAGTACAATTCTAGATGCAGTACCTTTTGTTGGAATATTGACTCTTCTTCTTCTTAAGTAGCGCCAGTACTTAAGCTCATCTGTAGCTTCTTTCACTCCTTATCCTTTTGTTGTGTGGTTCTTCCACTACTTGACTTGGGCAAATGTCGGTATGTCACACCTTTTGATTTTCAAAAATTCCGCGATCACAGCACAAACCATAGAGCTAAAGAAATAGAGGTAAGAGCCTGGTCATACAGGCCTACAATCGGCGCGATTTGATAATATTTCTCGGCTGAAAATGAGCCTACATATCGATGCAGATCGGTACGATCGCCGGGAGGATTCCACCCCCCCCCCCCCCCCCCCCCCCGCCCGACAGAAGTTCTGTGGCCATATTTGTAAATGTAAATTGGCCATATTTCTGTTCAGGCGGATTAGTTTCTGTTAATCCCGCTATAGGCGTATTCTCGCCGTTCCCCGAGGACTCCACTTGAGGAGTCCCCGCGTTTTTGTTTGTCCCGGGGACTCACTCCACGTATTCTCGCGAGTCCCCACGGACGGGGAATGCTCCGATTATCTTCCCCGTCATCAAAAAGGACTCCAATTTCAGATTCGGAGGGGAATCAATTTTTGCTGGTATTGGTGCAATGTAAAATTAATTAAAAATAATCAGGATAAACAAAACCAAAAATAAAGTGGATCCAGACTAGTTTCGTCACCTTCATATTATTTTTTCGAACAAAATCCATTTTAGAAGCATTCCCCGTGTTCTCGTTGTTTTCCTAGGCGGAGTCCGCGTGGAGTGACTCCCTCTATTCTCGCCGTTCCCTTTGATTTCCCGAGGACTCCCCGGGGAACGGCGAGAATACACCTTATGCCTCAACCGTCAGAACCTGGATCAGACATGAGTTGTGTTTTGGCTGAAACTATGGTATCTGTTACCACGGTCGAAAGCCGTTTTTTGCAGTTATCGTGGTATCTGATACAACGGTCAAAAGGCGTTTTTGCAGTTAACGTGGTATCTGACCAGTTATCGTGGTATCAGATATTCAGATACTACGTTCCGACCGTGGTAACTAGTCGTGGTATCTGAAAAGTCATCTCACTTTCACCAAATTTTGTCAGATTGGTTAAAAAGAAGTTTAGCACTTAGTGATGTAACTGGATATCTGTTTTTCTTTTGGGATGACTTTGAAAAGTGCAATTTCGGCAATAGTCGTTTTTGCAGAGCACCGTGTAACAGATGCCACGATAACTGCAAAAACGACTTATTGCAGATCCAGTTACCGTGGTAACAGATACCATGCTACTAAGTCCAATCTGGACTCTGTGCATCTGGGTAATCGTATCTGGGCTCTGTAGTGTGGGGGGAGATGGAGGGTGTTTTGATAGTTCCAGGTATTCTAAGGACGATCAAACTTTGCAGGCTTATTACTTCCGAACCAAACATAATACCCTAGGAAAACTTTTGCTCCTGCATCATACCATCTTTGAGAGTTGAGGGAGGGGGAATCCGGAAATCACTGGCGTAAAACGGGTGGTCCGCTTCGAGTGAAACTGATAAGGACTGATAGTATACACACGCAAAACATGCATCGGAATCAAATGCGGGGGAGGGGGGGGGTTGGAAACTTTTTGACATGCAGGAAAACAAAACGGATTAACAGAATGGGATACAAGTTGGAAAGTGCCGGCCTTGATTTGTTGTTTGGATTCTGGATCGGATCTGACAACGGTAGGGGGGGGGGGTGGTTGAAGCGGGAACCGGAAATTGGTAGAAAGGCTATGCTCCGATTCTAGTCAAATTTGCTGGAAGCGAATAGTAAATGTCACAAATGCGATTTCTATATTTCTGAGTCGTCTTCAGCCACAGTGGGGGGCGGGGGGAGCTGGAAGTTGACTCCCGGAAATGTACAGGAAGTCATGTGGAATGTCTAGGGACCAAACGAGTGGATCTATTAGGTTTAAACTTGGAAGATAGAAAAGTCAATTTGCCATGGATGATCAGAGTTCATGCCGGAAATGCTCAGACTTGAGTGAAACTAGATTTCCTATTTCTAGATCCTAACCACATTTTTGGATGGCGTTTGTGACGTCTGACAGTCGTACGTGTGATCGTACTTTTATCAAGTGCCATACGAGCTAGTGGTTCTTGTTTTTTTCCCAGCTTAGCTTCTTTTCGTGATACCAAAACGTAAGTGGCAGGATACCTATGACATCGCAAAAACTGCCCGTCTGTCTGTGAGTACGATAACTCTCGAAGGGAATGATATATTTCGGTGAAACTTGGTGTGAGGATTCATAGGGTCAAGGGTAAGGTCAAGGTCGTAGATGGGCTCTACAGCCCTAGACTTAGGGGTGGGGGAGGGGATTTAAATTAAGGGGCAAATGAAATATTTTTAAACAGATAAAGTCGATTATGGAGGAAAAAGACATGCTGAACACGATGGTGAAAAAACTTTTACACTTTGGTTTTGTCCTCGTTTTTTATGGCACTTGAGCTTACTCAAGTGCCATGTAGCGATCGTAATGTCTGTTTGTCTGTCGGTCTGGTCGCATTTTGTTAGTTTGGGTACTTCCACATGACCTAGGACGATAAAACTTGGCATGCATATCAGGGACCCAACCGGATTAACTTGGAAATAGTCACTTCCCCGATTCGACCATCAATGGGGGAGTGGCAAGAAGGGGAATCCGGAAATTAGTAACATTCATAACTTTGAAACGGATGATCGGGCGTGCAATAAACTTGGCAGGTATGAAGAACAAGTGTCTTGGATGTTCATTGTCAAATTCGGATCGGATCCCATAAATGGTGGGGGGGGGGGGGGCTGGAGGGGGACACCCGAAATCTCTTGAAACGATTTTCCTAGTTTTTGTCAAACCCCTACCCCTTTCTTCACACTGTATATCTCCGAGCCCGGATGAGTCATTTTTTCTTCACACTAGTATAGCTCTGCTCGTGGATTAGTCATTCTTTGCTTAATAGTGCCGCAAATCCGGTCAGGAATTCCCCCCCGGAAGCTCCCGATCCTCATCGTGTGTTCGCACTATAAGTTCGTTCGGAGAGATCTAGAGGAATCGAAGGTCGAAGGGGCTGGTATAATATGTTGTTGAACCTTAGTAGGGGATGATATAGATTAGGGGGTGCTAGGATGATGAAACTTGACAGGCTTATCAGGGACCCGACCAAACCAACCTAGAAATATTCAGTTTCCCGATCCGACCATCTGGGGGGGGGGAGAGGGCGCGGGAATCGGAAAATTGAGTGGTGTGTAACTTTTGAACGGGTGATCGGATTGAAATGAAACTTGGGAGGCGTATTAGGGACCCTATCAAACCAACTTGTAAATACAAATTAACTCGATCCGATAGTCGTGGGGAGTAGAGGAAGGGGGAATCCGGAGTGCGTAACTTTGGAACAGGTGATCGGATTTGAGTGAAATTTTGTAATTGAACAGAGGACATGTCTCTGGTGATCTTTTTCATGTCCGGACCGGATCCGACAACAACTGGGGGGGGGGGGGGAAGAACTTTTACTTTCAACCAAATTTCCAGTGTTTGCCGGATTCCGGCCGAATGACTTGTCGGACGAGAATTTTTTTCGTATATTCGCGTTCAGCATGTCTTCTTACTGCATAATCGACTATCACATTAGCTGTTTAAAAATATTTTGTTTGCCCCTTAATTTGAACCCCCACCCCTAAATCTAGGGCTACAGAGCCCATCTACGAACTTGACCTTACCCTTGACCCAAAGAGTCGTCACACCAAGTTTCATCAAAATATCTTATTCCCTTCAAGAGTTATCGTGCTAACAGACGGACAGACGGACAGAGGGACGGACGGACAGACGGACAACTTTTACGATTTCATAGGTATCCCTCCAATTACGTCTTGGGATCCCAAAAAGTTATTATTGACGAAAACTGAGGAGGCTGTTGTGCATGGTAGTCCTAGATATAATTTTTTTAAACCGAACCAGAGTTTTTTCCTATCCCTTCCTAAGTTCCAAAGGATCAATGATATCAAGCTACTTGGAATACAAACCACTGATGATCAAAAATGGAACAAGCATGTATTATAAGCTTATAAAAGGTAACTTGGCAATCTGGTCATTTAAGCTTCTAGCCCGATATGGCATATCCACTTACCATCTGTTGGTAATTTGTTGGTCTTGTTCGGCCAACCGTGAAATACTGTTGCCAGGTTTTGCATTTTCGGCTGACCCAAGATCAGTTGGATTTATTTGAACGGATGCAGTATAGGCTACAGCGCTCCTTGTGTCTTCGAAGTACGTCGTTTTTTCTTCAAATGCAGCTCGGCCCCGGTCGTTGCGATTCCAGACATTAGTAAGTCCTGCCGAGGTCTGATGAAATTTAACATGCTGGATGTGTATATGTAAATTGCTTTCTCTCCGGGCATACAGTTCACTCGGAATCTGTCCAAAACCGGGAAATATGTTGAAGTAATAAGTTCTATCTAAACTTGATCAGAGATTCAGTGCAGGGGTAGAGAAATCCTGAATCGTTGTATGAACATTCTTTTTTCGCTGGACAAATATTTCGCCTGGAATCCGCCGTAAACAGATTTTTTTTAGTAACAGTTATATCTGAAATTAAACCATTTGGCCCAAATATTTAATAGAACACCACTATCGTATCTTTTATGTTTATGTTAAACGGCCGATTATTGATAAATAGTAAAATGTTGACGAAGACCAAATCTCTTAAAGCCCCGATTGTCGTGGCTAACTTATGTGGCTCTGTTAATTCACGTTATTTTTTTTTTTTTGGTATTGACTCTTATTTCGTGTTTGAGATTCAATCGAGTAGCCTAGGTATGCAGTCTGTCAGCATTAATTATTACTTGCTTTCATAAACGAATGAGTCTGCGTTGATAAAAACTTGGAGATACATACCTGTTTCCAATCCGGAAACCACAATTTTCCGGTTTCCGGTTTCTCGATCCAAATACAAAATGAAACAAGAAAAGGTTAGTCTGCAAATATCATGTTCCGCATCATTGCACTCGGATTTGTGCCATACATACTTGCAACTATTGACTTTGGTAGGCTTCTTCTAGACCCTGTTGCAAATGGGTCAGGCTGCCCCTCCGGCCATCACCAATTAAAGAAGTATTCTGGCCTTGGAAACTTTAGATTTTACGACGGTATTCCCACTGATAGAATTTTAAGGTTTGTATGATTTTGTCATGATTGCAATCACTTCACTGTCAGAAGTTTCATAACAAATAGCGTATAACACTTTCAAGAATAACACCTTTTCACTTAGAAATAAAGTGTTATGACCAATTAAGTTTACACTATTTCGTGCCTAGATCTCCAACAACACCTTCAATTGGTAAAAATACTAACGGGAACGGAAGAAACATAACAGATAACATCCCAAAGTGTTATCTGTTGAAACAGGGCATCCTTTGATCTGTTGTCGTTATGTAACTTCTGACAGTGTAGTCAATAGTGACAATACAATAGTGTATCGTCACGGAGCAACCATTGGATCCATTGGACCGTAATTGCTCCGAGATGAAAATTTGAAATCTCTTTAAACACATCGCACTATTTGTGCTACTCATTTATGTGTTAAAGTTCGTATTCCCTAACGTTGATGTTGTGTTGTGAGAGGTAATAGTGTCTTGTCATGGAGCAACCAATGGATCCATTGGACCGTAATCGCTCCGAGATGAACATTTGAAATCTCTTTAAACACATCGTACTATTTATACGACTTATTTATGTGTTAATGTTCGTATTCGCGAACGGTGATGTTGTGTTGTGAGAGGTAATAGTGTATTGTCACGGAGCAACCATTGGATCAATTGGACCGTAATCGCTCCGAGATGAAAACTAAGGTAATTGGGTTGTCGAAACAACAAAAGACAAAAGAGAAATTGAAGAACTAGGAAATGTTAACTAGAACTACAAAAAGTAACAAAAGAGAGGAAACAAATAACAAAACTACACAAAAAGTGAACTTACAGTGACGTACTAGCGAGTGCGAATTTGCAAATTGACAAGAACATATTCTCTGCTCATGTTCTCTTTATATTTTTTTTTTTTTCTTTAGCTTTATATTTGATGTCACTAAACGGATAAGTCGGACAAGATTTTTTTCTCCGATATCCGGCCCTTCTTGGCAAAGCTCTTCTTCAGACTCAAGTTAGAAATAAAAGGAGCGATCCCAGCCGACCTATCCGTTTAACACGACTGATTCATACTCAGCTTCGGACGTGGAAATAGTTATACTCTTTCGTTCTTCTAGTGATGAAGAATACTCTGAGCTGATCTACTTCCTATTCACCTATCAACCATCCCTACTCTGCGTGCGCCCGAACGCCACCTACTTCCACCCCATATCTACGGGGTGCTTCATTTACTGTGAAGGCGGAAGACCTACTATGAAAGCATGTGCAGCACTGGAGCTATTCGATGTCAAGACAGCCCTTTGTCAACCCAAGGCAATTGCACACGGATATACATATAAACTAAGTAAATAGAACCTTTTCTTGATCTTTCCAACTCACTGTCACACTTTTTCAGCTCAAGTACGATGGATATTCGGATATATAACTGTTTGCTGGGGGTGGGGGGGGGGGGGGGGGGGGGGGAGGGCCGCCGTCGACAAAAAATATGTCCGTCTATCCGATTACTTTCTATGGTTATTTATTTTTCCAGTTCAGTGCTTCTAAAGAAGTCAGAGCTAAATAAAATTAGCCAGTAGCGGCAAGACATAAAAAAAAGTGACACACACTCGAATAACAGCAACACTAGCATCACTAGCGGTCGAGAGCGTCCCTACCGAAACTCAATAAGTCGTGCACCAGCGCTGGCTCCGATAACTTCATATACTGAATACGGCAAAAAAATATACGACCTCCCCCGTTTCCTTGACGTGTGAAGACAGAATCATGGCTGTACTAGACATTTTCTAACCCACAAGTTTGTTTCGCTTTGTATGTCCCCAGCATCGTGGTCGACGCCACACAAAAGCGGATAGTGGAATACTGGAATAATCTCCCCGAAAATGTCGTAAATGCCGAAAATATCAATCAGTTTAAAGCAGGCGTGGATCGACACCTGGCTGAAATTGAATTTAGTGTACACAGTGTCCCGAGAAATTAACAGAGGCGAAAGCCTTTTTTACTGCAGTTATATATATATATGTATAAGTAAGTGCCGTTTCTGATGCATTGAATGCATAGGTCTTAGCGCTACTCCCTGGTGTTATTTTGCTCTGGCTGTAGCGGACAAAAAGCACAAGCAAAACGACTGCGCCGAGTCGAACATCATCACATCAAGATTGAAAACTCTGGAATTGGTATAATTAAGCTGAGATTATTGGGAAAGAACTAAGTTAAATAAATTAGTTCAAGTCGAAATTCTTCTCGTGCATCCTGCAAAGAAGACAAAGGTAGGTCCCACCGGGTCATATTTTCTCCTATAAATCAGAGGATCGGTAGACCATTACCTGGAACCTGGTTGCCACTGTAACAGGATGTAGTCCGGGTTTAACATATAACCGAAAAAGGATGTAAGAGGACAATCTAGTTATCCATGACTTTACTCGCTTGAAGAGGCTTGAAGACCCGATGAAATTTCATTAGTTGTGTTTTTGCTGATACCATGGGATCTGTTACCATGGTAACTGGATCTGCAATTAGTCGTTTTTGCAGTTATCGTGGTATCTGATACACGGTGCTCTGCAAAAACAACTATTACCAAAATTGCACTTTTCGAAGTCATCCCAAAAGAAAAACAGATATCCAGTTACATCACTAAGTACTAACTTCTTTCCCACCAATCTGTTAAAATTTGATGAAAGCGAGATGACTTTTCAGATACCACGACCAGTTACCACGGTTGGATAGTAGTATCTGAATATCTGATACCTCGATAACCGGAGATACCACGATAAATGCAAACACGCCTTTTGACCGCGGTATCAGATACCACGATAACTGCAAAAACGACTTTAGACCGTGGTATCAGATACCACGATAACTGCGCAAACGACTCTAGACCGTGGGATCAGATACCATGGTATCTGCAAAAACGCAACTATTATTTTCTTGCTCAGGTGCTCACGGAGCATCATTTTCAAATAGTGGAATTTCCCTGTCTGATTTGTGGGAGCTCCATGCACTTGTATCTGTGTCGTATGCTTGACGAAAGTGATATATAAGAAATAAGTGTTCACGCAGTGAGACACCTTCCTCGAGCTGGTCATGAAGCACTGAAAAGCCGCTTTTATATTGAGATTCAAATTTTCCATGTCATAGTTTGCGAAGTGGGGACGGCCGTAGGAATTCTGAACGACACTCTAAAGCAAATACACAATCCAAATAATATAATAATGTAGTGTAATCAGTTATATGATACCAAAATAAGTTGGCTGTTCCGTTAACCTTTAAAGTAAACGCATCTTTGACGTTACTATACCGAAGGAGAAGGTTTGAAGGCGTCTTTTGACTCAGCATCTGTAACCAAAGTAGCATTCAGTCGTTTGGCACCTTTAAGACCCAGCTAAAAACATTTTTGGTTGATAAAGAATAAATACATTGGGAAATATATATTTTGTGTTTTGAAATAGGTAAGATCAATAATGAGGGTAGGGCGACATCCCTGGATGCTAGGCTTGAGTATTTTTTTATTTTATTTTGTTTATTTATTTGTTGAAAATTAGTGATTATGGGAGATCGGCGTAGAGCTGGAGGTGAACTTTGAGGATGGAGCGGTAAGTAAAAATAAAACAAATTCTTCAATTTCTCTCTTTTTATTTTATTGTAATAGTTAAGAGACTCGTTCATTCGTTAATTATTGTGGTATTAACCACTATGTAATGGGCCATGGAGCTTTGTAGGGGTCGAAATTTATTTTGTCTCTTTATTTTGATTTTAATAAAATTGAAAGAAATTGAAAAAAAATTGAACTGAACTTTGACCCAGGAGCCACACTTCGATCTATTTAGTTGATCCCGCCAGCGAATATTCTGATTCCTGGCATTGACTTTTTTCAGTCATTCGGGTTCGAGATGGATAATTGGGGAAAAGTTAATTCAGTTTTGAGGAAGGTCGGTTCTGATGAAACATAAAAGTTAAATACTGCTGTCTATATATTTTTTATTTTATTCTCGAGTGTAAATACATATCTATGTTTTTTTTTTCTAAAATTGTCTAATTAAGTGGAGTATTGGTTCGGAGTTCTGCACAGAGTTTGTTAGTATACACGTTTCTTTCTACAGTTAAGCATGGTTCACACCTCTCGGGAACCATGGACCGCGAGTGCTGCATCACAAATGCATTAACACTTTATAACACATCTATTCTGTATTTTTTGAGGTCTCCAGAGATACGCCACATGATTTGTGCTGTTTTTACAGTCTTTCCTTAAAACATTAATATATTTTAAGAAGGTCTCTGGTTTTGCTGTCAAACCTAAACTCGCTTCGCGCAATTCTGGTGACTTGAATATTTATTTATTTACTATTACATTTAGCGTTAAGCTGTTAGCTTGTCGTATAAAATTCCATCGGAACTTTAGCAGCCCGACGTCTTACTCTTTGTACTGGTTTCGGGAACAGTCTGCGTTCCCACTCATGTTTTGAGCACCTGTTTCCTACCCCATATTGCCCGCCAAAACCTCGACTACCTCGAGCTGTAGCACAAAAAGTTCCGGTTCTTAACCCTGTTTGTACAAGAACCGATCGCTACAGAAAGAGCTTTGTACCATCTTTTGTTGAAGTTTTGAACAATTGATCAATTATTTCCCTTTAATGTTTTAATTGTCTAGGGTTTTTATTCTGTTTGATCTTTTTTTTGACTATTGCTTTTTATGTACAACCGCCTTATTAAATGTTTTGTAGTTATGATGTACCTGACGAAAACGACAAGTTCGGCAATCCAATGCTGTGAAAGTCTCGTTTTACAATAAAGTATCAGTATCAGTATCAGTATCACCAGAAACCCTTTTTAGAGTACGGAAAAACACTCATATCCTATGTTGTATCCCGCTGGCGTCTGATCTGTGCAATTTGCAATAGTACCTATTTGCAGTACAAGCTCGGCATGTGCCGTGGCATGATCCTGACGAGACGCTCTCGAAGGCATTAGTACTACCACTGCAAGGAATGACAACAGCGCAGTCCTCTGAAAACTTCCCACACGGACAGTTAGGTAAGCCGTACAAGCAAACTATAGTAGTGATATCAAGAACAAATAATCCATTAGAACCTCTGCTTTTGGTCCCATGCAGTGACTATGGCACCCGTAGTATGGGTACCCGCTCTGTACTTGCTCGTACTTTGAGCTGATGCTCGTCTACTTCCCTCTTCGCCGTAGCGCATCTCACAGGAATTAGCCGTATTACAGTTTAGCGCTCCAAGTGGACTAGTTTCTAGCGGCGTTCTTTGTCACGGGAGTTCTCACTGGTGGTCTCCGGTTTTTGCGATCCAAAAACGTAAGTGGAGGGATACCTATGACATCGCAAAAGTTGTCCGTCTGTCCGCACGATAACTCTCGAAGGGATTGAGATATTTTGATGACACTTGGTGGGAGGATCGTTTGTCTCCAATTACAGGTCAAGCTCGAAGATGGGCTCTGTAGCCCTATATTTGAGGGTGGGGGAGGGGTTTCAAATTAAGGGACAACCAAATATTTGTTGAAAGCTATTGAGATAGTCGATATAGGAGTAAAGAGACGTGCTGAGTTCGAATATGGAATTTATTTTCACGCTGGACAAATAGTTCACCCAGAATCCGGCGAAAACCGGAAATTTTTTGAAAAGTAAAAGTTTAATATGAAGTTGATTACAGGGCCAAGGAGACGTGCTGAGTCCAAATATGAAATTTATTTTCGCACCGGACAATTAGTCCGTCCGGAACCCGGCCAAAACCGGAGAATTTGTTAAAAGTAAAAGTTTTATTCAAATTTGATAAGATTTGGATTTTTGGGTAAGAAGACACGCTGAATTCGAATATGACAATCATTTCTCACCAGACGTATAGATCGCTCGAAATCTGGCTGAAACCGGAAAATTTGTTAAAAGTAAAACTTCAATCTGAAGTTGATTAGATGTTGGATATAAGGTAAGGAGACATGCTGAATTCGTTTTTGAGCTTCAGTTTTTTCCCAGACAAGTAGGTTGTCCGGAATCCGGTCGAAACCGGAAGTTGGGCAGAAGTAAGGAAGGAAGGAGATACGACGTAGACTATGGGGTAAACCACATGCTGAATCAATATCTGAATATTTGACAGCGCAAAGCGGATATCTGAATATATCAGAACTTGGTGAAATCCAGCTGGCGTATTCTGTTTCGCACTGTCAAATACGAACTTTGTCTTCGCTATTATTATCATTGGCCTTAACCTGATGGTAAATTTTAATAGTAAAAATGTTTAAGAAGTCTGTTGAAGACAGAATAATATCTACAAGAGCGAATTGTCGGGAGGAAATATTAAAATTTGTGGGATCCCATCGAAACCTTTGGTCTTGTTCTTATAAGCCGTTTGTTCATCCACAGGTGAGTACTCACCAGTCTTTCGTTCGTTTTTGAACTAAGCGGTGTCCGGTTTTACCTCACCAGTGCGGACTAACCAGAACCTGCTCGGGAGCCCGGCTTCAGTGAGGAGTTAGCAAGTTTTCATCAACTGACCGGTGAACCAAAAAAGCACGTTATAAGAGAAGAACCTGACAGTCGTGAAAAAACACCAGAGACAGCGCGGAGTGCAACGAATGCATCTTCTGTTAGTCCCCCATTGCCTCATAACCAACACTTGCGTAGACCAAGTAAAAAGTCGTATTCATAGGGGTAGTGGGTCACTTTCACTTTCTGCTGCTGAGACGTATGCAAAACCTCCATTACCTGAGACACAGATGACAGGTTTTCCACTCACTAACCTGTAGATCTATTTTACCATAGTTGCGTTTTTTATCGAAGTTTTGTTAGCCGTTAGCGTTGCCGGTTACTTAATTTCCGTTTTCAAACGCCGTCGAAGTTCACCGTTTGCTTAATTACAAGTTGCGTTTTTGATCGAAGTTTTGTTCGCCGTTCGCTTAGCCGGTTGCTTAATTTCCGTTTTTGAACGCCCTCGAAGTTCACCGTTTTGTTAATTAGTGTCTTTACCACTCCGGCGATCCTTGCCAGGTCGACTTTTTTCGACGATTCAAGCAAACTTCGAACTAGCTTGCTCACGAAGTTCGACGGTCAGAGTTTAGTTTGTAAAAGGTGTAATTGCGCTGCTGACATGCTTCAATCTTTTCGAGACTCCTGCCCATCGGATAGCACTTTTCTTCTCTCCCACTGACTATAAAATCAAACTCTTTTTGTAGTATAGACAGAGTGGAATACCTTAAAATTACTTGCAGTGAGTTGAATCCCGAGTGTATTTTTGTATTGTCTGGAATTGTCACATTATTGTGCTACAAATCTGGATATCTTCATGAATAGAGTGAATTCTTTGTCCTACGCAGGACTAGAGTGACAAAAAAAAATAGAGTGACAATTCACACTATCGTGCGACATGTGGCAATACTGTCTCTGAGGCGGGTTGCCTGTCACTTGTCACTACATGACTCCTCCCAAAGGAGGAGCCAACTCATATACATCAGCCTCTCCCGGACCTCGGGAATAACTGAGTTTTTGAAGAACTGGCGGCGAAATACATCAATATGTATTTTCATAGTCAATCCTGCTCATTTCCTCCTGAACAACGTGACAGAGAAGTTCTACTTCTCTTCAGTTGTAATGAGAGCAAAGTGGAGGAAGAAGTATGTGCGAAGGCTGAAGTGCGAGAGGAGGAAGACGAGGGAGAGATCCAAATAGACCAGCAAGGTCAAAACTCCCAGAATGGGTCGCAGCTCCAACAAGCCTTTCATGCCTTCAACTGGCTGTTAGCTGTTACTTGATGTCTTGTAAAATGTGCAAGAAAATGATCGACCTACTAAATGTAATAAAAAAAATAGTTTTGTTATTTAGTGGCGAGCAACTGAAAATTTGCTGTTGTTTTAACAGGTTGTTTCACACGACCAAATAATACATTTTGTTTCCACTTCAGGAGCTGTTACTTGCAAGGGGATGTTTGACAACACTCATTACTCCCATCCAACCGATTGCACCAAATACATTCAGTGTGTTCATGGAAAGCCATTGGAAAGACCCTGCGGTCCTGGAACGGCATTTAGTCCAGCTCTACAAAGTAAGTACTATGTAGTAAGCAGTCCCTATCCAGGAATTTATTTCGAGGGGGGGGGGGGGTTGCCTTTCGGGGGGGGGGGGGGGGGTTGGCCTGCGGATCGCACAAAAAAGTACAAAAAAGACACAGATCGGAGGGAAAAGCCTATAAAAATTAGTATTTTTGTATGTTTCAGGGGGGGCAACCCCTTACCCCCCCCCCTGGATAAGGCCTTGGTAGTAAGTAAGGACGCTGTTATTTATATTAGTATGCTAGCTTCTTTTGGTAGCTATCTGCATCAGAAGAGCGAAAAAAAAACTAAAAATAATAAGCAAGCGGACGAAAGCGATACGTTTCAAGACCCAGGCTATCCGGCCGGCCAAAATGCGTACATACAATTCCACCATCATACTGTACTTCTCAGAGAAGTGGGCAGCAACGATTGAAGTAACGAAATATTGACTCTATATAGATCACCCACCTCCTTAAGACTGACCGAATTAGGCGGACGACCGGATTTGCGGCTCCAGTATTCCACAGAGATTCTTAACAGTCCATTAACTAAATGCATAAATACGGCTTAGGTTCCTCAGCTGGTACGCAGCGTTGCCACTGGTCGTAAAATTTGCGATTTCAGTTGTTTGACTTTTTCGATAAAGCGAGCCTGAATTCTGTGACTGTAAGAAAAGAGAAGAAAAAAAAACAGTATTATAAATATGAAAAAGTGAATTTTCTTTAATAGTTGGTAAAAATGAGGGAGTTTCGTCACATATTTTTGCGTCTAAACGTCACTGGTTCTGTCAGTAAATAGTGTCAACACTGTTGCTACGGTCAACGATCATACCTTCCGTTTGTTAGTCTCAGCTCCAGTAAGAGAAATCCACAATTTGTTCAAACTCCCATTGGCTGGAGACATCCAATAGACTGACGACGCTACCGGGTGGCCAGACGTTACCGAAAATCGACTGCTTGAAATCGACATTAACCACTCTGGCGCTCCAAACAGCTAAACATTGAACCAAAATACCACAGCTGCCAGTTGTATTTTACGGTCCATGCTCGTATTAAAAGGAATGACTCTTGAGCCGTTGTCAAGCAAATGGTCTTAATTCACACATGTTGATTATGGCGCAGAGCAATTGATAACACTGGTGAGTAGCGTCAAGACTTGGAAAAAGGGACACTCACTCAAATAGCTGCATCACTAGCGCCACTAGCGATGGAGAACGCCCCTACTGAAACTCAATCAGTATTGCACCAGTACTGACTCCGATAACTCTATATCCAAACACATCAAACAAGAGCTAGAAGATCATATGGCACTTGCAAGGCTGGTTCACAGGATGGAAGTGGGAATTCGGCAATTCGTCAGTTTGTTCTGATCATTTGCAAGCAAAACCATTGAGATAAGAACTGTCATGGGCCCCTGAAAATCACGAGAAGGTATCGTTTGGTAAAAAGTATTTTATTTTTTAACTTGGCTGTAATGATGCGCACTTTAAGGGTGCTAGAAACTCATCTGTAAGCAAAATCACTGAGGAAAAAACGATTATGAGCCTGTGGATCATTAATGTACATCGTCTGGTCAAAAGACTTTGTGGGATCCCAAAACGCAAGTGGAGGGATACCTATGACATCGCAAAAGTTGTCTATCTGTCCGTCCGTCCGTCCGTCTGTCAGCACGATAACTCTCGAAGGGAATGAGATATTTTGATGAAACTTGGTGTGAGGATTCTTTGGTTAAAGGGTAAGGTCGAGTTCGTAGATGGACTCTGTAGTCCTACATTTAGGTGTGGGTTAAAATTAAGGGGCAAACAAAATATTTTTACACAGCTAATGTGATAGTCGATTACGGGGTAAGAAGACAGACTGAGCACCGTGAAAAACATTTTCTCGCCGGACAAGTATTTCATCTGGAATCCGGCTAACACCGGAAAGTTTGTTCGAAAGTTCGTTAAAAGTAAAAGTTTTATTTGAAGTACATTAGATGTTCGATTTAGAAGTAAGAAGAAATGCTGAGCACTTTTGTGAAAAGTGTTTACTACCCGGACAACTAGTTCCCCCGTAATCCGGCCAAAACGGAAAAATTTGTTAAGAGCAAAAGCTTTGCAAAAGCGAGAATTTTGTGTATAAGGTAAAGTGTTATCTGAAGTTGATTAGATATTCTGGATAGGGATAAGGAGATACGTTGAATTTGTTTTCTGAATTTTCTTTTTTGTCCGGAGAAGTAGTTCACTCGGAATTTGGCCAAAACCGGAGATTTGGCAGAAGTAAAGCAGGAAGTTTCGGTCTGTATCGTCAAAATAGTTAGCGGCTCGTGACTTGGTATTCTCAGATGATTAGCCTGGTGAAGACTGGATCTGGCGAAGATAAGACCCAATTGTCTGGATCAAATATTAAATTTTTAGGATTCCATCGGAACCTTTGGTCTTGTTGGTTAAGATTCGCACTTTAAGGGTGCTGGAAATTCATTATCAAGTAAAAACCAATGATCACACAAATGACCATGGGCCAAAATGTAAAGTTTGATCAGAAGTACTTTTTTCGGGATCCCAAAACGTAAGTGGAGGGATACCTATGACATCGCATAAGTTTTCCGTCTGTCTGTCCATCTGTACGCACAATAACTCTCGAATGGAATGAGATATTTGGATGAAGCTTGATGTGCGGATTCTTTACTTAAGGGAAAGGTCGAGATCCTAGACGGGCTATGTAGCCCGACATTTACGGGGTAGGGGAGGGATTCAAATTAATGGGCTAACAAAATATATTTAAAAAGCTGATAAGATACTTTATGAACGGTTAAAGAGACATGCTGAACACGGATATGAATACCGTTTTCTCCCCGGACAAGTAGTTCGTCCGGAATTCGGCCAAAACCCGAAAGTTTGTTAAAAGTAAAAGTTTTATTTGAAGCGGATTAAATGTTCGATTCAGGGGTAAGAAGGCATGCTGAAAATTTCTATGAAAATCATTTTCTACCCGGACAAGCAGTTCGCCCGGAATCCGGCTGAAACTGGAAATTTGTTATAAGTAAAAGTTTTATTTGAAGTTGATTAGATGTTCGACGATATAGGGGATAGGAGATACGCTGAATTCAACTTTCAACTTTAGTTTTTTACCGGACTGTTAGTTCCGGAATTCGGCCGAAACCAAAAATTTGGCAGAAGTAAGGCAGGAAGTTTCGATGAATTTCGTCAGAATATCTATGACTTATAGGTTTAGGTGAGATTATTCTTTATTTTACACAAAATCATATTAAACAACTTGTAACAAAAAACATAAGAACTAAACGATACATCTTCAAATAAACCAGTCACCCGAGAACCTGGGCGTCCAGGTTGTCCTGGGGGTGACCACTAAATCCACAATACCGATCACATACCGTTGACAGCAGTGGAATCAACCTCCAACCACAAACAAACCAAAACAACTCAACAAAAATAACTTTCTCTCCTCCACCTGGGCAAAACAAAAATTTAATCTATTAATTTAATCTATTTGCTATAAATCATACTTACCATACTTTTTATTTTTAATCGCATTCTTAAACTCATTCATATTTCCTTTTCAAATAATTCCTTTTCTAACCCATTCCACAATCTAATCCCTCTATAAATGATTGAAAACTTAGACCTAGTCGTCACAGCCATGGAGCACAAAAATCATTTTTCGAACGCGTGTCGTGGCTATGAACATCAGAATTAACAACAAAAACGCTTTCAAAATATGTCGGTAAAGTTTTCTTCTGATATTGGTACATAAAACATAGGGAATATAAATCCGGTAGACCAGCAGCCGGTAATATTTTAACTTCACGGTAAATTTCTCTTACCAACTCACGCGCCTCTTTTCCACATACTATCCGGATTGCTTTATTCTGCAGCACTCTAATCGGTGTCAAAATGGAAGGAAACGTCCCAAGCCAAACTGATGAACAATATAAGATGTAAGGATGGATTATTGAGAAATACAAGAGCCGTAGTGTTTACCTGGGAACGTAGAACTTGAGTTTTCGTAGCATACCCAGGTTCCGAGATAAAGTCTTGGAAACAGCATGAGTGCGTTTCGGTAATTATTATATATTCTTGTATTTACATCAGACTTAAGTTGCACTTTAATCTCATAAAGCTGATAAAAGACCATTAAACCATTCGTGATCCATGTTTTTTTTGGCGTATTTTTCGAGAACCGCTTTTCATCTTAGAATGTTTTTTTAGTGTCTCTTGAATAGTCTCATAAAATTTTTGAAACTTACTCATACTTACAAACTTACAAACTTACTCATAGAAGAGGAGAATTTACTTTCCCAATCAATTTCTGTCAGCTCATTTTTACATTTGATTAATACATTATTATCAACTACTGGCCGAAAACATTCAGGTTGGGCATACTTTTTTTTACCAATAGGGAGACTATAATGTACAAATATTCCAAAGTGATCGGAAGTGTCACTCATTTGTATTGAAATAAGAGTACATAAGTATTAAGATTGGTAAATTTAAATTAAAAAATAATTTGAACAGTTGAAATGGGAAATGTAATGGTAATGTTTGGAAAGAGTAGGTGACGGTAAAGATTTAAAGGAAATGTTAACGTCACCGAGTGGAGGAGGAGTCGTAGCCTAAAAAGTAAAGTAAAAGAATTGTCAAAAGGCTATGCGGGTTTAAAAAAAAAAAAAAAAAAAAAAAAAAGTGTCACTCGCCAACACACTTGGAGATCTGGGAGGAAACGCAGAAAAAATTTTATCCAGTCACTGTGCAGTCGTAGTTGTCACTCTTGTCGCAATATTTACTGACGGAACTAACCCATACGAAATCATTATATTTAAAAAACGACCAGTATTTGAACTATCTTGAAGAAGGTCAACATTAAAATCACCAGCAAAGAAACATGAGGTATGAGCGGTTAGCTTCTCACACTGCTCATCAAGAAAATCCGAAAATTCAGTAAACGATGCCGACGGCGGGCGATAAACTACAATCAGGAAACATTTGCACTCACCTACTTTCAACTGGAGAACAAGCGACTCAAATACCATCTCTTTATTCACCGGTAAATCATCTCTGGGAGTCACCGTAATATCAGATTTAATGTACGCTGGAAGTCCGCCATGCTGGTGTACTTGTCAGTTCTTCTGGTACAGGCGGTACCCATCAATATTAACAACTCGGAGTTGTGTCTATTTAACCAGGGTTCAGCAAGAGCAATTACCTGAAATAAACCTAGGTTAGCCAAATAGTCCATAAAATTGAGGGGTAAACATATGCTGAACCCATATCTGAGCTTGGTTTTCTCCGGTGATTAGCTATTTGGTCTCAATCTGTTTCTAAATTTTGATAGTAAAAATGTTAAAGGAGTCTGGAGAAGACTGGACCTGGTGAATACAAGACCCAATTGTCAGGATCAACTATCAAGTCTTTGGGATCCCATCGAAATCTTTGGTCTTGTTTATTTTTTGGTGAAGATGCGCACTTCAAGGAAGCTAGAAATTAACTTGTAAGCAAAACCATTGAGGCCAAAATTATACTTTGCGATTAAGATTACTACTTTGAGCAATGGTCAGATCTGAGAAGTGGCAATTTCTAAGCCAATCTTGTCGAATATCTATGTTCCAGCCAATTTGTGTCGTACTAGCACATCTGGAAGTACCATAACTCGCGATTACCGGGATTCCGGCCCCTCCCCCAACTTCCCTTACAGCGCCCGGATCCAAGCCAGTTCTGTAAATGATTTATCTACAGCATTTGTTTTTTATTGTCACAAAGTTCCATCTCGAGCTTTCCAGTCAAAGAGGCTCGCGTATTCCCCCCCCCCCCCATCAGTTGCCCGGTACGGTTTGGACATAAAAAAAAAATATCAGAGACATGTCCTCTGTTCAATTGTCAAATTTTACTGGAATCCGACCACTTGTTCAAAAGTTACGCATTTCTCACTATTTCGTATTCTCCTTTCCTCCGCTCCCCTACGGTGATTGAATCGAGAAAATTATTATTTCCAAGGTACTTCGGATTTGCCAGCTAGTTTTCGGCATGAAAATCCCCGAAACCACCGTCACTGGAATTCCGGGACCTCTTCCCCAAAAGTGTCTGAATCCGGTCCAATTGTGTAAAAGATTAATCTAGAGCAGATTCTTGTTCTTCCCAGCAAGTTCCACTCCGATCCCTCCAATCTAACCGCTTCACGAGATTTCCGGTCCCACCCTCCTCCAACTCCCCCACAGCTGCTGAATCCGACCCTGAAGTTTCATTTGAATCCGATCACCCGTTCAAAAGTTACTCACGACTAAATTTTCCGGATTCCCCCTCCGTCTACTCCCGGCCGGTCGGGCGGTCTGTCTGACGATGGCAAGTTGGGGTACTTTCAGAGATGATAGGACGATGGAACTTGGCAGGCATACCAGGGACCCAACCAAACTAACTAGGAAATAAACTGTTTTCGAATCCGACCTTCTGGGGGGGGGGGGGGGCGGAAGCCAGAAAATTTAGTAGTGTGCAACTGTCGAGCGGGTGATCGGATTGGAATGAAATTTAATAACTGAATAGATAACTTATGTCTGATGTCCCATTTTGAAGTCCGGATCTGATTCGACTGCTGTGGGGGAGTTGGGATGGGGAGACCGTTTGAGAAACGGTTAGAATGGAGGGACCGGAGTAAAACTTGCTAGGAAGAGAGAGAGAGAGAGAGGTAGGTTTATTTAGACAACATCGTAGCTGACAGCTAATTTGCGTTGCTTCACTATACTAAATAAAAAACTAACATAAAAAAAGGACAATGTCACTCGCCTTTGTTTGCAAATCCGAAAAAAATGGTACAAACGAATTTGCGTGGCGGTTCGTTCACGAAGCTACTGGAACCAGCATCTGCTCTAGATCGATTGTTTACACATTTAGACTGGATCCGACACTTTGGGGGTTCGGGGTGGAGGGGGGGGGGGGCTCGGAATGCAGGTGATGGCATTTTGGGGGACTTTAAAGACAAAACTTGGCAGGCATATCTGGGATCCTCAAACTGACTTGAAATAAGAACAAACTTGGTCTGATCATCGTGGGGGAGTGGAGGGAGTAGGAATCCGGAATACTGAGTCGTCCGTAACTTTGGAACGGGTGATCGGATTCCAGTGAAGTTTAATAACTGAACAGAGGACATGTCTCTCATGTTTTTGTCTTGTACGGAGCGGAGCCACCAACTTTTTTGGGCGGCGAGGAAATACGTAACCAACTTAGACTGGAGAGACCGGGATGGAATTTTGTCCGAATAGCAGAAGAAAGCTCTAGATAAATCTTTTACATAACCGGAGTTAGTCCAGGTACATTGGGGGAAGTTAGAGGAGAGCAGGAATTTCAGTGATAGTAAGTTAGGGTTCTTTCAGATGTGCTGGGACGATGAAACTTGGCTAGATCATTGGAGATTCAAGAAGATTGGCTTAGAAGTCGTCACTTCCAAAATCCGGCAATTCCTTAAAGTACTAATCTTAACCGCAAATTAAAAAAATACTTTTAAGAAAACGATACATTTTCATGATCCTCTTGAGCCCATCATCATTTTTTGTCGTAAGGGTTTTGCTTACAAATGAATGTCTAGCCCCACTGAAGTGTGCAACTTAACTGCAAAGTTAAAAAGTACTTTCGATCAAACAATACATTTCGACCAATGATCATTTATGCAAAAAGGATTTTGCTGAAGAAATTTATCTCTAGCACCCTTTTTTAGATTTTTTTAGATTATATATGGGGTTTATTGGAAAAAAATACTAAGAACTACAAAACCCTCTAGAAGTTTACACTTGTTAAGAGGTTTAACAAACCCCCTTTGAGAGATTAACCTGCATAACACTATAATAAATAAAGAAATAAGAAAAAAGAGAGGAAGAGAAAAGAAAAAAATAAACTAAACACTTACTCGGTTCCTGGTAGGTTCCTTAAAGTGCGGTTCCTTAGTCGTAACCTCTTAGTAACCGCAAAGTGAAAACAAATACTTTTGACCAGACGATATATATTAATGATCCCAAGGGCCTAGTATCGTTTTCTCTCAAGGGTTTCGCTTACAGGTGAGTTCTAGCGTCTTTAAAGTGCGCATCATTAATTTTAAAAAGTATTTTACCAATCGATACATTCTCGTGATTTCCAAGGGGTCCGTGATAATTCTTATCTCAAGGGTTTTGCTTACAAATGATCTGGTACAAACCCACTAAAAAGGCAAATTCTATATTTCATCCTCTGAACTAACCTTGCAAGTGCCATAGAAGCTTCTAGCTCTTGTTTTTCCTTTTGAAAATAATCGCAAATTTCGTTCAGTAATCACGAAAGTCGATTTTTTTATATAAATTTCTATATATCTAAGCTTTGTATCTAAGCGTAGTGGGTGGCCTGTTTGCAATGCATGGAAAGCATAAGTCCTATTGTTATTTTGCTCTGTTCTGGCGTCAGCTGTGTTGTCGTACAATTCTTTCCTTTTTTCACTTTTTCACATTCCCGCTACAGTTAAAAATTTACAAGTTAATACAAGCAATAGTCTGATCATAAATATTGATTTTGCAGTCTTAACTTTAGATGTTGATGCATATATGTATGTATTGTATAAGGAAAGACAAAAGCCACATGATATGTGACGCCTGTTGAATTTCTTGTTCATTCTGTGACCGCTGCATGATCGGCGTCTCTTGTCTGAATTGTTTTCTCATGGCACTTGAGACAGAGGTTGCAAGTGCCATAACAAAAAAAATAAAAAAATTGAAACTCCTCTGTTCCCTCGATGTATGGAGACCGCGTCTAACCTGTACTAGAAATTTGCTAAGTCCGCCAGCTTGTCTCACTTAAATGTGTCAAGTAATTTTTTTTCTGTTTTTCGACAATAATGCAAATTTTGTTGTCTAACCACAAAAGTCGGAAAACTTTCTATCTAAACTTTCTATCTAAGCGTAGTGCGTTTCCCCACGAGTAAGGCCTACTTCCGATGCATCGAAAACTGTCTTTGGCGCTACCCTCTATTGTTATTTTGCACTGTTCTGGAGTCAGATGTATTCTCGTACAAATTGTTCCTTTTTTCACGTTTTCGCATTCCCGCTATAGTTAAAAATTGAAGTCAATATAATCAACTGTCTCATTATAGATATTGGTTTTATAGTCTTAAATTTATATGTAGACGTACATATGTATTGTACTTGGAAAGCCCAAAGGGCCATGGTTCGATAACAAAATGCGAGGCAAGTACAAACTACATTAAACGAAAATGACCTTTGAAGCAGTCCCACCTGGACAAACATTGACAGGTTTGTAATGCTACCAACAGATCTGCTACTGAGAAGACCATAAGAAATCGTCATCACCTGTATTTCTGTGGAGCAATTCCAACCTTACATCGTTAAATTCCTGACAATATGACTTCACTCCTCAGGATATCCATATTTAGGGCTCAAGTAAAGTTAAGAGTTTTCTCAGTGAGTTAGGGTCTTAAACTCTCCAAGGACGAAATTGTTTCAAAATTAGAGTCGAGTGCAAGTGGAGTCAACCTCGAGTCCGAATAGTTCGTTGTTTAGAGGGATGAAGCCACAGTTGAGTCCAGAAACACCGTGGAAGAGTAGGGCTTTTCCCTCACTATCACGGAAGGCTAGCATGAACCTAGATTGGCAGAGAACCTTTATAACCATACTTTGCCATAACCATACTTTGACGGAGAAGTTCAAAATTCAAGATGCAAGTGTTACCCTTTTCGATGTTTTTTCGTCGCTATCAAAAATCATTGACAACAGAACCCAACCAGCGCAGGACCTTCTACACTGCTTCCTGGCCGACGATTGAAATTAAGTGTCTTTTTGGGTATGTTTATGTGTTTTATTTACTTTCTTCATTTACTCCGCTTTCTGAAAACGGCGGGTTATAAATAAATTACTTACTTACTTACTTTATGCAGACTTTGAATGACCTAAAGCTACTGCCGGCAGTTCAGAGAGGGAGTTGTAGCGTTGAAAGAACTAAAGAGACTTGTCAACTGAGACTAGGACTTAGTACTCTGTATGACTAAGTCCAAAACGTGCCAGTGAACTTCGGGGAGACGAGAACTAGAAGAGTCACCTAAACGATGATCCATATCCTACGTCAACCAATGAACAGTGTTTTTTGGCGACAAGTTTAGTGACGTTTCCCCCTCTTTGCAAGGCAAAGTGATTCTTCAAAAGTGGTCTCTCCAACTAACGGGAAAACTAGCAAGATCTTATATGCAAAGAGTGGTAGAGAGCCTCTACGCAGACTTTGCTACTGACGGCAGTATAGCATTAGCTTGCAGTGTAAGAGCTCAAGAAACTTGTCAACTGCCTCTATTGCTCGCGTTCCTCCGACAACATTGGAGTTTCCAAGGGTTCAATGCCAATCTGAACTAGCGTACGTGACCCTACATGACCTAAAAGTTGTTTGTTTTAATTACAGATTGCATCTGGCCTCACCAAGCAGAATGCGAACGATATACTATTGCGCCCTGAACTGGATCACACTTTTTGTTACTTTGTGTTTAAATCTTACCCTGTTAAACGGAAACGTCAGGTATCGGAGAACTAAGAGGGGGGCAGGGGAGGCAACAGCGCCATTCCAGGCTCGTTGTAATTTGAATTTTACATAATTGGGGCCGAAAATACTCAAGTGATAAATAATAAGCCATGTAACGCCCCTTGACTAGAGTTGTCAGTGATTGATGGCATGGTAGCCGAGACGGGTTTCTCCAGCTTGTATAGTAGCTGCGTTCGTTGCACTCCAGGCTGTCTCTAGTGTTGAGTCACCAGTGTCCGGTTCTTCCCTTAAAACGCGTTTTTTTAGTTCACCTGTGAGTTGATGAAAACTGGCTAGCACCGGTGAGATAAAACCGGACACTGGTTAGTTCAAAAACGGGTTATAAGATTGGCGAGAAGTCACCGGTGGATGCAAACACGGCTTATAAGAAAAACCGGAGACTACCGGTGAGAACTCCCCTGACAAAGAACGCAGCTAGTATATCGATGGTGCTCGGTGAACTCTTCACGCGGACAACCCCGCCAAAGTCTGTGGTTTCTTGTTAGATCTTAACTTGCATCCCAAAAAAGGTTTCAAACAACCACAGCTGTCCCGTCACCGACTGTAAGACTGAATGTCCTTCTTCTGACTGACCAGAACAAAAACACATGACAATCTTGTCAGAGTGTGACAGATCTTGTGTTCCGAAAGCTGAAACTGTTAAACCGACATTCCCATGAGGTAGCATAGCTTTTGAGGAAGATCAAGACGGTGTTCAAACTGTCAAACTTAACACGGTGAGAAACAAAACAAGTACGTCAAAAATAGTTTTAGTTGAGTCTCTATCGTTCTTCGTGTTACCCTTGGACGTCAAAGGTCAAAGCCTTTTTTTTCAAGTTCTTGGGGTGCTGTGGCATCATGATTTCGATCTCCTGAATCCTTAAACTGGGGATAAGAAAAATAATTTCAGGTCGCGAAGGAGCGGCTCATGACAAAACAAGACCAAAGGTTTTGATGGGACCCCAAAACTTTAATATTTGTTGGACTTCTTAATCCAGACAATCAGATCTTGCAGATTTCCGAATCTTCGCCAGACCCTTTAAAAATTCTCTGTTTATCCATAATCCACCGCTTGAATATGTAGACAAAACATTTTGGACTTTTTGGCAACTTACGGCCAAACAGTTAATCCGATGAGAAAACCAAGTTCCGATCTGGATTCAGCAAGGATGTTTAATTCAGTATCTCATCCTATTCGACTTCAGAGGTGAACTCCATGCAGAGCAAAAGATCAAGTGACATTAAGAGGAGAACTTTTCAATCCAAACTTCCGGGTTTTGACTAATTTTGTCAGCTTATTTGTCAAGGAAATAAAGTTACTAATTTAATTCAGCATGTCTCCTTACCTGGATACTGAATCTGTAATCGACTTCAGAAAAAACTTTGAGCTTCAACAAAATTTCCAGTTTCGGCCAAATTCCGGGTCAATCATTGTCTGGCAAGAAAACTATGTTCTGGATTCAGAGGACCTGCTTAACTTTTACACGACTATCTCATTAGCCCATTCGAAACCCCGTCCTCTGCCTCTAAATGTCTGAAGGACCCATCTACATCTTGGCCAGTACTCTGCCAGTAAATCCTCATACGATGTTTGAACCATTCATCTTGTAGCAGTAAAACTTGATCCTATTCTCATCTTTGCCCCCTGATTCATACCAACCCACCCTGTTGCGTGGTCCATGGTCATGCTCAAGTTACAGATAGTAACTAAATTTGATTAGGAAAGACAACACAAATCTCAACCCCTTCGACCTCCCGACACGACAGACTTTCATGACTAAACCAGTGTTGCCAGATGCTTGACAAAAGATCGCGCAGCAAGAGAAGCAAAAATGAGCCTTCGGCGCATTTTTGCCATTTTCTTGGTCACCATGGGGGGCCCCATGTTTTCGTAAAGAGGGTCAGCATATTCTGAACCAGCAAGCATCAAATATCAGTGTTACCGAATGAAGTTTTTGATATTTCAGTGAAGATTTTGAGTCCCTCGAGATATGGAATCTGGATATAAAATCACTGTGTGGTCCTTACAAATCCTAATCTGGTTTTCAACGTCTAAGGGACGTGGAGAGCAAAATGCGCCCAGTTTGCGCCGAAACTTAGGGAAATACTCAAATGCGGCGCAATGCGCACACTTGAAAAATTCAAAGCGCAGCCGCCTCGAAAAAGCGCCCAAATGGCGCAAATACGCACCATCTGGCAACACTGGACTAAACCCAAGGAATACGTACAAGAAAACTGACTCTCCACGGTGTCCATAGATTAAAGAAAGCGTATCGTCGGACTCGCAGAGCTTTCGCCTGTATGGATAAAGGGGTAGAGTAAGGACTGGTGTAGCCACCTGTTTTCTTCGAAACTTGGTCGACAAATTTTATTAAACTGTTCACCAGATAGTTGTCGGGTGCTTTTCTGGCTTTTTGACCCAGTAAATGTCAGTTGGGACTTTGAAGACAACTAAACTGATTGCATACCCTTTTTGTTTGTCTTTAGTATGTTCGAAAGCTGGAACAGCATGTCTCCTTACCCTATATTGACTATATCATTGGGCTTTAAAATGTCATGCTAAACTTCCGGATTCCGGGCGGGACTCAAGAGATGAGATTCAACTTTTCCTTTTTATAAATTTTCCGTTTTTTGCCGGATTCCGAGTGAACTACTTGTCAGGCAAGAAACAATTTTCATTTTGGTATTCAGCATATCTCCTTACCCCTGCATTGACTCTCTCATTAGCTTTGAATTTTTTGTTCACCTCTTTATTTGAACCCCGAACACCCCTAAATATAAATCTTTTGGGCCCATCTATGAACTTGACCTGTCCCTTAGCCCGAAGAATCCTCACACCAAGTTTCACCAAATTATCTCAGTCATCGGTATCCTTCACTTACGTTTTGGAATCCCCAAAACGGCACGCACTAGACGACTCGTAATCTAATCACGGCTCAGAGAGTCGTTCATTAGCTGAACACTGCTAGAACTTAAAGTTTTCAGCACACCCGAACACTGCACTACCAAAACCGCCAATCTTCGCCACTTATAGTTCAGCCAGGTTTTTTCTTATAGCAGCCTTGGAGTTACTGAATCACGCTTAACTAGACCTACGTTGACTGGGCAACGTGAAGTGTTGCTGTAACCTTTGTTCGGCTTCGCCGACGAAAGAGCAACACTTTGGTTTTGTTTTTTTACGCTAACGGTTAAATCCTGAATTTGTCAACCCATCGCGGTTGTCAAAATGGCATGTTCCAGTCCATGAAGAGTATCTTTCTTCACAAGGTTATCCTCAGCGTTGAAGAAAAGAAAAACAGAATATCGGAAGTACGGACTCCAGTTGAACTTTATGCTTTTCAATCGTAGATGTCGTGACTTGTATAACCTAATTGGTATTATAAAGCTATCCATAGCTTTTTAGTTCAAAGTACCATAGATGTCACTCTACTAATTATTGCGAAACATATCGTTGTTTTACAGTATCATTTGTATCCATTGCGTTTACACTTTATTTCTAGGTTACAGTGAAAGACCATCACCATAGACCCTTCCAGCATCTTAAGAAAATACAATACTTTAGCAACTGATTCTTGAACGACGACATGAACCAAACTTTTCTTATCATCAAAAAACACCGGAAAAACAAAATTAGGTACACTTACTAGGAAAAGTTGGGAGCCCCTCGTCGCCGAAGATGATTATGTGGTAATCGCCGGTTGTAGTTACAAGTCCCTGACTTGTCTCGCAGTAGGGATCCACCTATTCTTTCTTTGAGTGTGTACCCTACCACTAAAGTTGTCAGCCTCTCAAAGACTTAATTCTAAGTTACAGTGATAGACCATGGTGACTAATTTTCTTACCCTCAGATTTAGAGAGCTCAAATAAATGTGCATCAATTTGCACTATTTGCAGTAGTTTCTAGCCCCTTATTAACGTCTTCTAGCAACCGATTTCTACTTACAATTCCATCTCCCCGTGATAGACATGGTACTAAATTGTTTTCAGGTCAAATACACCAGAAACAAATAATAGGATTAATAGGTACACCAACTAGCAAATTTACAAGCCCCTCATCGCCGAAAATGATTATGGTCTAACAGTCTATTTCTGCTCACAAGTAAAACAAAACAACAGAAAATCGGAAGTAGGGACTAAATTGACTTTGCACCCAGTTGAACTTTATCCTTTTCAACCGTAGACATCGTGACTCGTGAAAAAAAATGTATCTTATATAATCTAGTTCATATTATAAATTTATCCATAACTTTTCAGGATCAAAATACCATAGATGCCACTCTGCTAATTATTTCGAAACTATGTCGTTTTACATTATCATTTGTATCTGTTGCGTTAACACGGTTGGAAACCTCTCACCGCCGAAGGTGATTATGGTATAACAGCCGATCATTACTTACAAGTCTCTGACATGTCTCACAATTGGGTTCCGTCTATTCCTTGTTTGAGTTTGTACCCTACCACTAAAGTTAACAACCCCTCAAAGACTTAATTCCATGTTACAGTGATAGATCAAGGAGACTAATTTTTCTTACCCCCTGATTTACGGACATACACAAAATGTGCACCAATTTTCACAAGTTTATAGCCCCTCATGAACCCTTTCTAGCAACCGATTCTTACTTACAAGTCCATCTCCCCGTGATAGACATTGTACCAAATTGTTCTCTCGATCAAAGACATAAGAAAGAAATAATAGGATTAATAGGTACACCAACTACCAACTTTGCTAACCCCTCATCGACGAAGACGATTATGGTCTATCAGCCGATTGTTGCTTATAAGTACCCTATATGTCTCAAGATTGGGATCGGCCTATTTTTGGTTTCAGTATTTACCTCACTACTGAAGTAGTCAACCCCTCTAAACTTTCGAACTGTTGCATGTCATGAAGGAACTTTTGTACCAAAAATCAGATGACACATACTTTGATCAGCTCATCAAGATCTATCGGATGCCGTTGACAAAAAAAATCAATCTGTATTAGTTCAAAAGTTGACTTTTCTGTCGTAGGCCAACTTTCTAACATCACCACTTAGAAAAGAACAAAGGATAAGCTCTAATGTCTTTAGCAGTGAGAGAACTTGTAAAGTTTTAAGAGGCCCATCTGATATCGTTTCTTTTCCTCACTCCCAAGTGTAAGAAATGGAATGATAAACTCAGCTGAAATCCAGAAATGGGTAGAAACAATAGATGGCAGCACTTTCGGACCCGTGGGAAAATGACACTTTTTTTATTCTGTAAATTTTTCTATTTATCACTAAAAGAAGATATATTGTCTGTGGGGCCACAGATATCCAGTTACAACTGGATATCTGTTTTTCTTTTCGGATGTCTTTGAAATGTGCAATTTCGGCAATAGTCGTTTTTGCAGAGCACCGTGTATCAGATACCACAATAACTGCAAAAACGACTAATTGCAGATCCAGTTACAATCGTTACAACCACGTTTGTATCAACGTGGCAGTACCGAACGCCGCAATGATGAAAACCTCCTGAGATCCTATTTGAACGGGCGCGTGTAATAAGACGTAAACGTCGCGTATAGTGCTATTCAACTTATTACACCTATTTGGACAATGCTTTATATCTGCATACCCTTATTATGCTTTTGGCTTCCATCAAAATCCCTTTACACCTTCTCAAAAGGTCAATTTCATGTTCTAACACCGCTTTCGATCTGGACTCCAGTTACCATCCAAGTTGTTTAGAGCATGCGCCGAGGAGAAGAAAGTGCAGCTTGAGAAAATTTTTCTTGGCACAAGAAAACACTTTTGGAAAATCAATCTTAATATTAAGAAGGTCAAAAGCAAGGCTGAATTCTAGCTCCGCATTTGGATAGCTTGCGGCCGTCTTGATTCTGGATAAGTTTTCAAGATCAAGCAGAAGACAAAGAAAGAATTCGAATCGGCCCTACGCAGCCATACATTATACCCCCCCCCCCCCCCATTGATGTCAAATCCAGGTCTGATGTCATTCGTTCTGATAGGTGCTGTCACGAACTCTCGTCAACTCTACGGACATCTGATTGATTTTCTCACTACCAGAGAACGTTCAGTAGATGAACTGATCATGTTACTATGCTGCTTTTTCGAACTTTTTCAAAACATTCCTTCATCCCAGGTTACATCAGTCAGAAATTCCTATAATTGTTTAAGTGATGTCAAAAGATCGATTGGGACCATGAAGAAAAAGTGTTGTCCCGATTCCAAAGGCCTCCAATCTGATCATTTTAAATTCAACCTTCCTGAATTGAACTCCCACCTATAGCTCAGTTTCCAGATGATACTGCTCACTTCTACAGTTCCTAACATTGGCATAGTTACACCTGTCCTCAAAACAGGAAAAAACTCAAACGAATGCAGCTCATATCGACCTATCACAGTGTCTTGTATCATGAGCAAACTTTTTGAGAATTTCATCACGGAACACATAACATCGAAATGCAATTTTGGCGAATTCCAGTTTGGCTTCATTAAATCTAGATTACAGGTTTATTTCCTTCCCCGATGTTGACCCAGAAGATTGACAGCCTGACGAGGACCCTTGCCAAGAAAGACCGAAATATCGCTGATGAAGAATCATCGCTGACGTATATCCGCTGTAAACATTGTTTGAATGTATCTTTCTTATGCTATTTTAACTGATCACACAACACTGCCCAAGCTAGCATATCTGCCTTCCGGATCACAACATCAAACCTGGTGACAGAACAAAACATTTTTTATTTCTTATTTGCAGAACTTGCACAGTAATTTTTCGCCAGGTAACGAGCAACAAGTACAGCATTACAAGTTCCAGGACCCAGTGCAGGAGTATCCAAAGTATAGTACCAGCTTCGATGTGCAAGGGACAGATAGACCAGATAAAGAACTTACCAAAATTATAAGTTAAGGAATTAGTTTTTATTTTACATTTTTTCTTCGAGGAAATCGTCATAACTGTAGTTTTCGGGATGCTCGACGTAAGCAAGTCCAAGCTAATTTACAAGCGAAAAACTTTCACGGAACAAAGGGTAATATATGGATAATTCAACCGCCGTTGCACAGCTGATGCGCTGGAAGAGGAGGGTTCTAGACCAATTTCTGGTAATCATTGTGTTGCGAGAGCAACACTTTGGTTTTGTCGTGTTTTTTTTTTCCTAGTCGCTCGATTTCGTCTTATTACTAGAAGACGGTAAGGGTCTAACGTATGCTGTTTTTACGGAAAATGGGGACCATAGGCCGGATTGATGAATATGACATTACATGTCGGACAGCTCCGTAGAACTCTTGCCTGGGGCCAAAAAGGATGGTTTTTGCTTGTAATTGAGTCAGAGCCTACTGTAGGTGATGGGAAGTGGGGTTGAATAGCCTATGTCAGAGAGGACTGTCTGAAGTTATGCAGCCAGGGGTGGCCCGAAGCACTCAGCCCAGGGGGGGGGGGGCCCTCATTTCAACGACTCCTGGATCGTAATATACGACTGGCAGGCTCGCTCGCAGGTACCATCAAAAATGAAATGTTGCGACTACGCGGCAATGGCGCACATTCCCCACCAACAAATAATAGAGCTGGTGTAAAACTAGCTGCAATGCATCAGCTGAAATTATTCCTGTAATCAAAACTTTTGTATACATACCTTCATAGCCTCAGCTTAAGATTTCAACTTTCGCTAAAGAGGAAAGTGTTCAATGCCTGTATCTGGGAAAAATTACAGCAAGCGCCGCAGGCGATTTTTTTTAATCTGCCTTTGTCTAGAAAGATTCTAGCCAGCCTTTAATGTATTTCAAATCTAAAAAGTTCCAAGCCTAATCGCCAAATAAATGACACACCGTTCCTTTAAATAGAGAATACTATGAAATGTGCCACAGGCGAAATTTTATGAAACGCCCGAGGAGCAGACCGTCTTTTTGCGATCCCATTGAAAAGGAAAATATAGCTTTGAAATCACAAATCTGACCGTCGAAAAAAGTGACAAAATAGTAGCCATAGAAAACAAAGTAGATTTGTTCCGAATTAAAGCAAAAAAAAGTAATTTTCACGTTAAAGACATGCTTATTCAGAAACAAAACGAGGAAGTTTGCAAGTGCATTAAAAGAAAAAGAAAATTCTGATTTATGGACGTAAGCCGAGGAGCAGAGCGTCATTTTGCGATCCCAATGAAAAGTGACAAATAAAGCCCATAGAGCAGAAAATAGATTTGCTCCGAACTAATAACAAAAAAAAAGTAATTTTCACGTTCAGAACACACTTCCTCAGAAACGAAATGAGGAAAACAGGTTTGCCAGTGCATTAAAAAAAATAAAAAAAATACCGGATTTACGGACGTAACGAACTTTTGGTCTTGGCCTGACAGGGGTTTACAGATACAAAAAGACGCCGGTTCGCCGACGAGACTTGAGTTGCGTTTTTTTCCTGGTGATTTGATGTACTTTTGTTTCATTATGAAAGTACCGTGTACCGTTTTATTTGTCACTCGACACACTGTACTTTTATGTCGAAAACTAAAGCAGGTAAAGCCGTTTCTGGTACCGTTTCTGGTATTCTAATTCGTATGTGAGACTGAAATCTAACGGTTATATTTTCGGGAATATTCCAGTAAAGTGCGGGGTCAGACAAGGACGTGTCCTTTCGCCGTACATATTTAATGCTTGTATCGCAAGTGTTCTGACTAAGATCCCATCGAGTTGTTTTTTCGAGTTCAGTGAACTTTCCTATCTAGCATATGCTGATGACCTCCTTCTGATTAGCCGTTCAAAAAGCTCACTTGAGCGAAACGTTTGTCTGGTTGGATCTCTGTTTAAAAGATATCGGCCTTGCTTTAAATATTGCTAAGTGTGAATATTTGTCTTTCAATAATGATCAATGTTCCAGTTCTCTGAATTGCGGGAGTTTTGCTGTACCCAGAGTAAAGATATTTAAGTGGCTGGGTATATTTTGTTTGTGATTCTCTTGCAATATCCGGAGGAAGTTTTTATCTGATACTAAAGATAAATTAAGAGTCGGGTACGCAAAAATCGTTGCTAATTGTGGTCCTTTCAGCAGACGTGGACTGGCTAAACTTTATTCTAGTTTTTGCGACCATGCCGTTTTGTCCGAGTCTGGTTTATATCCTATATTTACAAAGACTGACTTTAAGCAAATGAGGGTGGAGTATTTTCGATATTGCAAATTCCTTTTGTACTTACCCAGATCGGTCCGAAATAGACGCCTTGTAAATTATTACGGAGCTAGTGACATCTTATGTTCGCTGGAAAATCCGCAGACCAATATTAGTGTTGACGCGTGTTTCCGCCTAGGTGGGCACCACGGCCTCATCAGGCTTTTTTATTGAGTGCTTTTTTGTTTTTGTGTGTAATATGTTGTACTATCTTTATTTCTTTTCTTTTCTTTTCTTTCATTACTCCAATATCTTAAATCTGTACATTGGGTCACAAATAAATATTATATTATTATATTATAAAGCTACAATGAGCTACATTTGAAGAATTGCAACTTAAAACTGGTTTGCATAATTTTATTCTACGCGCTCACGAAGTTCGACGGTCAGAGTTTGAAGGACGAAGGAACTGTTACAGGTGACCAGAAACGATAATTAAACAAAGGCCTTTGAGGTTGAAGGTAACTTCATACTTCGATCCAAAACACAACTAAACTCTGACCGTCGAACTTTGTTAGCTAGCAAGTTCGAACTTTGCTTGAATCGTCGAAGAAACGTCGACTGGGCAAGGATCGGCGGAGACGTAAAAACACTAATTAAGCAAACGGCGAACTTCGACGGCGTTCAAAAACAGAAATTAAGCAACCGGATAAGCGAACGGCGAACAAAACTTCGATAAAAAAACGCAACTACTCTCAAATACGAACTTGTTCTTCTCCGATTATTACCACTGGATTAACCTGTTTGTAAATGTTAAAAGTAAAATAGCCTAAGAAGTCTGTTGAAGACCGAATTGTCGGGAGCAATATTAAAATTTTAGGGATCCCATCGAAAACTTTGGTTGATAATGGTGTCGCAATCTGTCCTGTGAGCGGAGAGGTGCTGTGCGAGAGCTACTTGTACCTGAATTGACTTGGTGTGCTTGAGAACTTTTGATTTGGATAAATATAAAGCCTCCGCTCCAGGTAGAGATTTATCTAGTTAACAAGATCTACACAGATCGCGACGGGGGGATCTGGTTTGAGGTAGCCCTCAGCCCATAGCCCTAGCGCCCAGCACTGCTTCAAATGAGTAATTCGAAATGTAGCAAGTGTAATACGTCGCTCAAATTTAATAGCAGAGACACGATAATTTGCTCTTCTTTGATTGGAGGTTGTGGTACATTTTTCCACAAGGGTGTGACCTCTCGTAGAACAATACAGTGAGAATCACCAACAGACATTCCTACTCTGCAAAACCTGCTCGGCCAATCCGATAGTCAGAGAAGATGTTAGCCATGATCCATCGGCAGCACTAGGCCCAATGTTTGAATCGCCTCCTGTTTGCTGTATTAACCGACGAAATGGACAAGCTTCTTCCAAAATTGCGTTTCATCAGGAATTGATAAAAAAAAAGATTCCGTGTTGGCAGCTTCCAGGTCCTACAAGCTTGACGATCTATCCTCGGATCTATCTAATACCCGTTCTCTTATCATCTCGACTGCTAATTCAGCTACTCGTTATCCCGAGCGCCGTGGCACACATGCATCCAGTTCATTGTGTGACGACATATTGTCTTTGTTCGTTCTGGCTGATGCAAATGAATTGCCTGGGAAACTGCCGAAATACGGGGTCACTGTCACTACCCCACCCGTCAGTTCGCCCACTTCCAAAATCCGACAGTTCGCCCACCCGTCAGTTCGCCCAAAGTCACTACGTCCACCGGTCACTACGCCCTCCCGTCACTACCCCACCCGTCACTACGCCCACCCGTCACTACAACCATCCGTCACTACGTCCACCCGTCAGTTCACCCACCCGTCACTACTCCCACCCGTCAGTTCGCCCACCGTCAGTTGACCCACCGTCAGTTCGCCCACTCGTCATTTGGCCCAAAAATCCGTCAGTTGACCCACCCGTCATTTCGCCTAAGAATCCGTCAGTTCGCCCAATTTTTCCGACAGTTTGCCCACCCGTCAGTTGGCACAAAAATCCGTCAGTTGACCTATCTGTCATTTCGCCTAAAAATCCGTCAGTTCGCCCAATTTTTAAGACAGTCACCCACCCGTCATTTCGCCTAAGAATCCGTCAGTTAGCCCAACTTTTCCGACATTTCGCCTACCCGTCATTTGGCCCAAAAATCCGACAGTTGGTAACATCTATGAAGAAGGGGCGCGAACCCAGGGGAATAATCAGAAGGAGCGAACCTTTTTTCGTTTAATTAGGGTCGATACAAAATTTCTTTGGGTGCGACTGTTCTGTTTACTTACAAAAAAGATCCCGTTCACGTGAAGATGGGTGAAAAGAAAAGCTGTTCAAATAGTTTGTAACAAACTTTGTTGCTTGATAAAGAGGTTGTTGCTAACGTCGGCCGAGCTAACGAGCTCGTATCCCTGCAGGCCCCCAGTGATCAAAATATATTGTCACAAAGTATTTTTGAAATAAAAGAACCTGAACCTGCTAATTTTTACGGAAATGGAAAGGTTTTTGCCACGATACGCGCAAACAGACCTATCCAAAGTTCAACATCCTAGGTAGGTTTCGGAACTGTATTTCGTCGTTTTTTATGTTACTTTTTCACTATAATAATTACGTAAACGTTTTTAGATTCTGCAGAAAATACGAAAGGAAAATATAGAGGATGAGCACAAAAGTAAAAGGTAAAAATAGAGTAACGTGCAGCGAAAGTTTTCGACTGGCAACACGATTGGGAGTAGTTCACAAGGAAATAAAAAGTAAAAGCATAGTAGGAATAAGGGGTGGCCCGAAGGGGCGGAGATTCACCCCTCTCCTGCCTTTTGCTAAGTCCTATCACTCTTTTATTTTGGCCTCATCGAGGTCCCGGACGCTCGTTTTATTTTAAGACAATCCGATTTTTTTTTTTAATTGTAAATTTTGGCACTTTTGGCCAGCTTCAGTCGTAAATCCGTCCCTGTCAAAGGCAAGCCGAGTCGTTTAAACCAGGTTTCATAACCCCGTTAGGTCGGTGGTATGATATGATTTTTTGTGCTAAAATAGTAGTGCTAAAGAACATCTGCAAAGTCTTCGTGAATTCCAGTCCCTCAGATGGAAATCAGGAAACACCTACAACTCGAAAACAATCCTTTTATTGTACGTTATTCGGACTGTAAGCGAACTTTTCGTTCTTCAATTGCCGTGTAGAGCATCGCCTGTCGCGTATCGAGACTCGGACCTAAGTTGAGGGTTAGGTCGTAGATTTTAATGCCAAGCTTTCTCGTGTCGCCTCCTAGCATTTCTTGGAGAGAATATTAGCCCTACTATCAAAAGTAATTGCAATGTACGAGAATCAACTCTTTACGGAAATTTTCCTCTTGTTAGTGGGAAGATGGTTTTCCTAATTCTACGTAGCCTACCAACTGAACATAAATAGGACATCAAAGATATGTGTTTATATGTGTAAGAACCGAAGGCTTTCAAACCAGGGACCCGAATGGATTAAAACGCGGATTAACCACGACAGACCAGAGTTACAGATTGCAATATCCATTGCAAGTTTTGGGATTCCATGTAACAAGAGGATATCCTTTGAGAAACAAGACCTAAGGTTTCGATGGGATCCCAAAAATCTGTTGTTTGATCCCGGGAATTGGGTCTTGTCTTCGCTAGATCTAGTCTTCGCCTCGCTAGCCATCTGAGAAAACCAAGTTCAGATATACCTTTATAAGCCATTTCTATTTTGACGATACTGACCGAAACTTCCTGCTTTACATCTACCAAATTTCCGGTTTCGGCCAAATTCCGAGTGAACTACTTGTCCAGCAAAAAAAGAACAATCCAGAAACGAAATCAGCGTATCTCCTATAAAGAACATCTAAGAAATTCAAATAAAACTTTAACTTATACAATTTCCGGTTTCAACCGGATTCCAGACTAATTATATGTCCGGGTAAAAATGAGTGTCATATACAGACTCAGCGTCTTTTCTTAGCCCTAAATCTGTCATCTAATCAACTTCAAACGAAACTTTCGCTTTTAACAAATTTTCCGGTTTGGCCGGATTCCGGGCGAACTAGTTGTTCGACGAGAAAATGGTATTCATCATCGCGTTCAGTATGTCTTCTTATTCCATAATAGAACATCTAATTAACTTCAAAGAAAACTTCTAATTCTAACCAACCAACCTTGCCTTATCCGGCAAGAAAATGGTTTTCACCATCGTGTTCAGCATGTCTTTTTATCCCATAATCGACTAACATTAGCTGTTACAATATTTTTGTGTTGCCCCTTAATTTGACCCCCCCCCCCGTAAATGTAGGACTACATAGCCCATGTACGAACTTGATCTTACCGTTGACAGAAAGAATCCTCACACCAAGTTTCATCAAAATAGCCCATTCCTTTCGAGATTTATCGTGCTGACAGACGGACGGAAGATTACTCCATCGGAGACACCCTTTCTCGTTTAATTAGGATCAACACGAGTTGATTATTAGTGCAGCTTTTATGTTTTCGTAAAGAAGAGTATGAAGATGGGTGCAAAAAAATAGTTGTAAGCTCAAATGGCACTTCCAGTTGTATGTAGTAGGTGAGGGGTCTGTCAGATGTTCGGGTCCCGATATGCCTGCCAACTTTCGTCTTGAAAAACGCCATCACAGGAATTCTGGAAGGCCCCCCTCCACCTCCTACCCCCAAGTGTCCTGCTCCAGTCCAATAGTGCAAACGATTTATCTAGAATAAATGCTTGTTCTTCCCAGCAAGTTTAACTCCGACCCCTCCATTCTATCCGTTTCTTGAAATTTCCGAACACCCCTCCATCAACTCCCCCATAGCTGTTGAATCCGCTATCATAAGTTGAGATGAACCATTTAATAAAAAGTGCTTTCCGACTTTGCAGTTAACATGCGCACTTTAAGGGAGCTGAAACTTCATTTGTAAGCAAAACCCATGAAAATGTATATTTCGCTTAAAAGTATTTTTCTTACTTTACAATCAAGATTGGTACTTTAAGGAATAGTCGGATTTGAAAAGTGGCGATTTCTAAGCCAATCTTCTCGAATGTCTAATATTCCAGCCAAGATCGTCCTAGCACATCTAAGTGTCCATCTAAGTGTCCATCTAAAGTCCAGTTGTGAAAAAGATTTATCCAGAGCATCTTTTTCTTACTCCCAGAAAGTTCCATCCCAATCTCTCCAGTATCAGCCTTTCACGTATCCCTCCCCCTTCCTGACATGAAAAAGATCCCCAGAGACATGTCCTTTGTTCAATTATGAAATTTCACTCAAATCCATCACCCGTTCCAAAGTTACGCATAACTCGATATTCCAGATTCCCCCTCCCTCCAGTCCCTCACGTCCTAGCACATCTGTAAGTACCCTAACTCGGAAACGTGTGAAAAACTGCCCTAATTTTCGCCCCCTACTCCCCCGCAGATGATCGGATCGAGAAACTGATTGTTTCCAGGTTTGTTTGGTTGGTCCCTGATAAGTTTGCCAAGTTTCATCGTCCTAGTACATCTGGAAGTACCCTAGCTCGAAAAAGTGTGAAAAAAATCCCGGACAGACCGACAGACGGAATTACGATAGGTGTATTGCATTTGATACAGAGGCTACAAGTGCCATAAAAAGAAATTTAGACAGGTCGTATTAAAATTTCAGTACCTCCATTTAATCTTGCGAAAATTGTGAATATTCCTTGAAAAACTGTGAAAAATTACAAAAAATTAGAGATAAAGTTGAAAAATAAGACGTTGAGCTAAAATGTGTTGTTTTTTACAAGCTGTCATGTGTCAGACAACAACTGAGGAACTCACTCAATTCCCTCACTCACCATGTATCACTGACCAGAATCATGTCCAACAAGTAGTCCAGTCTTGTTACATTTAAAGCTCGATTTTGTTTTACATGTAATTTGACGTTGCTAGATGCACTAAACGAGTGAGTTTCGAGTCCCCGTGTCTCCAATTACGGATATCGAACAGATCTAGTACTGAAATCGAGACTGGTCCAACTTTCGCGTATGAATGCTTCCTTTTTGGGATCCCAAAACGTAAGTGGAGGGATACCTATGACATCGTAAAGTTGTCTGTCTGTCCGTCCGTCTGTTAGCACGAAAACTCTCGAAGGGGTTGAGATATTTTGATCAAACTTGGCATGAAGAGTCTTTAGGTCAAAATACAGGTCAAGTTCGAAGATGGGCCATGTAGCTCTATATTTAGGGGTGGGGGAGGGGTTTGAAATTAAGGGGAACACAAAATACTTTTTAAAAGCTAATGAAATAGTCGAATTAAGGGTAAGGAGACATGCTGAATCCGAATATGAAATTTTTTTTCTCGCCGGACAAATAGTTCACCCGGAATCCGGTGAAAACCGGAATATTTGTGAAAAGTAATATGAAGTTTGATTGGAGGTTTGATTTAGGGGCAAGGAAACGTGCTGAGTCCGAATATGAAAATTATTTTCTCGCCGGACAATTAGTTCGGCAGGAATCCGGCCAAAACCGGAGAGTTTGTTTAAAGTAAAAGTTTTATTTAAATTTGATAAGATGTTCGATTTGCGGGTAAGTAGACATGCTGAATTCGCATATGACAACTATTTTCTCACCGAACGCATAGATTGCTCGGAATCCGGCTGAAATCGGAAAATTTGTTAAAAGTAAAATTTAATTGCAAGTTGATTAGAGGTTGGATTTAAGGAGAAATGCTGAATTCGTTTTTTGACCTTTATTTTTTTGCAGGACAAGTAGTTCCGGAATTCCGCCGAAACCGGAAAATTGGCAGAAGTAAGGCAGGAAGTTTCGATCTGCTTCGTCAAAACAGATATGACTTAAAGGGGTAAACACACATGCTGAATCCATATCTGAACTTGGTTTTCTCATATGATTAGCTATTTTGCCTTAATCTTTTTCTAAACTTTAATAGTAAAAGTGTTCAAGGAGTCTGGCGAAGACTGGATGTGGCGAAGACAAGACCCAATTGTCTGGATCAAATTTGAACTTTTGGGATCCCATCGAAACCTTTGGTCTTGTTTAATATCGTTCCACTTCTTACCTTATTGACTACAACAGTAGGCTTTCAATTAAAAAAAGAAGTAAATACGTAAAATATGGATCACGTGCATATCCTCAACAAAGCTCCAGCACCCGGTGATATTGCAGACCGATATAGCCTACTGATTCTACAAGGTTACTATGCATACCTGACTGACACCTGGTGTACGAGGGAAGTAGAGAATTTGTATTAAATTGATTGATCATTGATAAACCAAGGCAGGGCCTTTATACAATCCAGCATTAACTTCTGGTTTACTTGTCGCAGTAATACTCTCTTGTATCAAATCTGACCGTTGCGTAAAGTTTATAAACAACTATAAACAACAGTTTATAAACTCCGAATTATGCTTATGGTCATATACCTATGACAAATATTATATATAATATTTTACAAACCTGTAATATAGATTACAGGTTTGTTTCCTTCCCCGAAGTTGAACCAGAGGATTGACAGCCTGACGAGGACCCCTGCCAAGAAGGGCCGAAATATCGCTGATGAAGAATCGTAGCTGACGTATCCGTTGTAAGCATTGTTTGAATAAATATGCCTACGACTTCGCAAAAGTTATCCTTCTGTCCGTCCTTCCGTCTGTTAGCACGATAAATCTCGAAAAGGTAGAGATATTTTCTTGAAAATTGGTATGAGGATCTATTGGGTCAACGTACAGGTCAAGTTCGTAGATGAGCTCTGTAGCCCCATACCTAGGGGTGAGGGAGGGGTTTCAAATTAAGGGACGAAAAAAGATGTTTTAAAAAGCAAATAAGATAGTCGATATAGGGGAAATGAGACATGCTGAATCCATATCTGAAACTGATTTTCTCGCCGAACAATTAGTTCGTCCGGAACCCGGCCGAAGCCAGAAAATTTATTAAAGGTAAAAGTTTTATTTGAAGTTGATTAAACGCTTAGCTTAGGGGCAACAAAACATGCTGAATCCGTAGATGATAATTCTTTTCTACCTGGCCGAGTATTTCGCCCGGAATCCGGCCAAAACTGGAAAAAAATTGGTAAAAGTGTAAGTTTTATTTGAAGTTGATTAGATAGATACAAATCGTATACGACTAGAACAGGTTTTAAAACAAGGGTGCAATGGTACCCGTCGTTCGAGAAATAATCATGTCACCGCCCTGACGGGGTATTGAAACCTGATTTAAACGACTCGGCTTGCCTTTGACTGGGACGGATTGACGATGATATTAAAAAAAAATTTCAAACGACTCGGAGATTGTGTTTGACAGATGTCACCCCCACTCATCCCCCCCCCTTTTTCGGGCCACCCTTGGCCCCAAACAGGCAGTAGATATTGCAGTAAGCAACCCTGGGTGTGTCCTTGGTTAACAGCACAAGGGACTCAAGGTTGGAAAAGCTGTTCTGTACGAATCTACGATCATATTTTGGAAAAGCTTTTGAATATTCGGGTTTGCTGGGTTGAAAGCCGTCGGCGAAAGAAATTGATAATTCTCACATACATTGAATCACATAACGTTGATGAGCAGTTTAAATTTAGTTTGTGGGCTACTTAAATTTAGGAAAAAAAGTTTTCCCACTGACAAGAGGACACTTTCCGTACAGAGTAGAAACTCATACATTGCAGATAGCTTGCGAATATACTCGGAGATAGTACACGGAAGCTCGGTAGTAAAGTCCTGCATTATATTATTTCTATTATGCTTTTACTTTCCATTTCTGTGTGAACGACTCTAAATCGTATTGCCAATCAGAACCCTTTACTGCTCGTTACTCTATTTTTCCTTTTTTTTCATCTTTTAGATTTTCCAACTGAATTTGCCGCAGAATCTCGCAAAGCTCCCCACGTTTCTGACTAAATGTCTACGTAATTGTTGGCTCCTTCTGATTATTCCCCTGGGGTCTCGGTGCTTTTTTAAACCCATCTTCATATCCTTCTTTACGTAAACATAAAAGTTGCACCCATAGGCATCTCGTGTTGACCTAATTAAACGAAGAAGGTCGCCTCTGTTTGAGTAGCTGGGATTGCGTCCCTTTTTTTTTACTGACAGGGCCGAGTTGAGCTGATTATTCCCCTGGGGTCGCGGCACTTTTTCGTGGATTTAATGATCCTGCAAAATTGGGTCAACTGTCGGATTTTTAAATTGGGCAAAGTGACGGATGTCGGGAGTGGGTCAACTGACGTATTTCAAGGAGTGGGCCAACTGACGGATTTATGGGCCAAATGACGGGTGGGCGAACTGTCGGAAAAATTGGGCGAACTGACGGGGAGTTGGCCAAATGACGGATTTCAAGGGTGGGTCAACTGACGGATTTCAAGAGTGGGCGAACTGACGGATTTCAGGGGTGGGCCAACTGACGGATTTTTGGGCCAAATGACGGGTGGGCGAACTGTCGGAAAAGTTGGCTGAACTGACGGATTTTTGGGCGAAATGACGGGTGGGCGAACTGACGGTAGACGAATTGACGGTGGGCATAGTGACGGGTGGACGTAGTGACGGGTGGGCATAGTGACGGGTGGGCGTAGTGACGGGTGGGCGTTGTGACGGGTGGGGGTTGTGACGGGTGGGCGTCGTGACGGGTGGGCGAAGTGACGGGTGGCTGTAGTGACGGGTGGGTGAACTGTCGGAAAATTGGGCGAACTAACGTTTAGGCGAACTGTCGGAAAAAGTGGGCGAACTGACGGATTTTTTAGGCGAAGTGACGGGTAGGCGAAATGACGGGTGGGCGTAGTGACGGGTTCCTGAAATACGTAATGTTTGCTGGTGACCTAATCCCAGTAGCCGGTTCAACCGAACAGGCAAATTTTATTAAGGCGCTGCACTAGTGGGATCTTCCACTCAAATATGTTTCGGAAAAAGTTGAACAATTAACATCGCTGGAGTTAGCAAACCCTTGCACCATCAATTCGCGGGATAAACTGATTTCGAACGTCAGCGAGTTCAAGCAGTTCCAGCAGAATTAAACGCCTCCTGCTGAATCAATCAAATCAATAGAATGGCGGAGGATTGAAACTAGCGCGAATGATATTGTGAATATTCACGTTCAATCCCCCCCTCCCGAGTTTGACAACCCATATAAACGGAGAGAAGTTTTAGAACAGTTGCGTGGGTCTGACGGGATACACAGAGTTACGGTTTCGAAGGAATTACGGTCTCAGTGTAGAAATCCGCCCTCAAAAGTACATCGGCCTGATAGTATCACCTTCGATTTTAATCCGGATATGCTGAAAGGTAAAAAAAAAGGTATTATTGATGCCACGCTGATCGGTTCTTCGAGTTGCTACAAGATATTCTTCGAGTGTCCGAGTTCAAAGTCTTACCACTTGCGACACGGTGTTTTTAAAATACTCGTTTTTGGTCGCGGTCATAACTATTTTGGGATCAAGAATTGTTATTTCCTGAAGACTAGCTGCGTCTTGGTTCCTCTTGGGGGGAAGCTCTTCTGGCTCCCGGGAAGTATTGCTCGCGGTTCTACCTCCGGAAAGTCTGAGGTCGTTGCTGGGAACGGGAATATTCGGGAAATTCATTTGGTCGTGAGCGGAAATAAGAATAGTCAGTTGCTGGTGCTTGGTAAGTGACGTCCCGTTCGCGTTTGAAGCAATTGCGCTAGATGTGTCCCTCCTTATTGCAATAATAGCAGATAATTCCCTTCTGTTTGAGAAATTAGGTTCGTTTTGAGGGTTTCGTTGGGGTTTTGGCTGGTCATTTTCGTCGTTTTACGCGAAAGATACTCTACGGGGCCGGGTATTGGTTGGTCTTTTTGGGGTTTCAAGGTGATGACGATCTGGATCTAGAATTGTCTGGAACTACCATTGATCCCGCTTCGTTGATTGATAATTTTAGGTGGGCCCTTGCTAGATTTTCTATCGAGACTTCATTTTCAACCGTTTCAATTCCTGTTTCGGGGTTCTGGATTTGTCTGCTCACACAGATTTTAAATAGTCGTTCTGGTAAGCCGATATAGAAATTCTCGAAGACTGCTCTTGTGAATCTTTCAGTCACCGTGTCCTGGGTTTATTGCTCTATTGTGTCTGACCAAGTCTGCGTAGTCTCTGGCTGACATGTAAGGAAGCAAAGTTGGGATGTCATATTTCAGTTTCTCGGAATCGGTTGTTTCTTTAAACTTGTTCCTGAGCAGGTGAACGAACTGGCTGTAGGTCAGGGTATCTGTCATTGTCGTGTCTACATATTTTAGTACATTCCCTTTTAGTTTCGGTGCGTAATTTGTTTTTGAGGTTTGCCCATTCTGCGTCGCCACCCGTGTAGTTTATGCTGTAGTCAAGTATTTGCAAAAATTCGGTAACGTCTGTGGTTTTTTGGTATTCGGGGATACTTTTCAGCAGGTTTGTTTTCTGAGCCTTTTTCGATGCTCCCTAAAATCGTTCTTCGGCTAAAATCGTTTTCTCTTTGGGTTCGCATCATGCCTTTAAACATTCGTTAAACATGGGTGATTGATTCATGGTTAAGAATCATATGGGTACTAAGTATCATCGTATCAATATTTCGGATGTCCGTTTTATTAGTTATTGACTGCGCATGTCACCAAATATGATCATAATAGTTGTGTGTGCTGTATGTATAGGTGGTTATTTATGTGGCGTGGTTATTTATATCGGGCGAGCATGATAATATTGGCGAATGGTTTGGCTGCGAATACACCGAGTCTTCCCGAAGGCGATACTCAGTTCGTAGGTCAATAACTAAAGCACATATATTTCATATTTACTTACATCAGAGTTAGGTCAGTAGTACTTGTCACTAGGTCAACTAAGTCGGGACTGTGCCCATCTGGAACTCAACTAGCTCAGGACTGAATTGAGCCCCAAGACGAACTGCCTTCCCAACCGTTAATTCGGTCCTTTTAAACCGCCTTACAAATGTCCATAGAGTTCCTTAATAGCAAGATACACCATCTGATGTATACCGAATAGTAGAAGCAGTCTACACTATAATCAAGGCTATTCTAGAAATTTGGCAGCAAGCAAATCAAGAGTTCATCATCAGGAATACAGATCATCCAGAATCACGAATCCTTAGCATGAGTTCAGCTTCTTCTTCTTTGGGTTCTCTCCCGCTGATTTCCTGTTCGATCTGCCGATCGTCACCGGTTTGACGTTCGTCAAATAGTCAAGGGGGTGACCTTCCATTTTCGATAACATGTTGTTGCTTTACCAGATAGCTTTCGGCGTGGGTAATGTGCTGGTTAATTTGTGTACTAGGGATTTTAAACCGATTTCAAAATAAAGGAAAGTCAACATCCGAGTGTTCTTCATATCTTCCAGTTAATGTATTTAGTGTGCTGTTAAAATATTTGGATTATTTATTTTTTTGACTCTTTCAAGGGATTTTTAATTTTTCATCTCAGACTCTAGTTGTGTCGTTCAGAATATGCGTTGCTTGCACAAGTAAGAAATTCATCCAGCTGCAGCAAATTTTATTATCAGCAAAAGCATGGGTTTCAATAGCCAACGAAGCGAAGCTTATTATTATGTCTGAGAGATGATCACGCGCAAGATGACGTTTGAGGAACGGCGTCTCCCTCCATACCAAGGATTCAGAGCTGCTAGATAGTTGCTAAATAATTTAAGCATAGAGGTAGAAACACTTCGGTAACAATAAGTTCATTCAATAAAATCGATTATTCGGAAACATAGTAGAAAGAAAGAAACACATTTTCATCGGGCCTTCAAGCCTATTCAAGTGAATTAGATGATGGATGGATGGATTTAAGATCATCGTGTTTGTATGTAAGATGTTTCCATTACAGTTTTCTTTTAATGGGAGGACTGAGCTATTTTTAAGCCCCGAAATCACTGTGAAAGTTACTGAAAGATTCCAATAAAAAGTGTTATTTCTTGGCTACTTGTGAGTATGATGTGTGAAATACTTTCGGATCGTGGCTCCATATACTTCCTATGTTAGAGCTGAGGAATTGGGGGATTAGCTCCGGAATTGCTGTGTCTCTATATTATATGTGTTAGGTCCGTTTAAAGGACACGTTGCACCTATAAATATATGATTGTAATTCAGTTTACTTCGAAAATATTTCCATCGATTTTTGTTACCGAGATTCTTAACTTCATAATTTTAGTCTATCTCCTCTCCAATACACTGACTATCACGCTTGCCACAATTTTTATCTCTGCTTGAATTACCAGGTGCCAGATTACTGTTCCCGAGGACCAGTCCAAAGATCGGTGATACACGTTTTACCATGTCACAAATGGCAAGAGGCTTGGAAAGAGGCTAAAAAAAAGCCGAAGCCCAGTGTAATTTTCTGTAAGCATACCTTAGCTGTAAAGTTGTCAAATATCTCAGAATATGTCAGGAGAAACACTATGGTGTGCGAGGTGTCCTTTAAAAGATTGGGAAATTCATGGTGGGGGATGATATTGAAGTTTGTCTTGGCATTAAGTAGGGGGTAATTACTTCGCTAACCATGTTAATCATTTTTTTCTTAGTTCGAGAACAGAAATTCGAACTTCATGAATTGTGAATGGTATTAACTTTTCTATTAGGCTGATGACCTTTCGAATCGAAGCCATTCCATTATGAGGCCGATTACGATCCAATAATCCAATAATTTGTCTTTGAATGCTGTGAAATTGCAAACATTTCTTTGAATTGTTCGTTCAGTCTTTTAGAGTCTTTACGTTTTGGTGATACTAATGCGAATTGCCACGAATGACGACGGATGCCCGACCCCTACTCTGATTATCTTGTTGTCCTTTTTAAGGGGACTTGTATAATCCTTTTTAGTCCTTTTTTTCCCTTCGTGACAAAGTATTATGTTCCTCATTTTGTACGACAAAAAGGTCAAATTCGGCGGTAACGCTGTGACAACTACTTTTGAAAAATAAAATTCTTTTCTATCCCTCTTCTAAGAAAGGAGCCATGTTCCGGCGTATTTATTTTTCTTATTCTTTTGAAAAAAATTCGGAGCCTTTTCTTGCCAAGTCAACCTGGTGGAAGAACAAGGCTAAGACTATTTCGACTTGCTTCAGACTCTCGACGAACAAATCTCCGACATTAGAGTCAATAACATACCTTAAACTGACAAGTCTGTAGTGGTAACTCGTTAGCTGATTATATATCGCTCGGGAAATAAACTCCGTGTAGTTTACGAGTCGCTTGTACCGTAGCATATTATTATGACTAACAAGCTCCTTGCAAAGTTTTATAATAGCATGGTTGTATTGTACGGTTCCGTTTTGGGATCGTCTGACCGCTACGAATACGAAAGAGTTTACGAATTTGTTTTAGATCTGGTGACGCCGAGAGCCGAATAAAATAAAGTACAAAATTCGATTCAGCGTATGTCTCCTTATCCCGATACCGAATGTCTCATCGACTCAAAGCACAATGGACACTTCTAATGCTTTATTTTGTATTAAATGCTTCACAAATAAACATTTCCGACTTCCTTTAGAAGGCGCTACGAAATTCGGCCGTTTTCTTGCTATCCCTTGTCTTTACCTCTCTGACATTTCGGCGATCCAAATCTTAGGAGCTGGGGTATCGTGGCAGGAGATTCAAAAACTCCCAGTAATGCTTTATAGAAAAGGATATATTTGAAAGTCAAGCCGCAGATGCAGTTTACCTGATTGTTCTAGTGTTTCATCAGATGTTCCGTGTTTTAAAATGCCTATTAAAAGTTTTTTTTTTGTGGAATAGTGTAGTGAAGCTTGATTGACTTGCTTTATAAACTGTGCCAGAATATGCAATGAGTTTATAAAAAATAACATAGCTACAAAAATCATTCAAAAACAAATAGCCTATTTAAATCTGAATTATACAAGGTGATTTATGCACACAATAAAGATCTGCTAAGTGTTATAAGAAACATCACTTTTATCTTTGTCCAAGCTAGTAAATTGAGCATGTACTGGCCCAAAACATTGCGCTTTGAAATATCACAGAGAGGAAACTGTTAAAAAAGCTGCTGAGCTAGGGGGTAAGCATTGTTCCTAAGTTGTTACAGAGTTGGATTGGGGTAGTTTGATGTGCCCATTGAACTGAGCATCAACCAAATTTTCAGTTTTGGCTGAATTCCTGAAGAATTATTTGTCCGGCAAGAAAACTAAGTTCAGATATGGATTCAGTAATATCTCATTAGATGTGTTTGAACCCTTAATTCGAAACCCCTCCTCTGTCCCTAAATATAGGGCTAAAGGACCAATCTACGGACCTGGCCTGTACTTTGCCAGTGAATCCTTCTGCAAACTGAACAACATATATTAACCCCTTCAGCCCCCCCCCCCTGACAATTTAAACCCAAAGAATACGTACAGTATTTTTAAACAGTCTTCTAATAAGCCCAATTAACTTTGAGCGTAAATGAGCTTGCATATTCGAATAATGGGGTACGGTAGGGATAAATCAATCTTTTGTTAACTTGTTACCAGATTGTTGGGGGATGCATTCTAACTTTTCGACCGGTAAATCACCAAAAATCTAACATATTCAAACAGCTGGGTCATGTCTTCACTATTCCTTGCCTCGATACCGACTCTCTAATCTATTTCAACAAGATCAAAGGTTTCGATGGGATCCCAAAAATTCAATATCTAATCCAGACAACTGGGTCTTGTCTTAGCCAGATCCAGTGATCGCCAGACTCCTTGAACATTTTTACTATTAAAATTAAAAACAGGTTAATCATCTGAGAAAAACAAGTTCAGGTATTGAATCAGCATGTGTGTTTACCCCTATAAGCCTTCTCTGTTTTTACGAAAACTTCCTGCCATTTCTGCCAATTTCCCGGTTTCGGCCGAATTCCGGAACTACTTTTCCGGCGAAAAAAGAAAGCTCAAAAACGAACTCAGCGTATCTTCTTTCCCCAATATTGAATATCTAATCAACTTCAAATAAAAATTCAGCTCCAGCCGGATTCCCGTCGAACTATATGTTCGGGTAACAAATTATTGTCATACGCGGATTCGCCATCTCTTTACCCCTAAATCGAATATCTAATCAACTACAAAAATAAAACTCTAACTTTTAACAATTTCCTGTTTTAGCCGGATTCCGGGCGAACTACTTGTCTGGGAAAAAAATTATTTTCACATAAGTGTTCAGCATGTCTTCTTACCTCTAAATCGAGCATCTAATCAACTCCAAATAAAAAATTTACTTTTAACAAACTTTCCGGTTTTGGCCGGATTCCGGGCGAACTACTTGTTCGGCAAGAAAATGGTTTTCACCATTGTGTTCAGCACGGCTTCCTACCCCTCAATCGAACGTCTAATCAACTTCAAATAAGACTTTTACTTTTAACAGACTTTCCGGTTTTGGCCGGATTCTGGGCTAACTAATTTTCCGGCGATAAAACGGTTTTCACCATCGTGTTTCGCATGTACTCTTACCCTTAAATCGAACATCTAATCAACTTCAAATAAAACTTTTACTTTTAACAAGCTTTCCGGTTCTGGCCAGATTCCGGGCGAGCTACTTTTCTGATGACAAAATGGTTTTCACCATCGTGTTCAACATGTCTTCTTACACCATAATCGACTATCACATTATCTGTTTAAAAATATTTAATTTTCCCTTTAATCTAAACCCCCCCCACCCCTAAATATAGGGCTAAATAGCCCATATACGAACTTGACCTTAATCTTGACCCAAAGTATCCTCACACCAAGTTTCATCACAATATCTCATTCCCTTCGAGAGTTAGAGTGCGCACAGACGGACGAACGGACAGACGACCAAAATTTCGTGATGAACCTTTTCTCCAGCAAGAAACCTAAGTTCACATATGGATTCAGCGTCCCTCAATGAATATCTTATTAGCTTAGAAAACATACATGTTTTACCGTAAATTCCAGAACCCATCCTCTGCCTCTAAAGATAGGACTAAGGGACCCATCTACAAAATTGACCTGTACTTTACCACTGAACCCTCATTGAACATCCTCACATTACAACCACTAAACCACTTCGACCTTCCATTGTACCTCTGGATAGTAGTAGATCTCCAACGTCACGCAGAATAAACTAATGAATGCCGACACCAGGCACAGAGCTATACTAGTTTGTGAATAAAGGGGTAGGACTGCTAAGGCCGAAAACTGGTCGACAAATTTTGTGTCCGGTTTTCGCCGGATTCCGGGTGAACTATTTATCCGGTAGAAAAAATAACTTTCATATTCGGGTTCAGCATGTATCTTTACTCCTAAATCATCTATCTCAGTAGCTTTTAAGAATTTTTTTTTGTGCCCCTTAATTTGAAACCCCTTCCCCACCCCTAAATATAGAGCTAAACAGCCCATTTTCGAACTTGGCCTATACTTTGACCCCAAGAGTCATCGTGTCAAATTTGAACAAAATATTCGAGAGTTATCGTGCTAATAGACGGGCGGACGGACGGACTTACAACTTTTGCGATGTCATAGGTATCTCTCCACTTACGTGTTTGGGTCCAATAAACATGATACGAATTGCACAGTTGTAGGATGAAAAGAGTCCGGGTTTATATTTCATTACCTTTTTTCTTCTCGAAAGGAGTCTTAAAAAAAGAAATATGAAAAACCGAAGTCCGCAACACCTAATAGTTCCAGCAAATCTTCACTGAACCAGAAACGTTCACTCAGGTAAATCTGAAATGAAGACGCTTTTCAAGTCGGAAGAACAGGCTACTGCAATGCTCCCCAGCCTCCACGTCTCAGACCAGTGGGCAAATTGATACCTATGCAGAGTTCGTCAATACTGCGAAACCGTCTGTAAGGGATTGTGTAACGAGGATACTTTTCCTTGTCAATAGGGACACCTTAAGGCGTATTGTAAAGTTTGATAGCAACCTCGTAATATCTGTCCTTTCGAATGACATCATAGCACTTCTTATGGGGTCTGACACATTTGAAATGAATGTCACATGAAAATCAGACATCGTGTACGTTCAGGAACAAATAACGAGTGTCTCGTCCAACCACCGACTAAAAATGTTCCGACAAAAATGAGCGGAGGTGGAGCCTTCTTGGTATCCCGTGTATACTCGTTGGTCTCCGCGTAAATGAAAACAACGTAGCCACCAAAGCTAATCTTTGGTAGACATTTGCGAGGCGGATGTTCTGACCTGTTCAGATGGGAAGGAAACAGCGTGATTTTGTTTGAGTAGACGCTGGCGTCTGATTAGTGATGGGAAAAATAAGAGCGAACTTGACGATGGTCATTCACAATCGCTTTGTTATACCATGACCATCAATATGGAGATTGAAATCTCTTGTGACACTCCTTTTTATATCCCTGGGGAGAACCATACAATAAAAACCGGGATTTGAAGCACACTCACTGAAGTCATGACACATTGAGTTTCAACATCTGTAGTTCTTACTTTGTCAGACGAGTGTAAACTAAGAGTAACATAATTAAGGCTAGCGAGGATTACTGAAATTACCGAAAAGGTAGAATAACATGGAATAGTAAAAATAATACCAGTAGGTGAGTTTATTTTCTGTTTTTCTTATTTTTTTCCGAAATGTATTATTGTATAGATTTCAATTTAGTGAGTTAGATTTCGATTCAGCAGTTAAATTAAAGAGAATTCAAAATACTTTCTGGTTAGTTCGTCACAGTAGAAGCCTATCGTATATTGTTCCATCTGCGTAACATTTGTTCATTTCCACTCAGCCTACTAAACCTGAAACACGGCCTTTTTTTTTGAAGAATCTGCCTGTTTTCCTATGATATTCTCAGATGAGAGCAAATACCTGGAAGGAAATCTATCTCTTCTTGTTCTGGATATTGACACCACTTAGTTAAATTGTTCCCGAAAAGATACAATTTTCGTTACCTTATACAGTTTGGCGTACTTTTAACTACATTACCAGAGGGTTTGACACATTTGTACTATCTGCTTTGCATCAAATGCCAGTTTCTGTATATTTCGATATCTTCTTAATTGCTTCTGAGTTTTCTTGTCAATCCCCGAAAGCTTGTCTGAATGAATGAGCCGGCAACAGCTGTTTCCGCGCCCAGTCCAGTGTGAACAGGCTTATCACTTCTGCCTCCATTCGATTTTTCTTCCTCAGTAGTTTACTGCGTTACACCTTCTCTGTAGAGGTAACGATTTTTGATGTCCCGGGTAAGCTCCACCTCTGCTCATCTGCGTCGGGAGTCGACTCGACTCAGCTCGGTTTTATGGTAGAGACAGGGAGACAGCAGTTTTTTCTTTTATTTTTTATTGGTACGTCTTTAGCAGGGATCCACGAATCAAACGCCAGCCCCCAATAACTAATTATTTCCATTTACTATCTTTGACTAAAGTACTTTTTCGATCTTTTACATACCAGGATTCGCTACCTTAGATATCTCTGATTCATAGAAACCATATTGAATCTCCTCGTCTTGAAGGTCTCGAAGACAGTATGTGATTGGCCTGGTGTCAAGGATTCTCGAAATTCGAAAGAGTTCGGTGCTCCATGTCTAACTGGCTTTCTTGAATAAGTCTTAGGATAGATTGATCCGGACAGTCTCACCAACTACCTATCGCGGCTTTTTTGTTTTTCTAGGAAGATTCTGAGAATAAATCTCATTGAAAACTTCTGCAGATTGATGGTTGTGTAGGCCTACTGACAAGGGCGTCCGATTTTGAAGTGAACGATGTGGCCTCTCATCATAGGCCTTAACGTGACTTGACTGTCCAGCGACCTGTCTGGAAGTGCGTCTTCGTTTTGGGGTGCTGCTATGGTCAGGTTCGGACAAGCAATGAAATGGTGAAGAAAAACTAGGAAACTTCAGGACGGTTTTGTCCTCTGTGAAATTTTTTTTCTCTAGATTATTCAGATGACGGACAGATTCCTTGTTAGCAATAAGAGATTTTGGGAAGTCACTTGATCGTAGAAACTGAAGAAATGGAGTGTCTATGGCAAGTCTAAGTTTTCGGTTTGAAGCCAGTCAGTAAATACGTCATATACAGTTACACCTAAGGTGATTCCAGGCTCTCCTGCTCTATATTGAACCCCCTGGTAATTTCTGGAGGTATTCAAGTATTCGCTGTCCAACTTGTCTATATGAACTTGGCAGACTATCTGTAAGATATTGTGTTATCGACTGACTCTGTTCGTAGTCGCTAGCGTTATTTATAATATCTACTTTCAAGGTTTCTGTTTTTCAATACGTTTTACTGCATCCTGGAGAATCGTCAGGAGTACTTTCTTCTGACAAGAAGGAATCCAAAGTATCTTCAAAGCGCAGTCGTGGAGTTAGAGCCTGTTCAATTGGAGTTAGTTTGTAAGGATTAGCCATTTCTGCTTAGTGCTGCACTGACAAGACTCGTTACGATTGGTAGTAATATACTAAAAAATCCACTTCAAGCTTGTTTCGTTTGACTTGATTTTTAGATAGAGTACGAACAATAATAATAATAATAATAATAATTTTTGTATTTGAAAAAGCCCGAGGGCCATATACAGGTACAGGTTATTAATACACAGAAACGTCAATCAACATACCACTAATCTACGGAAAGCTTTCTATATTCTAACGCTCTAGACACAAACCTACAAATCTTACTAATCGCCTGGGCGGATGTACACTTCAGGATACCAGGGAGTGTCGGGATATACCCACCGAAAATCTTCATACGGAGATCCGAAAGCTCTTGACCGGCTTAGAAAATGGCCAATATCCTCATCTTCACCACCGCAAAGCGGACACGCATATTTCCCATCCGGACTCTTCTTATTCCTATCAAACACTTTTTTTCTACCGTGGAGTGGTAGGCAATTCACCCTCAGTTGGATCCAGTACCTCAAATGAATCGCGGGTAGATTAAGCTTAAATAAAATTGGTTCATAAACTGTCTTCACCATACTATAACTTCTAAGGGTATCCGATGAAGAAATAATTCCAAGCCATTTCTGTGTTTCCTGGTCTTCAATAACTCTCAGTACTTCATATATGAAACCTGAAAATTGATCAGGAGGGCCCATTTCAGCATTCCAAATATACGAAAGTCCAATGTCATCAAGTATGGATTTGACTTGGAATGGCCATGATTTTATTTTCTCTGCACTTATTATTTCCAAATAAGCTGCCTTCGCAAGCCTATCGTCTGGCAAAGCATTTATTTTCTGCCAGAATCTAATAGTTTGAGCTACCCTACGCCGTCTTAAAGAAAAAATTCCTAGGTCTCCCTTCATCGCCTGAGTGTGGGTTGTAGGATGTAACCCAAATAATCTTTTGTAATACTGCAGCTGAATAGACTCGAGCTGCGTTGCTGATATTCCGGGGTTTACGCATTCGTCGTCGAAGATCATTTGACATCAAAACATAGTTTTTCACGACATTTAAAAAATATACATCGGATAAGCTTTGAATAAAATAGTTTCCAACGTGTTTTATCACAGCTTTCCTGAAAGTAGGCTATCCTTTTGAAAGCACTGCAATGAGAACGTCATTATTGATACAGCTTATGCTTACTATCGTCTCTTGGTAAATATACTATAATCTCATTAGTAAATATATCAGTGGCAACGCGTAACTCATCAGGAGTATTTTCATTTAAGTCTAGTAGAATATAGCCAAATGGCTTCGTTTTGGAATCATTGTAAGCCGCAAGAAGGAAACCAGGGTGGCCAGGAAATATTTGTTTATTTAAAGTAATAAGTGAGCTAGAATATATCTGGTATATAACATGGTATGTACAGTATAAAGCCAAAGTTCGCATGCTGTTACTCCGATGAAAAAGATTAGGCCGAACAAGCGTCACTGAAATATTTTGATGATGAGACCTCACAGTGAAAAGTTCTAGCATTTAATCCGACCATTTTTCAATACTTTCAGCCAAGTCGTCAATAATGAGCCAAGTTGACGGTCTGAGGTTAGAAAAAACATCAAGACCATGTAAAAACTGTGTGTGCGGTGCCAGCTCTTTAATTCCGTCGTAGGATCACTGCCATGCACTATAGCAGTAGACAATATGTTCCTGTTCCTCGCTAAACATGCTAGAAATTCTTTCAATCATTTTTATAAGAAATGTCGTTTTTCCACAAGAACTAGGACCAGAAATAACTTTCCTAAATGGATTGACAAACTCGTACATGCTGCACAGATAAGGGACGGAGAAATACTAGTTCCTGACAAAAGAGTATAGCGAATATGTACGATTTCTATTCTCAAATTGTAGATGCACTAAAAGTTACAATAGTTAACATGTAACATGGCAGATTGATAACATTCAACGGATTCATGTTATTATCTCTAGAATTTGTATTTACAAGACAGATAATTGCACTATTTAACAGCATTATGGGTAACGAATTTATGTCAAGAGGTACAGATCTAGTTGTTGTCGTTATTGCGTGCATTCAGGTTCATCTGAAACTAGGAAATGGCCGTATGGCAAAACGTCAATACCATTTCCTAAAACATACACTTCGTCGGAAATTGCGGCCATCCCCTGCTTGTGAACTTTTACGGGGTAGTTTTGTACTGAACAGATCGAATGGCGTTTGTGGTGCAGAAGGGTGTGATGTTTTTTTTCGACACAGTCTTTATAGACACTATGGTTGAAATGGCGCCATTAGCTGCGTTCTTTGTCACGGGAGTTCTCACCAGTGTGTCTCCGGTTTTTCTTATAAGCCGTTCTTGCATCCACCGGTGACTTCTCACCAGTCTTATAACCCGTTTTTGCACTAACCAGTGTCCGGTTTTATCTCACCGGTGCGGACTAACCAGAACCTGCTCGTGAGCCCTGCTGCAGCGAGAAGTTAACCGGTTTTCATCAACTCACAGGTGTACCAAAAGAACGCGTTTTAGGGGAAGAACCGGACACTGGTGACTAAACACCAGAGACAGCCCGGAGTGCAACGAACGCAGCTATTATGTAACTTTGCTTTATATCATCAGCGTGAGTTTTTATGAAGTAAACATTGGTTCCACAGAACACCCCTGACTTTATGAAATCGCTCCCGGTTTCATTTTGGGAGCCCGAGTTGGTTTGGTGGTTTAAGCCCCACGAGTTAAGCAACCGGGTCCCAGTTCGTATAGTCCATAACCGTTTAAAGGTGGTCCCTTGTCAAGTCACGATGAAGGTTGTCAGTCTTGACGTGTACCAATATGTCTGTGTCCATATAGTTCTGTGACATTTGTCAATCTGCCGGTCATTGCTCTCTAAGGTCATCATAGTATAGTTGCAGCATAATGACTTATAAAATGTCTAAAACAGTTGCGCCTGCAGCTATGTTCTTATCGAGGACGACAGGTCTTTTCGCCCGAGTAAGAAGTGCCATGTCCTTGCCGTTGATGAGGAATTAGCGGAAATTGGGATCTGCGACTATACGCCGACATGCCTTTGAGTCCGCCACTGTGTCACAACGCTCTTACTTTTGCACATTTTTCCAAAAGCAGAGCAATTTCTTTTTCTACTTTTGTTTTTGCCTGAGAGTGTAGCGAGACAAACTCTACCACAAATCCGGCCATATAATTTTCTTGCTGGAATTGAATCGCACGATGGTATTTGGTAACATGAAAATCGTGCTCCAACATCCATTTTAATAACACGTGGAGGACAATGATTTTTTTCTTAGGAGTGAGGTCGGCTACGAGCTTTCTTTTGGAGGGACACCGACACATCCCCACAGCGATATGTTTTTTATTGTAATCGCTAAGCATCTCTGACGTAAAAGGTTTTTTTTCACAGGGGAAGGGGAAATCTCTGTACTTATTATAAAACTGGACCGGAGCATGTCCATTAATCTCAACAAGCCAGCCTAGAGGACCATAGTCTTAGACAGTGAAAAAATCAGGCTAATTTTCATTCCCCGGATAAATTCAAGAGTAAATGCCACACGGCAATGCATAGTCATGCATCGCCATCGGGTAAAGACTGTTCACATCAGAAATAGCTGCATCTTTCTACCCCCCTTCCGGGGGATATAGAGCTTGGAATGGAAGGAGCGGGGTTGGTTTCAAGAATCCGCCTGCCATGGGTGACGAGACCGCCTTGCATAGATCTTTCGACAAACAGATGCATGTCAATATCGGTCATTTTCCCGATTTCAACTTGACTCTTCTTCAACATAAGATAAAAACGAGGTGAGAAGTAGTGAAATAGTAGCCCATCTCTGCTTTACAGGTGTCTTAAATCTTGTCGGTAAATGTGATGGTGATATCGAGCAGTGTTAAAACGTCTCTTTCGAGGTATGTAAGACAATAATCTTTGCCGTTCTGACATTGAGCTACTTCCCACAACCTTTGTGCTCGTTCTTAATCTTTGGTTAAACAAGGTCGTTCATGCAAACTGTCGTGAAACTGGTCAGTCCCTGGTAGAACCGTTTCCACAAAGTGAGTATCAAAACTGGAATAATCGTACGGGTAAACCCCTCTTTGAGTCATCAAGTCGTAAAGACCGGGCTTGCCAATTTCGTCACACCTCTGCTTGAGAAGGTGGAAGCCGGAAGGGTTGTCTGTTCGGTGGACTGTGATACATCGGACAGGGACTTGACAATAAACGCAAAAGAATCTAGAAATCTAATTTTATTCACGACTTCATGACCATTTTCGAACACTTTCCAAGCAAGGTCGATACTGAATAACTTCTTGGACGTTTTAGGAATGATGGCGAGCTCGAAGCTGTCTTTAACCCAAAGATCATCATTATGAGAGTTTCTGAGCTTAGCGATTGAGGGAAGAATAAATTTAAGATCATAGTTCGCATTGTGAATGTAGACACATAGACAAATCTTTAAACACTGCAACAGATTGCATTCGTTATGAACTAGACCTCGGAAATTGATTTGAGCAGTCTGCTCCGTCGACGAGATGATTATGGTCCCGCACCGCTTTTGACCTATCTTCGATTGGACGTTGGCAAACATAGCAAATGTCAGTATTGTCTATAGTCGCTAGGTCATCGGCAGTCAAAGTCATGAGGTGATGAGTTTGTCGGAGTCAATGAAGAACTTTATTGCCAGCCCTTATAAGTTCACACATAGCAACGTCCATACAGTCAGACCCGGTAGGCATCGTGACAGACTGGAAACTATGTTTCTTACAGTGCATCATTTGATTATTCAAGGTGTTGTTGTAACGAAACGGTGACGAACAGAACGGGCAGTAAAAGCACATTCCATATTTCTTCCCCTCCTAAAGCAGTGCACTGATGTCAGTAATCGGAAAGTAATGGCCGTAAGAGTTTGTGTCCAGCGGTTCTTGATAAAGGAGATGGGTTCAAAACTGTACCGATTCGACTGAAGGGTCACGGATAGTGATCAACCGTCCCTTCCACTTATCTCTTTCTTTTGACACGGTGATTAAACCAGGAACTGAAGGTTCGTATTTCAGGAGACAAACACCGAAGGCCTGATAATCGTTAGCTTTTTCGAAAAGATTGATGTGTCTTTTAAAGATACCGGGTACCGTCCTTCAAGACAGGAAAAGTTTACTATTGGAAAATTGGGGTTTGTCTCTTGCACCCTACCATCCACGAATTTCAATAAGAGGTCCATGGACGCGTCACGTCTTTTAGGACGCATGGCAGAGTAAAGAAACGCGTACCTGAAGCAGCCTGTTCCAGTGTCAAACCTGAATTTTTGAACACCTTTAGTTTTCGCCAAATCAGGACGATAATGTGCAATACACCTGCACTACAAACGTCAAACTGCTGATTCCATTGGGCTAAGTGAATGTCAACATGATCCACACCGGTTAATTCCACCCCACTCCCATTTTCGTTATAACTGTCACAAATTTCGTTCATTTTTTGTTCAGCCTCTTCAACTACCTCATTGAGATTGCTAAGTTTCGGTCTCAAACAGGAGGTAAGATTAGACACATCTTTTTCGAAATGATTGAACCCCAATTCACCCTGTTTTACAAACTTTCCTTTTCCTACAATCTGGATTTTTAGTCCAAAATCCCACCGCCCCATTTCCGCTTCGACAAGAGACCGAATACGATCGCGGAACCATATTACAACTTGACCTGGATCTACTACTACAGGGAAAGGTAAATCTAGGTTAGACAGCTTAACTGTGACTGTCGTCAAAGTGGTGTTTACTAAATCTTTGACAAATTTAAAGGCGGGTGGAGAACTAAAACCCTGACTTCCCTGTAGCATCTCCTCATCCTCGGGTCCTGCATCAGAAGTCGATGGAAAATTTGTCCTTTGCCACTCTAGTTCAACAGCTTCAGCTGCCTCAATCATAGAATCAGAGAGGGGGGTGACAGCATCTCATAGCCGATCCCTCTCGGCAACTCCTCTATTGACGGGTCCAGATGGTGGTGGTAAAGGGATGTCAGTGCTGACTTCCGCTCGCCGTTTTCGCCACTCTTCTTTTATGACATCAGCTGCCTCGATTATAGAATCAGAGGGGGGGGGGGGGAGACAGCATCCCAGAGCTGATCCTTCTCAGCAGCTGACCTGGAGCACTGGCTTCCGCAATGAAAAGTTGAATAAAATTTAAAGATAATACCTGGGCCATATTTAGTAAAAATTCGATATCATTTCTATCTTGACGGACGCTGAAACCCTTAAACTAAATCATACGAATATTATTATTCCTCTGACATTCAAGTGAAATGAGGAAACATTCCTCAGATATAAAGTCATGATACTCGCCTCAGCAGAATATACAGCACTTGGACTGAGCGACAAAGCAAACCTCACGAGGTCTTCTAATTCCTGCAAAAATGTAAGTGGCGACCTATGTTAGGGTTGTGCATTCAGAAACAGAGACACTTTTTCATATTTCACCGTGCAATAATGTCCGTAATACTTTTCAATTTAATGTAGCTAGTTCAGACTGAAGTAATTCCTAATGCGTACTCGATTTTTTTTTTAGAGATTGCATAACAAATACAGGTGAAACTTCGAGACTTAAGGTGTAAGTTCATTTTCTTAATGAACAGAAAAATTTATCAGGCTGACTATAGACTCGTATTGACGTTTTCAAACTTTCTATCGTCTTGATTTGAATACGACCTAATATTAACTACAACTTCGTCCAGTACAGCTATCTATATAGTAATCGTTCCTGTCGAATGCTAATGGAAAAAAGACCAAAGGTTTCGATGGGATCCCAAACTAGAAGTTGGCCTGACAACTAATAAATAAACTGAAATAAACTTCACAAATATCTGTTTTGTGACGCAAGTGAAGTTTTGAAGTCACAATCCCTTTTATAGTTAACCCAGCAGATTTTCTTTCGACGAAGTAAACCAGAACCATACACAATGAACCCACCAACATACGATGTAAAGCTGGGCACCAACACTTATTTCACCGACGAGGCTTTATCAGAGAAAAACCGTGTTGTGGGTAGTAAGAGCTTAAGCTAGGAGAAGAATTTGTAGCAATTTTTCACAAGAAAAATTACCAGGAGAAAAATTTTCACTAGGCAAGTTGTCTCAAGAAAAATTCCCGTGAGGCAAGTGCGGCATAAAAACTTTCTATGGAATTTTATTCGCACTGTACACACACACAAAAACTGAACTTAACATAAATTAGGAAATTAAAATGGAAATAGATCAAATGCCAGAGAATCGGGATGCCTGATTAACAAAATCTTCCAAGTTCATGGAGCTGTTTGAGCCAGGAGCCGATCTTTCAGTTGCTCAGTTTAACCTTTTCAATCCATTTTTTCAGCCACGCCACGTGGGCTCCCCCATTTTGCAGTTGCTTGACAAATAACATGTCATCTGCTTCTCTGGTGATGAAGATGCCGAGAATCTTGAAGATGTTTGGGTGGGCTCTCCCTACTTCCGCGTTAAGTGACCGGTGGTAGGCTTCGAGGTAATCGTTGGTCCGAGGGCCCGAGTTGGTGTGCTGGTTCTAATGGCATGGTGCAAGTGGGCCGGGTGACAACCAGGTCTTCTGGAAATATTCAATCAACGGCTGTAGAGTTCCGTCTGACGGGGCCGAAGCCTTGAGACTGGTGCCTTGCGCAGAAACTGGTGGACCTCTGGATCTCGACGTTGATGCTGTTGTCACTGCTCTTTGCTTTGCGTACAAGCGCTTGACCGAAGTGGTCAAGCGCTTCACCTTTAAGGCCCCTAAAGGTGCTTTCTGGGCCTTACTTTAGGCTCTCTCTTCCGCTGTGGAAGGAGTGGACACATGTGCTTTATGCGGTCCCGGCGGCGAGCTAATTCTTTGCTGTTGTTTTTGCTTTTATGTTCTTGTTGTCGTTATCTTTGTGTGTATGGCCCTTGTTGGTCGTTGAAGAAAAAAAAAATAAATAAATAAAGAGACATCCTCGGTGTTCAATCCCTGGAAATACTGTCTGCATGGCGTTGATCAGTGAAGCTTCAAAGTCAGAATGAAAAGTTCTGGGAGCCAGGTTTATTCCAAGTTGTGCTGACTTTGAAACTAGCAGTTGAAGAGAACGAGTGTAGTCTAATTATGATTTGCTTGGTACGAAGATGGAAACCAATGGTATCATCGTGTTGTGGACCAGTGTCTGGATGGTTGCCAGCTGATAGAAAAGTGTTGAACAGGAGAAAAACGTTCCGTCAATAAGCCAGGCCTGCAGAAAATGATCCCGTATACTAAATGCACTTAGAGTGTACCTAAATTCTACTACCCTGCATATCACATGGCTTCGCGATCGAAGCAACGCTGATTGAGATAAAGAAATAAGGAAAGTTTTTAAAAATGAAACGCAGCCTACCTGTGCCAGAGAAAGCAGTACTAGCTGAGCCTTTGAAGAGAAGATCAGTAGACTCCATCTTTGGTTGAGGTGTACTGGCTGCCGAGTTGAAGATCTTCCCTCTTTTCCGGTAACGCTGGACGCTTTTTTGCAGCATGGCGGTTCAGTAACGAACTCATCGAAGCGTAAGTCATGGACAGCGCTGCAGCAGCTTGACCGGCGTTTGCGGAGACTTCTCAAAGGGCTTCTTTGTGAGCTTCCTTGATAGGCATACTCGTCCGATTGTCAATTTTTCTCTTCGCTAACTCTCGTACTTTGTCGTCAACAGTCGCTGCGGGGTTACTTATGTGGTTATGGTCAGCCGTGGAAGTTAGAGTAAACTTTCCATTGCATTCTTTTCCTCGTACTGGACAACCTTTGTCAGAGCACTGTAGAAGGTGCTTTCTGCAGATGTTGAAAGCCGAATGAACTTTTTGCCAATAGTATGGAGTGCAGTCCCAGCTCTTGCAGTTTTCTCTATTTCAAACTGGATTTGGGTTGACATTCTATTCACAAAATCAAAACTGAGTACTTTCCTAATCTGCACCCTCTACTATAATATATACATTAGCTCACTTTAAGCTGATTGTCTTAATCCTACTTTTCTTAATCCGGGTTGTCACGTGAGAGGGTTGCCTAATAAATACTTGCCTCTCGAAGATTTTTCGAATGCTCGATTGCCTCGTGCGAACTTGCCTAGTGAGACTTGTCAAAAGCCGATTGTCTCGTGAAAACTTTTCTCGTGATATGCTCCCGATATGTCAAGATTCTCGGTGGAGGTATGGGACAGTGCAGTTTTGGTTCCCAAATTACAGTAAGATGGTCACTCATACCCAAAGTAGGGATAGTTTATGGCGCTGAATACTCCTCGGTCATTGATGTAAATATAAGATCGAGAGTTTTTGTTTCTCGTGTAGGCGTTCCACTACCTGGGACAGGGACAGACTTCTCTCCAGCCACTGAGGAGTGATGTCATTAAAGTCACCTGCAATTACTATATCCGCGAACGGGTACTTGCTCCTGAAAAAGTCTGTACAGTGTTCCAAGTACTGCATTAGTTGTTTACGAACCAGACCTCTAGGTGGATAATACACTACTCCGATTATGATTGACGAGGTCTTTGCAGGAAGCTGTTTCGTTCTCGTCCACAGCCATATTACTTCCGGCGTATGTTCTTTGGTGATGGGGGGCTCAAGAATGTGCTTCGGACAAGACTTTCTGCATAAAACTCAACACCACCACCATGTGCACGGGTCTTCCGTTAGAATCTTTCAGAGGCAAAATAAAGCAGTCAAGCTGGTCAAACTGGAGTGCGGCACTGTCAGAAATCCATGTCTCGGTCACGCAAGCTATATCAATCTTGTGGTTTGAGATCACCTCGTTCAGTTCTTCAACCTTGTTTGATATAGAACGAACAGTAGCAAGCAGAAATTTTGGGTAGCTAATGCTTCATAGAAAGTACAGATTTTACAACTTTTGGTTCTAAGCTTTGAGATTTGGGCATAGAAGAGGGGCGTATTTGTTGACTCCTAGAAACTGCAGTTGCGGCTTCAGCTGCCTGGAACACTGTTTCTTTTGGTGTGCTGATCTGGGTTCCGTGAGGGCCCTGGTCCAAGAGGGTTCTTCCGAGTGGGGAAAGAAATTATAAGCTGTGACTGTTTCTGGGTTGTAGGATTGTCTGGGTGGTGGCGCATTCGTGTGGGCCTGTAGCCAGATTTGTAGAAAACTCTGTTCTGTTCCGAAAATCTGTCAAAAAATGCATTAGAGACAATGGCATGAACCAGATTGGACGTAGTAAGACTACGGCTATTAATATAAGTATGCCCGAGGTTCCTAGGCACAACCAGATGGCCAGTCGGAAGAGCTGACAAGAACAGGCTGCTTCACGTACTATTGACGAGCAAATTTCTGTTTATACTGCTGGCTAAAATCCAGATTTCTTCTGTTTCGTACAGTCTCCAAGGACAGTTTCCATCATGTGACATGCGCTCGAAAAGGCATTTAGCAATATTTTTTTTGTTCTTTCAAAGGGGAAGTAAACATTTAACAGTCGAGTACCATTGATCTTCTTTGCTAGGATATGTTGAACTGAATAAGTGCAAACTGGACTAGAGCAGACAGAGGTACGAACAGAGGTAGCAACACCACCGAGAGCCCCCCTTGTGTCTTCTTTTCCGCCTTGACGAAGATACAATGACCTTCGGAGCGGAGAAGGTAGTTGGAACAAGCCTGAGTCAGTAGATGCTCTTGAAGGAACACGACGTCTTTACAGCTGGTAAGATATTCTTCAATCAGCAGGTCCCGTTTATTTATGTTGAAACTTTTAAGTTTGAGGTTTTCCTTTATTTACTCACATTTTCAGCAGCTTTTCGAAGCTCGGAGCATCGCAAGCTAAAATACACATGGCACCCATCGTAGTTAGCGCATTTGGGGATTTTCGAACAAGGACTAGCCCGTAAATTCTCGTGGTCTTCTGAACTTGAAGCACTCCAGTCGGCTGCATTTTCGTAATAGGAGAGTTTCAGGTTCGGTCGGAGTCACTTTTTAACAGCTAAGATGACACAGTTCACAAACAAAACTCTTTATATGTAAATTCAACATAAAGACACAAAATAGGAAATGGAACCTGGAAATCACAATGATGTCTTATCTACAGCAAAGTTTTAACTTTTCGATTTTAAATGTAGCCGAAGTCGTTATTTCTTAAATAATATAAGCAACCTGCGCAGATCAGTTGTACCTTCGCAAGGAAATTTCGGAATGTCTGACCATGGGGTTATCCTTTCTCGGTACTTATTTATGTAAGTAGATATGAAATAGCACCCCTCGCTCTCCCTGTTCAGTAATCGCGGTGTGAGTGGATGATTGCAATAAGCGCGATTTGGCTCTGTTTTGTGTTCGATGATTGATGATTGTCTATGGTACTTGTACTTCTTGCCAGTAATAAACTGTCTATACTCTTGAATCGACCATATTCCCGTTCAGCGCTTCCAAGCGGACTAGTTTCTATTATTCCCCCTATGCCTCACCGTCAGCACTTGGATCAGACATAGTCAAATAGATCCACAATTTAGCGAGTGGAAAACCTGTCATCTGTCTCCCAGGTAATGGAGGTTTTGCACATGTCTCAGCAGCAGAAAGTGAAAGTAACCCACTACCTTATGGATCCGACTTTTTACTATGTCTAACAAGTGCTGATTATGAGGCATTTGGGGGACTAACATAAATTAATCCACTTGGAGCGCTGAACTGTAATACGGCCAATTAATGTTTCGTCCTGACCTAATAGTTGACGCCGAAATCATGAGCAAGATGTCACTGGTTCAAGTCTCAGTGTTGCCAATTTCTTTAGTTAGGGTGAGGGTAAGTGGCGTCCTTGTAAGGCAAGCAGAAAGTCTACCTAGTTTCAAACTGTTACCTAGAGAAATCTAGGTGGAAGCACTGGAAGCTTTTGATGATTTGCCCAGAACCACGCATCGCACCCCCGGCCAAGGGCAGACCTCGGGAGACCTCCTCCTTATGAGGAATACCTCAAGAAGTAGCCTTTGGTAGGCCACCAAAGTCAGGACCTATGGTAAGCGAACATTCAATGGTTTGCATGCGAAAGTTTTCTTTTGCTTCTTTTAAAGCGCTTGCCCTTCGGCCAAGTACCATATAAGTAGAGGTGTATATACTGTTCCGTATCGAATTATTTTTCCTATCGAATTTTTCATCTTAACCATATTCTATCGAATTTTTTTTCTAGTCCTGTCCAGAAACCGCAGCATTTTTTTTACGCGTAACAGGTGTTCCGGCTGTGGTTGATTATCGCCTTGCTGGGGGTAAGCTGAGTGAAACATTTGGATAAAGATAATCTCCCTATTGTGGGAAGCTGGATAATTAATTGCTTATTTCCAACGAAGGTTTTTAGCAGGTGATATCTGGTATCTATGAACAAGATTTTTTCTTTAGGACGGCTGAATAATTTTTTGAGGAGAGAAGCTGATGAATAATTTTCTGTGTCGGGGCGCGGGATGGTTCTGGCGGAGGAATGGAGTCTTATATAACGTCGGGAAATTCGTTTCAAAAATATCAGTCTTGTACTGAAGCTTTCACAAGATTTTATACATTTCAAAAAAAAGTTCTTTTTCATGTTTTTTCAAATATGGATGTTATATGTGATGCTGATCTTTTGTGGGAGAGTTACGATGCTCAAAGCGGGTATCAACTTCGCTCTGGTAGGTTTATTCTCATACATAAACCTAGGAGTGTGGGTGGAAGAGTCGTATCACAGATTGAGTACTTTAGTCCCATTCTGGAGGAACCGTCTCTGTGCAACGTTGTTCAAGAGATCCGATACTTCAGCCCACGACATCTCTACAGCCATGGCCAAGTGACGCACCTTCCAGTATCTCTGGGATACAGGATAGACCCTAATAGCTACGCTTCACGAGTGGAATGTGCAGATCTATCACTTGTAAGGCCGACGCTAGCTTTGCTCACCGAGACATTCGAGGATAGAAGCTTCGCGCAGTTTTCAGATTACAAGACGGCCGGCTTATGGCTATATCCCCAGTCCAGACGTTTTTACTGGCAAACCAACGAAACACATCAAATTAGACGAGAAGTTCCAGCAGGGTTTCATGCAGACTTATACGATTCCGTAATAATACCCAACGGAGAATTTCACATCAACAGCTTAGAAAGCTACGTTCATTTTGAGATGGCAGTGGAAGACCTAAACATGGAAGACAGCTTATAAGGCGACCGAAAGCGGCCCTTCAGAAGCAAGTGTCTGGACTGAAAGGTAAGCTTTTCTACGCATTTTCGCAAAGATGGAAGGCTACGACTGAATATTCACTCTTAATAGACAAAGATACGACAAAAAAAGTCTCGAAACTAACAAATAGAACGCATCAATCCGTACCGCCTATGGGCGCATCGTCCCCAACCGGGGGCGCTATAATCGTAAAGCTTTGGGAAAATTGTACAGCACCTTCTGCGCTCCTTCTATACTATTTCGATCTGGTGTCACTCATGTTCTGCGAAAGAAGGAGAAAAAAAAAAGATGATATCATGTTATTTTAAATATGCAAAGCACCTGCTCCACTTGTCGAAATTATGCCATAACCATACTTTGACGGAGAAGTTCAAAATTCAAGATGCAAGTGTTACCCTTTTGGATGTTTCTTCGTCGCTATCAAAAATCATCGACAACAGAACCCAACCAGCGCACGACCTTCTACACTGCTTCCTGGCCGACGATTGAAATTAAGTGTCTTTTTGTGTATGAAATTAAGTGTCTTTCTGTGTCTTTCAGTTCAGTCTGAGGGTCCAAACCTATCGCATCCACCTGAATTCGACCTGTGATTACCTAGCAAGTGACGTCATTTACACAGCGATATGAATTGCGGAGAGATTTGTGCTGTTCGTTCAATTAAAAAGAACAGTCGTTGTTTTTGTGGTTATAAGTGGCTCTCTGAGTGAACGCGGGGGCAGTGTATGAACTTTCCTATAGCAAGAACCAGTGCCTGTGATAGCCTAGCCAGCTGTCGCAGGTTGAAGTTTCCAGTTTTCCGTCGAAAATAAAAACAAAGCGCACTGTTTTTACCCCGTATCTTCAGGCCTTCTCCGCAATTACAGCTCTACCCCAGAGTACCTGTTACTAATCACGTAAGCTGAATTTCCCGTACTGAATTATTTTGTCCCCATCAATTAAGAGACGAAAAACATCACTACTGCAGATATACACTATCAGCAGGTATCGACACGATCAAACCGGTTTCATCTACATTGCCATCTAGCGGCGAAAGCTTACGGCTCAAATTCTTAGTTTCAACGCTAGAGGTCACGGAGGCAGCCTGAAGGCTAACCCAAACAATGCCTTGCTCCTATCCATGTGGAGTTTGCCGCAAAAATTGCGGAGCAGGTTCCTTCCAGTGCACAGCTTGCCCCATTTGGTACCACCCAGCTTGCGCTGGTATCTCTAATCATGAACGCTCAAAAGCCGTCAACTGGCTTTGCCTCAGTTGCAGTCAATACAGTGAGCCCAAACTGCCTAGCCAGAATGCCATACGCTGTAACGAATGCCACAGAAAACGGGATGCTGGGTCCTTCCAATGCTCGGCTTGCAACGCTTGGGTCCATGCGGCCTGTGCTGGAATCTCTAAGTTTGAACGAGAAAAATCCCCAAATTGGATCTGCATTAGCTGCAGTACTGCAAACTCCAAAGTGCCCGATTCCCCAACCGCCCCCGCCCTTACATCACCAAAACGGACTGTGACTAAATTTGTGAATAAACTATTATGCCCTACCAACAGACCCTCACCGGTAAGAGCTTTTTTCCCTACTCAAGCCGTAACTCTAGACACCGAACTGAACCTTGCGTCCCCCACCAAACTGGCACGAACCAGACTGAACTGCACTTTCACTCCTGTTTTGCACCGTAAGCTTGCTCTACCATCTGACGCGGAGTGCCAAACTAATTTTACTTTCTGCCAATCAGAAGCGAGTACCCAGTGTAGCAGTGTCTTAAACGACAAGGCTTGTCAAATAAGGCCCACAGGAAGTGATCGTACTTGCCAAACCGAGGAAACCCTACCCGAAACTTCCCCCTCTAATATTTCTGCTTGTGTCAAAGAAATCCAGAACCTATTACACGAAATCTCGGTTCAGAAGAACGAAATTCTGGTCTTGTCAACTAAACTTGATGACATCACCAACCAAACAAGCGTCGAGATGTCCAACCTGAAGAAGACCATTGTTGACAGAGACCATCAAATTGTTCTACTTGAACATGAGAACAAACGGATTGCCAAGGCTTTGTGTGATAAGAAGCGGTGTTTCACTTCCGATGCGCCGCTGGCAATGTCAGATATCTCTCCTGTTAGTCAAGTACAGGAACAAGCTGGTGGTAACAAGCTTCATCAGAAAGCAAATACAGTTTGCAGATTCTTCGCAGAGAGCTATTGCAAATTCGGGAAGAAGTGCCGTTTCTTGCATATCTGCCAGCAGTTTATCGCTGGAAATTGTAAAAATGAGAAGTGTAATTTTGACCATGTAAAGTTATGTGTAGATCTCGCGTGTTTTAAAAGTTGTTGTAAATTTGCTCACGCTTCAAAGATTAGTTTAGCAGGTTCACTGAAAACCACTCGCAAGTCCTTCTTCGCTCCCTCCCTAAGCACCCATCAGGTCATTCCGAGACGTCAATCTACCGACGGTTTTTTATTGAATGTGCAAGAAAACACGTCACGATGGAAACTTGCGCTGTCACAAGAAGCACCAGTTCACCCATCTCCCCTCCATACAGTAACTCTCGATTTCTTTTCGAGAGTACCCCCGCCGCCCCTCCCCCCCAGATTTCTTCCGATGTTAGCTCGAGGATTGTTTCGGCTCCCGTTTCTCTAAGGTCGAGCAATGTCCCACTTTCAAATAGATTTTCAGTCCTTTGTCCCCAATTAAATAATAATATAGTCCAACCAACAGATACTCCTTCCCCTATATGTAATACCCATGATAAGGAAATGTTTTCCCCAAGTTCTAAAAACCTCCCCCCACTTCCTGAACGTCCAAATAGGAATTTTGTTGTTAACCCCCTTGCCTATCCTCATTTAGGGTGTAAAACCCTTAAAAAGAAAGCGTTTTCACGTGAATTTAATGATAAACGGTACGTGTTTCCGTCTTTCCTCTATTGTAACGCAGAAAGTCTGAATTTGGAAAAATTGACGGAGCTTGAGACTACGGCCCAAATGCTCAACTCTTCCCTTATTTGTATAACTGAAGTTCACAGGCAGGATTTAAACTTACTGAAAATGTCCAACTTCCTTTCTTTTGTTAAATTAAGGCCTGATGATCATTCTTTAGGAAAAAAGGGGGGAGGGGTCATGACTTTTGTTCATGATAGTTTACGACCTCAACTTTTGAATATTCCGTCTTTTAATGAATATGATGAAATTATATGGGTTAAAATACAACCAAAGCGACTCCCTAGACCTTTCTCTGCGGTAGCGATGTGTGTGTTTCTATTATTCACCTGGCCAACCCGCTGCTGCAAGAAAGGCTTTTTGGGAAAAGCTGCAGGAATCGGCAGATTATATCCAGAAAACACATCCTTTTTTGGCATAGCCATGCTAGGAGATGCCAATGAACTAAGTTGTAAATCTCTGGCCAGGTCACTTAACCTCAAGAATGTTGTTGATTTTCCAACAACCAAAGGTGGTACGTCTCTGGATGTAATTATGACGAATTTCTGCTCTTACTATCAAAACCCAAGTAAAATCGCACCGCTTGGTGGTAGCTATCGTTTTATGTTGCAGTGGACCCCCTTTGAGAAAGTTAAAGTCAATTACTCAGTAACCGAAATAACCTCAAGACCAATCACTGATCGGGGACTTTTGCAGTTTGGGGACTGGATAACGAAAGAAAATTGGGCCGGAGTCTCAACTGCTGAAGACTTGGATTCACAGGTGCAGAATTTTCACAGCAAACTAAATGAAAAGTTTGTTGAATGTTTTCCGGAAAAAAAGACGAAAGTGTGTTCAACTGATAAACCATACGTAAATTCAGAGATTAAACAAATGATTAAACATAAACTGCACTTAATTGGAAAAGGAAAGGAAGAAGAAGCAAAGAAATTAAGAAACAAAATTAAATGGAAAATTAAACAGGCGCAGGAAAATTATTATAAAAAGGAAGTAGATAACCTCCTTGAATCCAAGCTTTCACAGTTCTTCGGTAAAGTTAAACATCTGACTGGTAGAGGCCCGCAACCAGTTGATTTCATGAAGGAGGAGCCATCAGAGAAAACAGCGAACGACCTAAACTCTCATTTTGCTTCTATTGTACAGTCGTACCCACCACTGCCTCCTGAAAAGCCACCTTCGTTTTCAGCTGAAGCACCATCCCAAAACTCACAAGAAGATTCAAATGTAAATTCTAATTTAATGCCTGAAATTTCAATATCAGAAATTAGAAAGAAACTCTCCTCGTTAAAGAAAACAGCAGTGGCACCCTTTGATGTTCCAGTAGCCATTGCTAAAGCTTTTGCGAAAGAATTGGCGTTTCCTCTTCATATTATTTACAATAATATCACCAAAACTGGATATTTCCCCAAAAAGTGGAAATTTGGCTTCATCACTCCCATTCCGAAAAAGGGAGCAGCCAATGATTTCTCTGGTGTGAGGCCGATCACTGTTACATCAATTTTTAGCCGAATTTACGAGAGCTTTGTTGCTTCTTGGCTAAAAAAATATCTCTCGGAAGTCATCGATAAGAGGCAATTTGGTAACATCCCGAAGTGTTCAACTGTTCACTATCTCGTTAGTTTACTTGATTTTATTTTTAAAAATTTAGATGAACCCGGGAAATGGATAAATCTAATTGCAATAGATTTTAAAAAAGCTTTCGATCTTGTAGATCACAAGATTTTGCTGGAAAAAATGGCAGAGAAAAATATTCCTGAATATCTTATTAATATCATAAAAAGCTTTCTAACAAACAGAGAACAAATCGTAAAATATAAAAATAATTTTTCTTCTTCTTTACCGATTTTTTGTGGTGTCCCGCAAGGAACAGTGATCGGTCCTTTATGCTTCCTCCTCATGATCAATGAAATAGCTGTCGGGCTGGAAGAAAGATGGAAGTATGTAGATGATCTTTCCCTAGCAGAGGTAGTATTTGGAGCGTGTAAAAGTCAAACTTTCAATTATATTGAACAAGTTACCTCTGAAGCAGCAAAATTAAATATGGTGGTAAATAAATATAAATCTTCAGTAATGACATTTTCATTTCTCAAGAAAAGCCTACCTGAATTCGAACCACCTATAGACCCAAACCTCCTCTGTAACAGCACTACCCTGCTTGGGGTAGTGATCTCTTCTGATCTAACTTGGCATGAAAACACAAGATTGATTGTAAAAAAGGCAAATGGTGCTATCCAAATGCTGAAGACTCTAAAGAAATTCCGGGTTCCTAAGGATAAACTAAAATTAATTTTCTGCATGTTCATCCGCCCACTAGTAGAATATGCATGTCCTGTTTGGCATTTCGCTCTTACAAAAGAAGAAAGTGATAAAATTGAACGGGTTCAGAAGAGGTCGCTACAAATCATCTACGGAGGTTCCCCACTGCCTTACTCTTTTTATCTAAAAGAATACAAACTTGACCCCCTTTTTGCCCGTCGAGAGAAACTGTGCCTAAAATTTGGCTCAACCCTCCTCCTCCACCCCATCTACAAGAACTTCCTCCCGCCCCCCTTTGTCCCCCTCAGATCCCGACTCCCCAGAGAGGCGGCTGCGAAAGTTCCAAAACTGACACCGGTTTACTCCAGGTCACAGCGTTATTCTCGAAGCTTTGTGCCGAGTTTTGTTCGTACTTTTAACAATTCGTAACTTGTGCGTTTTATCCTATTCTTTTTGTTTTTCTCGTTGACAAATCTTTCTTGTATTAACTGTTTGACTAAAAGATACCATATTTGGGCTATGCCTATGAGAGACTGTATCTTGTTTACATTAAATGATTTGATGATTTGTGTATGTTTATGTGTTTTATTTATTTTCTTCATTTACTCCGCTTTCTGAAAACGGCGGGTTATAAATAAATAACTTACTTACTTACTTACAAGAATAGTGTTTTTTGACAAATAGTTTTCACGAAGAGGTTTAAAATTTAGAATTTTAAATTTAAAGGGTTGAAATCTGAAAAGTTCGCTTTTGAAACTCCGTAAGAAATACATATCCTTTCTACTTTAAGGGTTGAGTTTTTAGCAATGATGTAAAATAGGGTCCGGATTTTTGCGGTGGGTTGAAAAACAAGAAGTTGAAAAAATTAGGGGTTGGAAAAAATGAAAATGTTTATTTACAAAGATCAAATTTTGAGGTTAAGATAACATAAGGGTTGGATTTTCAACAGTATACTTTTAAACTCCATAAGAAATACATGGAGTTAAGTGGTAGAGGTCGAAAAATAGAGAATTAAAAAATTTAAGGTTTGAAAAAACAGAAATGTTAAAAACTTGGGTTTAAAAACACAAATTTACAGAAAAGGAATGGTTCAAAACACTGTTTTTTTTACCGTTTTGTCGGAAAATAGGTTACCGCGTAGGGTATAGCTTGAGCTGGGTATACATAGAGTTTATTGAATGAGGCGTCATATTGTTTGTATGTAATATTCAGAGGTTGTTTCATTAGTGTTATTTTTTGGTTGGCCAGGCGGAGCAGAAGCTTACAATTCTATAGGTTAACTTGTTGGACTAGAAGTTTAGTTTTTTTTTGCCTGCACGACATAATTCCGTCAAATAAACCGTTATCAAAGACGCCTTAAAGGACCCTTCGCGTCTGTATTATCAATGCAAGCTACTGACGTAAATGGATTCATTATTCTTAAGCCCGGAGACTCAAATCTCATGTGTTACATTGTATGCCCGATAACGATACCTCACGAATCTTTACTCTTGTTAAGATTCACTGTTTTCCATAATTTCCATGTAGGCTATGCTCTCGATGATTTCTCGCGTATCATGCCATTGATGTGTAAAACCGGTTATCTGAAGATCCTAGATCAATGGATCTAGGAAAAGGTTTAAAGCAGTCAAAGCCATGGATAATTTTACTAGGAAGAAAAGAGACACAATCGGAAATGATAGAATGAAAAAAAAGAGTTGAGGTCTGTTTTGAACGGTCATGAAAAAAATAATTGCACTCGGTGGTTACGATGAGCCTTTAAAGATACTATGTTTTTTTGAAGCAAGGTTTAAATAATCATGGGCCCACGGTGAAGAAAAAATGCATTTTGTGTTCAAAAGCTTGGAATAGTATGATAATGACAGTTTTTTCGTCGAAAGTCCTGATGGGACTTGAAATGAAACGCTGGACCAAGAAATTGATTGTGGAATGCCGGTTCTAACTCAGGTAGTCGCGAGTTACAATAGTTCCAGATGTACTAAGACGCAAAAACTTTGCAGGCATATTAGTGACACAACTTAATTGGCTTAAGAACCTGACACAACATACCCCCAGAAACTCCCGTTCCTAGATACGAGCATTTTTGGGGGAGCGAGGGAAGGGAAATTTGATGCTCGGGAAGAGGGGATTAAGAGATAAGATGTTTATGTTTCCAAATCTTCTTTGGCCATAGCGGGGGGAGTTGGAGGGAGATTTGCCGGAAACTTTGAGGCTCGCATTCTGGTCAAATGGATTGGATCGGTCTAAATGAAACTTGGAACGTAGAGCGAGCCTATAGCCAGATGACATATTTTAGGGTCCGAACGGGATCCGACAACGAGTGGGGGGGGGGGGGTACGAGAACTTTGTAGTTAACTAGAAACCAGAACCAAACCAGATTCGGCCACGGTAGGGGGAGATGTAGGGAGTACCGGAAATCGTGTTTGAATAGTCATTCGCATTTGCTACAGATAATCGGAGGCTATTTTGGAACTGCTCAGAATTTAGTGAAACTAAATATCCTGTTTCTATTTCCGAACCGCGTTTTGGATGGTGGGTGTATTTTGTGACGTTCTCATCTACTTTCTTGTACCATCTACTCGTTACAAGAGCCATATGAGCTCGTAGCACTTGTTTTACTGAGCAGTGACAATTTTGTAAGAAGTTAAGTAAATAGAGAACCACTTCGATTTGGATAGACTGTGACAGGGGATACCATACAGAATGCAAAGTGATTAAGAATTTAGGTCTAATTTCTAAGATCATTTTAACATACTCGAACAGTATTTACTCTGTGCAAAGTTAAAGAAATATTTAAGCGAAGAGTTATTTTTATTTGATGATAAAAACAATTTTGTTTAACCCAACAGGAGACCCGTGAATCTATTGTAGATTTGTTGGTTGCTATAGGCAATTCTTATAGGCTGATACATTTCGATCAGTACGTAGTATACCAAGTCTTAAGCTAAAGAAAACACACGAGGTCCATCACAATGAAGCTTACAACTCTTATAAGATACAGAAGAATAGACGGAAAGAAACCTGTACGTTATACTTTTCAGACGCGTTTGGTGTTTATTCTCGTTCATTTATTCTCGTAATCTCTCCCTGTATTTCCATACTTTACTTTTCTTTTTCTAAATTCTTTTTTATTTTCCTATACGATGGATGAAAATAAATCTTACATTTCTACTGTGGGCCTGAGCGACTTTAAGACTAATCCTGCCCTGACTGTTACCAGGACTACGACAAATAATAAGAAAGCAGCCTGGAGCGTTCCAGAAGAAGCAACCCAATTTATCAGAGATGGCGGAGTCACTGAGGGGAAGAAAAGTAGGCCTGGAAAAACAGATGAAAATAAGCAGATTTCACAAAGCTCAGTAAAAAATCAGAAAAGTCTCGAGTCCCACCTAGTTAAGGGTGTAAACGAAGTTCCGATGTTCATAGACAGTGGTAACGGCATCTTTTCTTCGGAAAATAAGCTCCTTCGAATCTTAAAGCTTAACCGAAAAGGGCCCCCAGGTGTCCGGATCCTGTCAAATTGTGTAAAAGATTTATCTCAGCAAACAATTTTTCTTCCCAGCAAGTTACACTCCGGTCCCACCATTCTAACTGTTTTTCGAGATCTGTGGTCTCCCCCCCCCCTCCCAGCTCCCCCACGGCTGTCAAATTCGGTCTGGACTTCAAATAGGACATCAGAGACATGCCTTCTGTTCAGTTATTAAGTTTCATTGGAGTCCGGTCACCTGTTCGAAAGTTACACAAGACTCAATTTTCCGGATTACTCCTCCCTTCACTCCCCCCCATAGATGGTCGGATCAGGACACTGATTATTTCCATGTTATTCTGGTCGAGTTCCAAGTTTCATCATCCTATAGCACATCAGGAAGTACCCGAAGTCGCAATCGTGTGACAGAACGCCCGACCGACCGACATACAGACCGACCGACCGACAGATGGAATTTGATCGGCAATTCCCGAAACCCGAAGTCATGTTATACTTGCTCGTTATGTGGTTTGGAAGAGGATCTGTCTCACTTCCTGTCAAGATGCAAGGGGCTCTCGGATTTGAGAGTAAGATTTTTTGGTGAAGATGGGTTGCTCTTTCCTGGTATCCTAAAGTCATCTTCACGGTCAGCGATAATGGCAGTTACAGGTTTTGTCAAAGAAGCGTTAAAGAGATGTAAATAGTTATTGGTAGTGGGAGTTTAAATCGTTTTACATGTGAGTTTACATAATCGCTCTCTCGAAGTGTTTAAAAATGTATGATTTTGTGTATGGCCTAACGGCTAAAATTAAAGTATCTATCTATCTATCTATCTATGACACTTGAGCCAGAGGCTGCAAGTGCCCTTACTAGGTTTTCGTGTTTTCTGTGGAACAGATTCCAAGCTGTCATGTGAGGGTTAAAAATAAGTTAAAATATGATGATGATGATATTTATTACCTTAAAAGCCCAAGGGCCATGTCAATACAAACAAAAGGAAACACAGTAACGAAACTTATTCTAACTACCACTAAAACTACAAAAAATGATCTCTATGAATCCTTGACAGCTTGAGGAATCTACCCACCTTCTTTATAGTAGCATAACACTCGCTCATTTTCTCCAAATATTTCACTTCTCAAATCATTCAGTTCCCTTCATTCACACATAAGATGTCGGACACACTCATTCATATCTCCACACATCGGGCAGAATTAAGGACCAATTCTCCCAATCGGCCTACCCGTGTACCTCCTCCTATCTCCCAACGGTAAAATATTAGCACGCATACTGATTAATAATTTCAATTCCTCCCTATCTAAACCCGCTTTAAAATAAACACGTTCACCAGGTTGCATTTCTGGCAACCGTCTTCAGTCTTGAATTTTCGTTTTCTTTCTTATATCATGTTTTTGTACGCAAGTTTTAGACTCCGTCGACACAAACTGGCGTCCCCCCAAAGGTAAGAGTCTAGTGACGACCCTGAACTCTACTGTATGTGTGTGTATGTATTTCTTACCCATCTATAATAGCTACAGCTTGGCTTTAAACCATATAGTAACAAGGACCCTATCTGGGAACTCGCGAGAGCAGTGGCGGAGAAGACAGAGGAATATGCATCAGATGTCTTGAACGCCATAAATTATATTGCCGTAAGCCTGTGGCTACCCGATCCTCCTACTTTAGTGAGAAGGGAGAGCACTTTGAGACCTAAATCAGAGCCGACGGACCCCGGCCGGGGCTCACTGCTAGTAAGTCAGCTACATCTCCGAAGTTTATTGACCTTCAGTATCCTGCTAACCAGTTTCGGTTTCCTGCTAACCAAACTACCAATCTTCGTGAGTGCCAATTTAAAATTCAAAAGCGTCATATTTCGTCACCCGTTTCGCCCGCTGAACATGCTATTCAACTCGAATAGAATTACCAACAGCAGCTGGATTTTGCGATATTCAGTAAAACAATAAAATCTAATCAAGTTCGTAAGTAATAGATCGCAAATATTAGTAGAATCTAATATAAGACATCCCCAGAGTAAAATGAATTTTATCCGATAGGAAGACTGTTTTGACTTATTTAGATCCCAATACTTCAATAATGAGAGGCCTCAGACTTTTTAAGGTTTTCCCGTCCTTCTTTCTGGTCAAGACAAAATAATCAGATAGAAGCTCCGCCGTTGGTACCATGCAGCAACTATGGATACGGATGACAAAACAGAGCAGAGCTAGAGGTACTTACTCTACCTTTGAGTTGATACCCGTCTACTTCCGACTTCGCCGTTGCTCCTCGCAGAGCACAGATTCCAGGAGACACGTTGACCCGCTCTGGAGCGTGTCCAGAGAACCAATCGGCTTTGACTTTGAAACTTTCTTCTACGCTTCTTCAAAGCGATAAGGCTATAGATGTTCCTTCAGCCCAAGCTGACTGCGAATCATATTTGACGGTGCAAAACGGATAAGTCAGCTACATTTTATTCGAGCTATATTTCGGCCCTTCTTGACAAGGGTCCTCTTCATGCTCAAGCAGGAAAATAAACTTATTGAAGTTTATGTTCCTGCTTGAATGACTTATTAAAGTTTATTTTCCTGCCTGAGCCTGACGACGACCCTTGCCAAGAAGGGCCGAAATATAGCTCGAATAAGATTTATCTGACTTCTCCGTTTTGCACCGTCAAATATGATAAAGCTATTTGTAAAGGTAACGAAACGTGATGTAACGCGTGGCTCCTAGCCTCCGCTCGTTTGTATCGGTCAGGGTACGGGTAAATATGCGTCTCGCATGGTCATATTAGATAAGTAGGGAGACGGCCATGGCCATTGCAAAAACAAATGGTGTTAACACTGGTTTGAATAAACACAAACTACTAACAATATAAAAAAAGAATAATAACTATTAAATAAACAAACTACTATATAAAATATAAAAAAAGAATACTAACTATTAAATAAACAAATCGCGATGAGGCAAACCAATCCTGGAGAATTTCCGAAACAATTTCCCGTGACAAAATTGTTTACTTTTTAATAGTGGAGACATCCACTCTTTACCAAACACTCCTTTACCACATAACTAGGATCTTACACCATTTGCTCTCTAAACTCACACATAAAATAGCTCAAACCATCATTCGCAACCCCTTCCATTTGGCAGAAGAAAGGAGGACCAGTCTTCCCACGAAATTTACCAATATAATTTATCTTCTGACCAATCGGTAAAGAATTTCCCCGAAATCTTAATAACAAACTCATTTCCTCCCATTTTACTACACTTTAAAATAAACGTCCTCCCCCCATCTCTCTTTAAAGTTAACTGAAAAGCCAGCTTATTTGTATACGTTTGATTTGAATACACTGAATTATTTTGACTCATATAAGGGATTTTTGTTTTTTACGTCGTGTAGTCTACTAGTGACGTTCTGAATCTCCGCTGGTTGCGCGACAAATAACTTTACGGCGATTCGTGGAAAATTTGAGTGTCTGCGAAAGCGTGTGTTTCAATGGCTAACAAAGGAAGATTTTGAAATGTTCGATTCCAGATTGCAGAATCACATCCGAAGATAGCCCTCTGTTCCGTGCTACCCCGAATAGGTTTTCTTTGTGGAAGGACACAGTCAATAGAGAATTTGGCCAGCATTCCACCAAGTTGATTAGCAGGTTCGAGTTTTCAACTGGTCATGTTCTTCCTTCATGGCGAATGCCAAGTTCTTCCTGGTCATTTCACTTCCCATGTTACGTTCATCTTCCTGGCTTGAAGAATGTAAATCAGCCATGACTTTTACGGCATTTGCCTGCCGCTGTTGTTGCTAAAAATTTCAAACATAGATCTACGGCCGTATAGAGGAACAACAGTTACGGAAGAGAAATTACGTCAGCTAAAATTCAAGAATCGTGGATTACAAAGTACCGAAGTAACGCGTTTTTGTCGCTTCTTTTAGCCTAATTAAGTACAAATGTGATGGGTAATCACACTGTCGTATCTAGCCCTGTTCTGTTAACCTTTAAGACAGTCCCGTACAAACTATTACGAGGCCTTAAACGGCTGTTGTACGCCCTTGAACTTTAACCCACTGTTACGGACTGTTATACAACGCTACTCTGTACTTAGCCACCAACTGGTCTCGACCATGCTTAACGATACAAAGTTTCGTGCAAGCAAACTAGTGTCTACCTCATTAAACAGTTAGAGAAAACAGAGATGTACATTTTCACTAAGAAATTAAGGTCCAAACATATATGTATACAGCACTTAAATTTTCATGCTCTCCAGCGACGACCTTCCACAGGTCAAACTCAAAACAAACTGAATTAAATTTCTCCCAATTCTATACCTCAAACTTGAATGACTGAGATTAGTCATCGCCAGGAACCTGAATGTTACCTGGCGGGTAGAACTGAAAGATCCAAGGTGTAGCCCGCTCCATGGTGAAAGTACTCCTTGGTTACACCTCTCCCCATCTAAAAAGAACCGACCTCAGTTCTGACATTCCACTTAAATCTGCCCCAGTTTCTTTTATTCTTCCCTTAAGCCAACCCTCTATCTAAAATACCTCCCAAAACAAAACAAAAAATGCAAATGTTGCCAGATCACAATAACACGTATTGCGACCGTACAAACTTTTTTTTAACATTTTCAGAAAGTCTACCAGAATAACAACGCAATCTGGCCTATCGCACTGCTCCATAGTCACACTTAAAGTCCTTCTTGCCGATTGTCTATGAGCGTGTTCCACCCTTCTAACAATAGTTACTAATAGTTACTATTTCCATTCCATCCTCATGAAAAGTTGCTACGCTGACCGTTCCAACCTTGTCGGAATAGTAACTAATGCTTACTATTTGCTTACCATGCTCGGGAGCGTAGTAAGCGTAGTAACTACGCATCTCTGTAACGTGATTGGTCGGATTCGCCCCTGGCGTGAGATTCTGCTGGAAAATAGAAAAATCGTTCCAGCCTTGACGGCGAAAAGCCAGAATTCGTGACGTCATGCGTAGTAACTACGGTAAGTAGGATGGAACACGCTCTATACTGCACACAGATCACCATCACCATCATCCTCCACTTGGCCACTTGATGCCGACGGCAACGACTGGTAGCGCGTCGACTGGAGCATACCAAGAGCGTGTTCCACCCTTCTAACAGTAGTTACTATTAGTCACTATTTCCGTTCCATCCTCAAGAAAAGTTACTACGCTGACCGTTCCAACCTTCTCGAAATAGTAACTAATAGTTACTATTTGCTTACCATGCTCCGGGGATTCTTGTCCGGAGCGTGGTAAGCGTAGTAACTACGCATCTCTGTAACGTGTTTGGTGGGATTCGCCCGTGGCATGATATCATGCTGGAAAATAGAATAATCGATCCAGCCTTGACGAAAAAAAACAAGAATTTGTGACGACATGCGTAGTAACTACTGTAAGTAGGGTGGAACACGCTCTAAGAAGACGACTGACAATTGGTTACAGTTGACTGGACGCACAAAACGTAGTCCAACGCAGTCAACGTAAGCAACCTTGGTAGAGATACATACAACACAGGTTGATATATAAAATAATCTTTATATTACCTTGAACGGCGTTACTATTTCCACATCTACGATGAAACGGCTTAACAATAGTCCTCTATGTACATGAATACTCTTCTGCTGCACCATAAATCTGTAAACTGGAACTGCACTGACGATGTGTAAATACGAATATTTTGGGACAACGAAGACTGGAGACGAAGACTCCAACTGAAGAACTCGGCCTGGCCAAACACTCAAAAATCAAACCTAAAACTAACTCCGCGAGTCCCAACTCTCAGTTTATGTAACTTTCCTTGATCTCGGTTCAATTAATCAATCACTCGATTTTCTTTCAATCCTATAGCACTAGGCTAACATGGGTGGGAATTGGAAAACAAACACCCCCTAACAATACAACTAAAACACAAACAATAAAACATACACTCACTAACAATACAATTAAAACACAAACTAACAAATAATAAATACGAAACAAACATAAGCAAATACAGTTAAAATGTTTAGAAAAATAAGGAACGAATGAATTTAGGTATCTTTCTGAAATTTCGTAGGCGGGGGAACAAGCTTGTGTTTCGGATCGTTCTTGCTTCGCGTGTTAGGTCCATGAGAGGGTGTAGTGAAGCCCGGAAGGATAGTCCTGTGGTGTCAAGAATTCAAAATTTGGTGGCCAAGACGCATGAAAAGATTATGTCTTCATTCTGACAGTTTCTCGATGTCCAGAATTTGAAGGTTTTCGCTGTAGAATTTGTAATTGTTGCCAAGTATTATTCTGCCGGCTCTCTTCTGCAGTTGTTGAATATCCTGAGATTTACTTAACCCAGGATGCCAAATTAGGCAGCCGTACTCTGAAATGGGCCTGACATCATTTTTATAAATTTTCACTAGTTCATGTCGTGGAATACCAAACCATTTCAGGTATGAAAATGAACGAAGGGTAGCTCAGCTATTTATCACTATTTTTTCCACTTGAGTTTTCCATTAGAGATTATCATCCAGAAGGATGCCAAGACTTCTTACAGAATTTTCAGTTTTCATTGACGATTCCGACTAGACTGTTTGTAATACTTGTTTAGTGAAGTTAATCCTCATGACGTGACTTTCGGAATTGCTAACTTTTAATTTGAAATCCGAGCATTGTTGATGGAGATCAGGCGATCATGTCGTCATGGAGCATCCAATTTCCATTGCCTCGAATCTCACGCAGAAGAGGAAGTGTGAGGTCATCAGCAAACTTTAAATGGTTTCCTATGTTCGTCACGAGTTTGTTGACTACCATTTCAAGAAACCTACCACGTCTAACAAGGAAACAAACATATAATCGTTATTATTTAAAGCTTTGTCTCCTTCCACGAAGTTGACCCAAAAGATCGATAGCCTGACGAGGACCCTTGACAAGAACGGCCGAAATATCGCTGATGAAGCATCGTAGCTGACGTATCCGTTGTATACATTATTAGAATAAACAAGACACTTAACTGTTACTACAACTGCTAATGACGGGGGGCAAAAAATACAGGTGTTGCACCTGTGATTCATGACACGATAATCTGTACAACCTTATCCTAATTATTATGAGAACTTTTTGGGATCCCAAAACGTAAGTGGAGGGATACCTATGACATTGCAAAAGTTGCCCGTCTGTCCGTCCGTCCGTCTTTCCGTCCGTCCGTCTGTCCGTCCGTCTTCAAGCACGATAACTCTCGAAGGGAATGAGATATTTTGATGAAATTTCGTATGAGGATTCGTTGGGTCGTCTGACCAGTCAAGTTCGTAGATGGGCTTTGTAGCCCTAAATTTAGGGGTGGGGGTTCAAATTAAGGGGCAAACAAAATATTTTGAAACAGCTAATGTGATAGTCGATTATGGGCTAAGAAGACATGCTGAACACGACGGTGAAAACTAGTTTGTCATCGGACGAGTAGTTCGCCCGGAATCTGGCCAAAACCGGAAAGCTTGTTAAAAGTAAAAGTTTTATTTGAAGTTGATTAGATGTTCGATTTAGGGGTAGGAAGACATGATGAAGACGATGGGGAAAACCATTTTCTCGACGGACAAGTAGTTCGCCCGGAATCCGGCCGAAACCGGAAAGTTTGTTAAAATTAGAAGTTTTATTTCGAGTTGATTAGATGTTCGATTTAGGGCAAGAAGACATGTTGAACACTTATGTGAAAACAATTTTCTACCCGGACATGTAGTTCGCCCGGAATCCGGCGAAAACCGGAAAGTTGGTTAAAAGTAAAATTTTAATCTGAAGTTGATTAAATAATTGATTTATGGGTAATAAGACATGCCGAACACGATGGTGAAAATAATTTTCTCGCTGGACAACTAGTTCGCCTGGAATCAGGCCAAAACCGGAAAATTTGTTAAAAGCAAAAGTTCGATTAGATGACAGATTAAGGGGTAAGAAGAGAGGCTGAGTCGGTTTATGACAATGGTTTTTTACCCGGACATATAATTATTCCGGAATCCGGTTGTAAACGGATTTTTTTGTAAGTCAAACTTTTATTCAAAGTTGATTAGATGTTCTTTATAGGGATAAGAAGATACGCTGGTTTTGTTTCTGTATTTTTTTTTGCTGGACTAGTAGTTCGCTCGGAAATCGGCAGGAAGTCTCGGTCAGTATCGTCAAAATAGATATGGCTTATAGAGGTATATCTGAACTTGGTTTTCTCTGATGATTAGCCTGTCCAATACTGGATCTGGCGAAGACAAGACTCGATTGTCTGAATGAAATATTAGATTTTTGGGATCCCATCGACACCTTTGGTCTTGTTTTGTATTGCCGCCTCGGAATCACTTCCAGTTCACTCACTAGTTGACTTGTTAGCTGGAATACTTCCATTCTCGTCCATCTAAGAGCGTTCACCCTTGGTTTGGGAGGGGTGGACTAGTTTCTGTCTTTTCCTCAGTTAGATATCTGATTGATCATGATAGTGGATCATTTTCAGTCTTTTCCCCCAGTTTGATATGCGATTCATCATGATAGTGGATCATTTTCAGCTCGCGACCATAAAGTAATGAAGTAGAACAAGAGCTAAGAGCTTGTACGGCACTTGATACTAGTAGGTTGGCTGGTACATGAAAGAAGATGAGAACGTCACAAAATAACCTGCCCTCCAAAAATGCGATTCGGACCCAGAAATAGGATATCTAGTTTAATTCAAGTCTGAGGATTACCGGCATCGCCTTGGATCATCTAGGGCCAATGAGTATTCTATAATTCTATCTTCCAAGTTTCAACCCTTGTCGATCCACTCGTTTGGTCCGTAGACGTGCCACACGATTTCTGGTCCCACCTCCAACTCCCCCTACCGTGGCCGAACCTGGTTCAAACTCCTGAATGGATTATCTGAAGCCTTTTCTCTTACCGCCAATTAAGTTTCATTCAAATCTGAGCATCTTTTTGGAACTTTCGGTCCCCCTATCAGAGTCGGATCCAGTTCGAACCCTAAAATATGTCATCTAATGCATGTGATCTCTCAACACTCCAAGTTTCATTCGAATCGCTCCACTTGTTTGACTCCTATGTGAACCACATAATTTCTGGGACTCCTCTTCCAACTCCCCTTGCTGTGGCTTAATACTGACATGTCCTATTTCTGTTCACAAGTTTGACTGAAATCGGAGCATAGCCTATCTGCAAATTTTGGATTCCCGCTTCACCCCCACCCCCTTCTTCACCCCCCTACACCCTGGCCAGACTCGATCCAGACGCCAAGTAAAAAATCAAGGCCGTATAAACTGGGTGCTGTCCAACTTGCATCCCTCCATCGGTTTGGTTTCTGTGGATGTTGAAAAGTCCCCTTCCCCCCCCCCCTCCTACAACTCTCCCAACCGTGGCCGCATGTGGTTTGGACGCATGTTTTTCTTGTCTAGGTGATCAGTTCTTATCACCCATAAAGTTTCACTCGAATCGGACCACTTGTTCGCAGCTTACGAAACCCACTGATTTCCGGATTCACCTTCCCTCAACTCCCCCAAAATGGTCGGATCTAGGAAAGCGACTATTCCTAGGGCATTGTGTCTGGTCCTTAAGTCACTAACTAACAAGCCTGCAAAGTTTCATTGGTCCTTAGAATATCTGGAACTATCTTAACTCACCGGAATTTCAGGAAACAACCTCCAACTCCCCATAGAGCCCCGATTCCATCTTGTTTTGTCAGTTAACTATCTAGGGCTTATGCTTTTTCTTCCCACCAAGTTCCATTCCAATCCCTCGACTCTAAGCATTTCACGAGATTTCCCTTGCCCCACTCCAATCCCCCCCCCCCCCACAGGTTTCGGATCCGATCAGGACTTAACGTGGAACATCTGAGACGATAGCTCTTTCCACTTGCCAAGTTTCATTCAATTCATCTAACCCGTTAAAAAGTTATGCATGCCACTAAATCCGGGCTCTCCATCTTCCCACTCCCCTGTGGTGGTTGGATCGGGGAAAAGACTATTCTCAAGTCAGCACGTTGTGCCACCTGATACTCCTCCCAAGTTCCATCGTCCTAGCACACCAGGAAGTGGCGAACTCGCGGGATTACCAGATTCAAGAGTCCCCCCCCCCCCATATCTTCCACAGTGCCCGAATCTGGTCCGGTTACGTCCACGATATATTTAGGAATTTTGCTTGCTCTTCCCACCAAGTCTCATCCCGATCCGTCCACTCTAAGCGTTTCCCAAGATTTCCGGCTCCCCCTCCTAGCTCCCCCGAAAGTCACCGGATCCGGTCCGGATTTAAGATTGGTCTTCTGAGATATACAGATATCATGTTTCGTTAAGATCCCATCACCCGTTCAAAAGTTAAAAATACCTTAAGATTCTGAATTCCTCTTTTATTCAAACAATGTTTACAACTGAATTCCCCCTCCCTGCACTCCCCCTAAGATGCTCGGATCGGGGAACTGATTTATTCTCAGCTTAATTTTTGGAGGTCCCTATTATGCCTGCCAAGTTTCATCGTCCTAGCTGAAGTGGAAGTGCCCAAACTAGCAAAACCTGGACAGACCGACCGACAGACCGACGGACAGACAGAAACTGCCGTCGCTATATGGAACTTGGCACTTGGTCTTCGTGTTCAGTAGAAAGTCACGAAATAGGGTTTTACAGCTCCCGACCGTAGAGTAAGTGAGTAGAAAGTTCGTTCGGTCGGCTGTTATTTATTATTGGTCATAGTCTTTTACCAGAAGATGGTTGCTTTCATTCGTTCAATCCGTGGGAAAAAATTTAGGTCCAAGTAATATTATTATTCTATTAATTTTTCCTGATTCATGTGGAGTTCCTCCGGGTTCTGTCTTAGGACCACTGTGTGTATTTAGTGTATGTTGATAGTATGCAATTTTATATTCCTGGTGCGTCTATGACATCAATGGTTGTGGCGGCGAAGACTTGTGAAGAACTGGCCCAGAAAGCACACAGAGCTCTGCAAGGGTTTAGTGAGTTTGTAGGCTCTAGCTTACTTAGCATCAACGCGGCAAAGAGTAACTATGTTCTATTTAGGCGGTCTGGTGGATTGCCAAATCTCCCAGTGCAATATCAATAAATGGTGCTGTACTGATGCAGGTTGAAGAAGTGCGGTAGCTAGGATTCATTCTTGATCAAAACCTGACTTGGAGAAGACACGGTGAGACGTTTTCACATTTTTTACCTTATCATGTTTAGTTCTTTTATATCATTCTTTGATTGCCCCGTATATAAATTATGGATGCATGATTTGGGCTAGTAATTTTACGTGCAATTGCAAACGAGTGCAGATTCAGCAAAATAAAGCAGTGATATTAATTGGTAAGTATGATAGGCTTTAGGAGTTTTAAGTACTGAGTCAATTTTTAGGATAATTAGGATTTTGAAGGTAGATCAAATTAGAGATTTCCAAATTGGTATTTTTGTGTTTCAGAGTCTGAATGATTTCACGCCTGCAGTTTTTAGTATTTTTTTTCGTTTTAACTCATTTTATCACGAACATTCTGCGAGGCATGCTGGAGACCTGGTAAGTGAGCCAAGTACGGTTCGATCTAGCCATGTGGCAAGGCATTCAGGTACGGTGGTCTGGAATACTTTTCCAGACTCAATCCGAAAAGCGGAAAGTGTACCGCAATTTAAACATTGGTTAAAGATGCATCTCCTTGAGGGTAGTTGGTGAGTGGAGGTTTGGAAGACGAGAGAGGACACATTGACAAATTTATTAATCAATTTCTATTTTATTTTAGAGAAGGTTTGATTAGAATATGGTAGTAAATGTGTACTGGTTGTGTTTTACAAGCACATATGTGCTTTGTTTGTAACCGGTCGTTAAGCCGGAATGAATTCCTTAGTAAAGTTGTTGATTCTTGAATCCTTTACACTCTAAGTTAAGTGCACTTAAGGAAGAGAGGAGAAAGGTCAAAAAGATCAAGATGTATTTTAAGGAAACAATTATACATTTTGTACGTGAAAGAACTTTCCTCTACAATTCCCTCCAAAAAGATCGCGGCAAGTGCCAATCATCGTCTGAGTTACTGTAAATCATTTTTTCCATTTGGAAGTATTCGCTGATGATGAAAAGGGTGAAAATCTAGGAAGAAATTAATAAAATTTACTTTAGCTTCAGCTCCTTGGTGTGAAAGGCCTAATTACACTGTGAAAGGCTTACATAACTTTACGTAACTTTTGCGACTTAACTTTAGTCCTTAAGTGGCAACGTGAAGCCGCCTTTAATCTTGCGTCAATTGGGAAGTTGGCAGGGCAAACAGGAGTTGCTAAGTCCAAGCATTGCTCCATGTCCTTGTAGTCCAAAAAAGTGTAGCCCTGGTCGGTGTAGTCCAATTATAGCAGATTCTTCTCTGCTGTGGTAAAAAGCGTATAGCCAGCGTATAGCTTTGGTTTATTACAGGGGCTGGCAACTCTTTTAATTCAAGTTAGTTAAAAATCTTTTGGTAGAGTCGCCCAATGGTCCTGACTTTCATGAAAATCATATTATCCTGTTCATTGGCGTCGATTTTCAATGTTGACTAATACTTCATAAGGTTCGAGCTCGACGCGGTGTTCGGTAGCATAGGTTCATTTTCTTACCGGTGTTCGGTAACCTATGTTACCGGTGTTCGGTAACATAGGTTCATTTTCCAATTCTCCACATAGATCTCTTGTAACGTCTTCGGGATCCATAATCTCAGGTCTTAAGTGCCTCATAAAATGGTCAAGACTGCGTGTTCGAGTCTTCATGTGTCAGATGACAATTGCATAATCGACGCGCTTGACTGGAAGCGTAGCGGTACTGTCCTTGTACGGCTAACGAGGTTTCTCTGACTTGTTCCTGTATTTCTTCTATCTGTATCTGTTGCACGTTTGACATGCTGGCCAGCTTTTTTCTTTGTGCGAAGTTCTATTTATCGTTTTGCGGACATTTACTAAGGAGTTCTTGAGTGCTTTGACCCTCACGGTCTCTCGTTAACACTATCGTCTGGCTTACTAGTTCTCCGAGAAATGCGATCATCCCCCCGGCTCTCTTTAGTGTTGCGGGTTGTACGCTGAATAGCTTACTCAGCCTATTCGCAGAATCTTTCATTTTCGAACAACCTTGCCCAATTTAAAGGCTAATCGCACAAGGTTTTTGAGTTTCTTAACATATTTGCCGTCAGTATTTGACGCATTTAGGTTTCTTCATTTATTCCTTCTCTACTTCTTATTTCCCTTATTTTCAAATAGTTGCGCGCGTCAAGGGTGTAGCACCCCATCATCGACCCACTCGAGTTTTCAGACTATTTTCCCTATTAGACAAATAACTTTCGAAGTATGCTGCGTGATTTCTGTTAAAGTTCAATGGGCACATCAAACTACCCCAATCCCACTCTGTAACAGCCTAGGAACAATGCTTACCCCCTAGATCAGCAGCTTTTTCAACAGTTTCCGCTCTGTGATATTTCAAAGCGTAATTGTTTGGGCCAGTACATGCTCAATTTAATAGCTTGGACAAAGATAAAACTGATGTTTCTTATAATACTTAGTAGATCTTTATCTTATGCATAAATCAGCTTGTATAGGTTAATTGTTATTTGTTATTTTGCAATAAGTTATTTGTTTTTGAATGATTTTTGTAGCTATGTTATTTTTTATAAGCTTATTACATATTCTGGTACATTTTGTAAAGCAAGCTAATTAAGCTTCACAACACTATTCCACAAAGAAAAACTTTTAATAGGCACTTTAAGCCATGGAAGTTCGGATGAAACACTAGAATAATCAGGTAAACTGCATCTGCGGCTTGACTTTGGTGACATCTCAAATATATCCTTTTCTATCAAGCATTGCTGGGAGTTTCTGAATTACCTGCCACTATATCCCAGCTCCTAAGATTTGGATCGTCGAAATGCTAGAGAGGTAAAGACAACAGATAACAAGAAAACGGCCGATTTTCGTAGCGCCTTCTAAAGGAAGTCGGAAATGTTTATTTGTGAAGCATTTAATACAAAGTAAAGCATTATAAGTGTTCATTGTGCTCTGTCCGCGAGTGCTACTTTTTGATTTTGTTTTGTCTAGTGATTAATGAGTTAGTGTTGTGTGTACACTGTCAGAAGTTTCATAACAGACTGCGCAGAACACTTTCAAGAATAACACCTTTTCACTTAGAAATAAAGTCTTATGACCAATTACGTATACTATTTCGTGCCTAAATCTCCAACAACACCTTCAATAGGTAAAAATACTACACTGTCAGAAGTTACATAACGACAATGAAAGGATGGCGGTTTCAACAGACAACACTTTGGGATGTTATCTGTTATGTTTCTTTCGTTCCAGTTAGTATTTTCACCAATTGAAGGTGTTGTTGGAGATTTAGGCACGAAATAGTGTAAACTTAATTGGTTATAACACTTTATTTCTAAGTGAAAAGGTGTTGTTCTTGAAAGTGTTATACGCTATCTGTTATGAAACTTCTGACAGTGTATTGTGTCGGATTACTGGATCGTGGATGTGAAATGCGAGTGTTTCCGGATGTCTCAAATCGGTAAGTTTAAACTACGTCTTTGGAAAATACAAGTTAGTGCTAATCCTAATTTAAATTCTATTACTCCCTGCACAGCAACTGTTATAATTATCGCATTCATACAATTTCCTAGTTGGAGTGTCTTTTCCTATTTTTGGGGTCGCTACCTTAACGTTCTACCGTACGAGGTTACTACTGGAGCATCGCTTCCGGGCCATATCCGTTCGGGTAGAGTAGCTCTGTCAAATTCATCGAGCTGCTTCTGGGCATGCTTCTTGCCCTTCAGAAACAACTTCCTTGATTCCGTGATTGCTGTTTTTTGGATCCCAAAACGTAAGTGGCGGGATACCTATGACATCGCGAAAGTTGGGAATCCCGTCAAAATCGGAAATTTTTTTAAAAGTAAAAGTTTTATTTGAAGTTGATTAGATGTTAGATTCAGGGGTAGGAGGACATGCTGAATCCATATCTGAACTTGGTTTTCTCAAGACTGGATCTGGCGAAGAGACGACTCAATTGTCTGGACCAAATATTGAATTTTTGGGATCCCATCGAAACCTTTGGTCTTGTTTTGGAACGCCAATTCCCAGTGATTGCCTCTTACTAGCTGTTCTGGGTGGCCGCGGCGTTACGGAAGTGGGTGGGACTGGATTTCGTCGTCTAGTCGCACTGCTCGGCACGCTACCAGGATTGGATTCCGATCTTTGCCGTGGTTCACCCATGTTTGGTCGTTTAACCACGCTATTCGGCGTGTTGGCTGGACTGAATCTCAGCCAATTTGGGATCCCAAAACATAAGTGGAGGGATACCTATGACATTACAAAAGTTGTCTGTCTGTCCGTCTGTGCGCGCTATAACTCTCGAAGGGAATGAGATATTTTGATGAAACTTGGTGTGAGGATATTCTGGGTCAAGGGTAAGGTTAAGTTTGTAGACTTAAGGCTCTGTAGCCCTATATTTAGGGGTGGGGGAGGGGGTTCAAATAAGGGACAAACATGTCGACTGTGGTGTAAGAAGGCATTCTGAGCACTAAATATAGGGGCTCTGTAGCCCTATATTTAGGGGTGGGGGAGGGGGTTCAAATTAAGGGACAAACATGTCGACTGTGGTGTAAGAAGGCATTCTGAGCACGATAGCGAAAACCATTTTCTTGTCGGACAAGTAGTTCGTCCGGAATCCGGAAAAAACGAAAAGCTGGTCAAAAGTAAAAATTTTCATTTGAAGTTGATTAGATGGTTGATTTAGAAGTAAAAAGAGATGCTGAACACGATGGTGAAAACCATTTTCTCGTTGGACAACTAGTTCGCCCGGAATCCAGACAAAACCAGAAAATTTGTTAAAAGCAAAAGTTTGATTAGATGACAGATGAAGGGGTAAGAAGAAAGGCTGAGTCTGTATATGACAATCATTTAATACCCGTACATATAATTAGTCCGGAATCCGGTTGTAACCGGATTTTTTTCGTTAAGTCAATCTTTTATTCAAAGTTGATTAGATGTCCTCTAAAGGGATTCGACGCTGCATTTGTTTCTGAATTTTGTTTTTTTGCTGAACTAATAGTTTGCTCGGAATTCGGGCGAAACCGGAAACTTGACATAAGTAAAGCAGGAATTCTCGGTCAGTATCGTCAAAATAGATATGGCTTATAGAGGTATATCTGAGCTTGGTTTTCTCTGATGATTAGCCTGGCAAAGACTGGATCTGGCGAAGACAATACCCTATTGTCTGAATCAAATCTTAGAATGTTGGGATCCCATCGAAACTTTTGGTCTTATTTTAGTTTGTTGTAATCTTGTTATTTCTTCCAGGTTATCCGGACGATCTTCTTTGTCTTCAGGAGGGGTTTAATCGAGGGAGGGCATGATCAGACTTGAAGCTGGAGCCCAGTACTAACTGGTTTAAATGGCGACGAATCAGTGGCATTATAGTCGGTTTATTTAAGAAAAAAGATTTAAGGCTGACTTTTGTCTACTCAGTCCGCTAAGCTCCCCCCAACCTGTTCAACCAGAACTTTATAACAGTCGGTTTAATTAAAAATCAAAATATACTAGGCTAGTTTAAATTCAGGCCTATATACTTGAAGCGATCAGTAGCGATAATATAAGGTTTTCAGTTTCTTAAGATGCAACATCTATGAAAGCCTTGTTATACCACGATAGTTCTAGGCAGTAATGCCAGCCTGATTTTGTCGAACAAGCTACATTTGGAATTGAACCGAATCGAATAAAATCCAGCTGTTCTAGGAGCCAAAATACTCCATAGTGGTCCTTTCGATTGGTGTGCACCTCCATCGCAAGTTGCTTCACCTTGTGAAAGGACCCGGCCTCCAGCATCTCCAGAAGCGAAACTTGTTCATCTCCTTCAACGTCAATTTTCAGCACATCAATCACCGCGTCAGAGTGGTTAAAGGCTTTGAGAATGCTCCCAAAAGTCTTGATAGTCCAATTCTTGCTGTTGACTTCGTTCTTGCCGCCGAGCCCCCAGTCGGTGAACATAATATTTTCAGAGTGTTTGTGCTGTGTGCGGTTCATACTCGGGTCGAAGGCCTTCACTAGACAGCCACACTCTTCCATCGACTCTTCAAAGCTCCATTCATTGTTCACTCCAAACGAATACACTAGGCAGTTGCCTTTTTGGGGTTTTATTCCCTCGTCCATACACAGTGTTTTATTTCCGTCAAATCTGCCTTTCTTATGAACTCCACCAAACGAAGTTTGATTCTTGCATGCATGTGAGTTTTGCCAGGTGAAAAAATCCTGGCTGTCTTGGCTTGTGTACAGGAATGGAGGTACGAACTGTTTGGCGTTCACTCTAAAATCCTCAACTGGAAAAATTCCTTGATATGCTTCCTTGAAATTCTTGTCAGTTCCGATGAAAGAAAACAGAAAAAACGAAGTACATGCGGTCGTAAAAAATAACCAAACAGAACTGAATGTCACCCTTCTCATTTTTGTAACTCTTCCTTCAATGTTGACTTGTGAACTGACTGAAGAATTCCTAACACTGGTTTAGAATAGTATATAATTACAAACAGTAGAGCTTCAGGACGAACTTCTAAGTGACGAAACTCGTTCGAGTAGAGGTTTGAAGACAGTATTCAGCTACGGGCGAAGCCGGTTTTCGCCAAATTTACAGGAAGTGCAGAACTAGTTTGTCTTGCAAAAACTTAAATCTTGAAACAGCCTTTTTTGGGAGTTGACTTTTCAACTTGAACTCAGTCTAATCAGTGTTATAGTTGGTTTTCGTAAGATATCGACAAGAAACTAAATTTCTGCATGGTGTCGCCTTTGGGGTGTTTCTTTTAATAACAAAATTTGGTTTTGAATAATCAAAGCAAGGGAATGAAAATTTTTCCGTACAAAGTTAACCAAAGTCTCAATAACAATAATCGCTCGACAAGAGCTGTAAGCTCATATGGTACTTGCAAGGATACGTAGTAGCTAAGGGAATCAGCTAAGATTCGCTCCCTCTTGAGGTGAGTATGGTCCCTTGATTATGGTCCCTTGGGAATCGTGAAAATGTACAGTTTAGTCAAATATATGTTAAATTTTGTTTTTACAATGCACACTTCAAGTAGATTTAGGAATCAATTCTATAAGCAACAAGACCAAAGGTTTCGATGGGATCCCAAAAATTCAATATTCGATCCAGACAATTGGTTCTTGTCTTCGCAAGATCCAGTCTTCGGCAATCTCCTTGAACATTTTTACTATTAAAATTCAGAAACAGATTAAGGCCAAATAACTAATCATCTCAGAAAACCAAGTTCAGATATGGAGTCAGCATGTGTGTTTACACCTATAAGTCATATCTGTTTTGAACTACTTGTCCGGCGAAAAAAGAAAGCTCAAAGACGAACTCAGCGTATCTTCTTTCCCCAATACTGAACATCTAATCAACTTCAAATAAAAATTCAACTTATAACAAATTTTCCGGCTCCAGCCGGATTCCAGTGAACTTTATGTCAGTGTAAAAATTATTGTCATACACGCATCCAGCACCTCTTCTTACCCCTAAATCGGATATCTAATCAACTACAAATACAACTTTAACTTTTAATAATTTTCCGGTTTCGGCCGGATTCTGGGCGAACTACTTGTCCGGGTAGAAAATTGTTTTCACAGAAGTGTTCAGCTTGTTTGCTTACCCTTAAATTGAACACCTAATCAACTCCAAGTAAAACTTTTACTTTTAACAAACTTTCCGGTTTTGGCCGGTTTCCGGGAGAACTACGTATCCGGCAAGAAAATAGTTTTCACCGTCGAATTCAACATATTTCCTACCCCTAAATGGAATATCTAATCAACTTCAAATAAAACTTTTACTTTTAACAGACTTTCCGGTTTTGGCCGGATTCCCGGCGAACTACTTGTCCGATTACAAAATGGTTTTCATCATCGCGTTCAGCATGTCTTTTTACTTCATAATCGACTATCACATTATCTGTTTAAAAAAATTTAATTTGCCCGTAATTTAAACCCCCTCCCCCACCCCTAAATGTAGGGCTACAGAGCCCACCTACGAACTTGACCTTACTTCCCATAATCCTCACACCAAGTTTCATCAAAATATCTCATTCTTTTCGAAAGGGATAGTGCGCACAGACGGACGTACGGACAGTCGGACGGACGGACAGAAGGACAACATTTGCGACGAATGAATGAAGGAATTTATTCCCAATAAAGCCTAAGGGCCATGGTGGGAAACATAACACAATAACAAAAACAAAATATCCTCCAACAACAAAGCAAAAAACAACTTCTATAAAAATAGTTCACAGTGGGCCATAGCTAGCTTCAGGAATCTACCGTGATGTGAGTGGATATGGGATGGCTCCTAAAATCGGCAATTGTCGTTTTTGCAAATCTATCGTAATTTCAGATACCACGGCAACTGCAAAACCACAAATTGTAAATCCAGTTACTGTGGTATCAGATACCAGGTATCTGCGAAAAAGTAATTACTATTTGGTTAAGAACGAGTCACGTAAAGCAACATATCCTGTTTTATATTTGCACACTCAAAATGCAAAATGACTGCGTCAGATCAAAAGTTTTGCATCTTTTCCAAATCTTGTGAAGTACCCCAGCAGAAGCAACAAAATTCAAAATATACAGCTGAAGTAAACCAAGTTCTTTCTCTAAAAGGAAACGTGAAAAACTTGTCTCTAAGAGCGTGTTCCGCCCTACTTACCGCAGTTACTACGGATGACGTCACGAGTTCTGGATTTTTGCCGTCGAGGCTGGGACGATTTTCTATTTTCCAGCAGAATATCATGCCACAGGCTAATCTGACCAATCACGTTACAGAAGCAGGGTAAGCAAATAGTTACAAGTAGTTACTATTTCGAGAAGGTTGGAACGGTCAGCGCAGGAACTTTTTACGAGGTTGGAACGAAAATAGTAACTAATAGTTGCTATTGGTAGAAGGGTGGAACAAGATATGAAGTTAACAACGAATACAATTCTAGAAACATACCTCTATTATAGTCATTCCTAACAGTACTTATCATTTATTATTTCCAAAAATGGTCAGCTGGTCGCTGTAATTTCTGCATTTACTTGAAATCAGCAGAATATAAAAGACAGTACTAGTCACGACTCAGGAGAACAGCAATACCAAGCAAATTATACTGAACAAAAAAAAGGTTCCAACATTGAGATAAACCAAACTTAATCACTTTACACGACTGTGCCACCAACTAGGGATTTATTCTGGCAGCCAGGGACCCAAAGTAAATAAATAGCTTTTTTAAACATTTTCGTAGTAAACAAGAGATAGAAGCTCATTTGGCGTTTGCAAGGGTAGGAAGCATGTTGCATATTTTGGGTACCCTCCTCCTCTTCCGCCACCGGGGTCGGATGCAATTGGGACTTATAAATTTCACACTTTGAGCATCTACTACTACAGCTCGATTCTGAGAATTTCCGCCTCTCCCCCCCCCCCTATATCTGCCAAAAGAGGTCATATCTGGACCAGAAATTAAATGGCACATGCAAGGCCCGTGACCTTTGCACTGTCGAAGTTTTTATTACTAGACTTGCCAAATCCGGTTGCTTTAGGTGGTTCTAACAAGAGTTTTATTTCATTATGAAATTTGGTTGTTATGCCGCTCTCGGTCTCGATCATTTCAGTAAGTTTTTCAATATAGTGCGAATTCATTATTTGCTTCAACCCAGTTACTTCGGTAATTTATGTGGCATTTATTTAGCTCTCGTTCTTTACGATTTATGGTAGCTTCAGCTGGTTGCTGTTCATTTTTTTACTTCTTAGGATTGCAGTACTTCAGGAATAAGCACGTCTCTTGACGTGAAAACTAGCCTACTTTTGTTTGCTGTAAATTCCGAACAGATGTACTTTGTATCTACTTTACCCTGGATCGCTGCTCTCATTCGGCCAATCATCTCTGGGATTAATAGGTCATCTTGGGATCGCAAAAAGATACTTTTATCATCAGTGCTTTCACAAAATTTGACCCGCGGCAAATTTCGCAGTCCTCACTAGTTCGATAAAAGGTGCGTTATTTACTTGGCTTTTCAGACTTGGGGGGGGGGGAGGGCTTGAACCTTGTTAAAAGCTAGAATTTGCATGGGAAGTAGTTAAATGCTGCCAGAAAAAAGGCGGATTCAAACGGTACAGCCGTTAGCGACGTTGTCGCTATGCAGCAACGTTGTCGCTATGCAGCAACGCTATTTTTTGCGATTATTTCCTACTGGCAAATGGTGGGTTTACACACTGCGTAAAATCCGAGCGTATTTTGAAATCCGAGCGTATTTTAAGCACGTTTCGAGCTTGAAAACAGTTCTAACAATACGGACGTATTTGAGAAATCGGTCCGTTTTGTATCTAAATAAGTCCGTATTGCTAGAAATCTTTTCAAGCTCAAAACGTGCGTAAAATATGCTCGGATTTCAAAATACGCTCGGACTTTACGCAGTGTGTAAATGGACCAAAAACTGGAAAGGTCTTCCAAAGGTAAAAGCCTAGTGACGGCGTATCCATGAAAAAAGAAAACAGAAGCGGAAAAGCGGAAAACACGCAAATTTTTCTCTTTAGACCTGTTTGTATATACTCTGCAACTTTTTACGTTGTAGCTTCATGAAAGGCAACTCGCTGTGTTTTTACAGTTGTTTCTAATAAATTCAGTAAAAATCAGGTACCGGTTCGGTAAATTTTACCGCATTTGCCCCCCCCCCCCCCCAATGAAGAAAGGCTAGGGACGCCCCGGACCATAAGTATCACATTTGGTAAGTTTCTTCCCAAATTTTCGGGTTCAAGTTGCTTCTAAGATTTTCATTTCGCCATGGCTGCTGTTCTTGTCGAAATTAATATAATTTATTTGCTTGAAAAAGGAGAACATACTACAACCATTCATAGCTAGCCAACTCAATAGGTGATGTAGCCTACATATTGTATCAAGAGGGGTGGCAATTTTACGGTAGACTGACTGCCACAAGACTTTGTGAGAAAGAAGCTCATTGGCTTAAAGTGGCCCTATGATAGGATTTCATTTGATTGAAGATCTGTACTATTATGGATTTTCTAACAAGCAAACCCTTTGCTCTTGAATTTTCATTTTCTAATTTTTCGTTACTTAGTTTGGGTATTACTTTAACAATTTGTTTAAGTTCTAACTTTGCTCGTTTAAGTGTAGCAGTTTCAGGTTTGTCATTTTTCTTCCCGGTACCACACCTCCAAATGCAGCTTCAATCTCCTCAAGTGTTTGGCCCTTCGTTTCTGGTATAAACAACATAATGAATCCAGTGCCAAGCACTAGCACCGCGGCATAGAACCAATATGCACCATAATCCCCGATATCATTCTTGAGCATTGGGAAAGTTCTAACAGCAGCAAAAACAAAAAGCATGTTGGCAAAAAATCCTATCGAACCCATCATGTCGCGGTATCGGACGGGAAAGATCTCGCCCAGTAGGATGTACGGGATCGTGAAGTAGCCTCCTGCGAATGCCGCGTAATAGAGGACGAGCGAAGCAAGTGGTAGCCAGGTAATGCTAGTGATGGATCCCTCTCCTTTAACCTCCTAAAAATAAATGAGTCAATTACTGCGCGATGAACATTCGTTGAACCCGTTTGCAGACTTCCCTCATTAGGGTTTCTGAAAGCAATGAATTAAGCCGCTCCTAATGATGAAAAGTCTTTTCAGATCGAGCAGTTCATCGCCAACTCAGTTCAATCTTGAATACTTCCTCCAACAAGAGATCACAAAGACAGGAACTGCGGAAACTCTCCCGGTTGAAAGTCCGGCTGAACAGCTATTTCCAACTAATATTCCCACTAGCGATTTATTCGTTACAAGATAGAAATAAGTCAACAAGAAATAATAAGAAAGTCGTATTGACTTTGCGAATTACTTCGCCCAAAGATGCAGCTTTGGAGAGTCTTGAAAATACCCAATAAAAAAATTATGCGTAAAACTTTGCAGACTTTGTCAGCCGTTTGCGGCCAGGCTAACCCTTCCTGACTACTAGATATGTGACTGAATCTTTGACAAATCCTTCTGACATTCAACGCAGATTTACCTTTTCAGGGATCTGCACATCTCGTGGCTCCTAATCACGACTGCAAATCGCTCTCCGTTTTCCGGATTCATTCTTTGTCTTTCAAATATATTGCCTCCATGACGCTCTTCCAGATTCCAGAATTTGGGTTGCTACACAATTCGGACTTGGGCCCACTTTTCACCTTCGAGACTCTTATTACGTATTCCAATCTGTCATTTTTTGTAGAACGGATCTGGCAGGTGAAGCTATGCCAAAACGTCCACAAGTACGGGGTGTTGGACACCCTAGATTCTAGAAATCTGGAAATGGTCAAAGAGGCAACACGTTTGAGAGACCCAATAAACATGCACACGAATGGAGTTGGAGAAAAAGTAGAAGTGATTGACAGTTGTGACTGGAAAGCAAAGATAACTGAAGAGGATATCTAGAAAACATTGAAGGATAGTGACATTAGTTATCATCATTATCATGGAAATACGGAAGGATTCATATGATTGTGCAGAAGGCCCAAGATCTGTAAATGTTGTAATGTGAATCCTGGCTTTTACAGACGTTTTTGGTTTGGCTCAATCCTCAGGAATGATTTCAACGAAACCGGTACCTGGAATCATTAAAAAGAAAGATCTAGGGAGAGGAGTGCTCAGAGTCCGGCCGAGCTGGATCTGTTGAAGGTTTATCTCACTAACTACGTTCTAGGGGGTTTTCTCGAAAACGGGACCCCAGGACCCCGGACCCCTTGCTACGGGACTCTTCTGGCTAACCAAAACAGGACCCCTTGAAAACAAAAACGGGACCCATCTGGCTAACCGAAAACAGGACCCCATGAAAACGAAAACCGGACCCATAAGCAAAAAATACAAAAAAATAGAGAAACAGTAACCTACCGTAGTTACGACTACAACTTGGCCCTATCTCTTTAGAACAAATAGTAGAAAATAATACAATGTTATTTAACAAATATTAGAAAATAATAAACATTATTTTGTTGCAAAGGGTGAGATATAATTGTGTGAGAGTGTGAGATATAATTTATTAGTGGCGAATACTTGTGGACGAATTAGGCTATTTCTCTAACTAATCCTCAGCCAGGCAAAAATGAATGATCTGTTTAGCAAAGGTTTGTTTCGTGTAACTCTTGCTACCGCCACGGTCTAGAATATTCAATACAAAAATCCCTTATTCGCCATTTAAACTGTGGTAGCCACATGAGGAGGGTCTTCGTTCTTATGGGGAAACAATTTTCTTTTTTCTTTTCTACTATTCTTACTAGAAACTTAAGGGTCATTTTTTTTTTTAAATTATGCATCCACTGTCCGTATTACGGAGGTAGGCCCTGTTTTCGTTTGCAAGGGATCCTGTTTTCAGTTAGCCAGATGGGTCTCGTTTTCGTTTTCAAGGGTCCTGTTTTCGTTAGCCACAAGGGTCCCGTGGCAAGGGGTACGGGGTCCTGGGGTCCCGTTTTCGAGAGGACCTTCTAGGGAGCTTAAAGATGGCTTCATGTTTGGGAGCTCGGGGTTGGATCAGACACGGTGTTGGTCTGGACACCCGCGAAATAAATATTAAAAGTTGTCGCTAAAACCTGAAAAAAATATATAACATCTGCCTTGTAGTGAACTAACATCTTACCAAAGTTTCATGGTAAATACTTTTCTGGTTTTGATCAAAAGTTGAAAAAATTGGTTTTCTTGGTTTTTAGCTCATGGTAGGTTAAAAAGCTGTACCGAGAAGATTTGTGATAACTGGAAGGCGATTAAACGGTAAGATATAGCTTAGTGATTAGGATATAGCCTGCGTAGTATTTTCGAGATAGGTCACTTAATTTTTCTCTTTGTTATTTTAGTCATGGTGGGGCTAGTTCAGACAGTTTTGAAGGGGTTGGTTCGGACAGTCTTTGCCAGCTGATACCCCATAAAAACCCGAAACTGAGTTGGAAAAATAGAAAAGATATTATCGGAATCATTATCGTGTTGTTTGTTAACATAATTATTTATCAAAATCAAGAAAAATGAACGCTAAAAAGGGTAAGCAACAACCAAAGAAAATCAGTTATTAGAATTGTCTATAATAAACTAAAAGATACAAAAGTGTGTGTTTAACGAATTTAATTTACAATATTTTCAAGTAGGGAAGAAAAACGCGAATTCTCCTTCAATTTAGGAAAAGGTCAAAGCAATGTGTTTCTTATGTGGGAAAGTCAATCAAGAAGGGAGATTCATTGAAAGAAAATTGGTTGAGGGGCGTGCGTGAATATATTCTTTCTGCGCCAGAGTGGAACTAAAATCATCTTTCTGTAGAATCTTTACTGACATAAGTTTAAAGCTACCAGCTCTTGTAATTGCTAGGTTAACTTAAAGTACAAATGAAGGATTTTCATTTTAATACAACTTCAGCAATTGAAACATGTGTTTTCTTTATTTTTGCATATACTTTTGAGGTGTAATATTATCATTTCCACGTTTTAAAATGTTTAAATAAAGTAGATAAAAAAAAAGTACAATTTCAAAAACAGAAAAAAATGTTTACTAAAAACCTGATGTAGAAAAAAATATGAAAAAACTACCACCTATTCTCCCAGACACTCTACACGTTTGACAACAAAAACGATGTAAATCCGGCAACAAATAGCGGTCTAGTAAGAAAAGGAAAATTAGTGTCCAGGTCAACCCAGAGCTCCCCTACTCTATTTCTACTCGAAACCAGAACTACTCTCTGTTTCATTATACAACCAAGCTTTTTCTTTCACGAATGTATCATAAAGAATGGCACAAATGAACAAGTATTCACTGCTCTTAGGCTGTTGACTGCAGAATCTCTCAAAACTCAAAAAGTTTCCCACAAGTTCGTTTTTTCCAACTTGAGTGGCTTTGAGCCTGAAGCGGATAATATATAGCTCTAATAAAATTCAGCTGACGCATCCGTTATGCACTATCAAATATATAAAGGGATTGGAGTATTCAGTATCCAAAATCTTGGCCTGGTAGTAATCATGGCTCTTAACAGACAGTCGATTTGTATCAAAACAACCTCGAAGGTTAGATTAGCGTATATGAAGGTTAGATGTAGGCTACGGGGACCCCGGGGTGGAAATATAAATAAAGAATAGTAAATTTTGAATCACCTTCAGATAGAAAAAAACACCTAGTGCAGAAAGAGCTACGATCATCAAGGTCCCTGAAACGAAGAGAAGACCCTTCCTTCCGACTCTGTCCACAAGAAAAGATGAAAAAACAATCACTACCAGCATCACTGCCGCCAGCATCATTGCAGACGTATTTTCATCTAACGTGGATGAAGCAGAACGTAGGATAGAAATCTGAAAAAGATTTCTAGTTACAGTGGAAAGCAAAACCCAGAGCTCGTCGGTTGAAACTCCCTCAAGCACAATTATCTGAGCAGTATCTGAGATCCTTTTTACCTTATTTTATTCTTCACTTTGTCTACGATTGACAACCTCTTTTTTTGTTGTTTTCTGCTTAGTTTATGATGAGCGACTATTCAAGTATTTCTGTCTGTGCTACACGTCGATAACACTGTATTATTTGGGGTGACGAAATGGTGCCTAGATGTAAGTACTTTACCCAATTAAAAAAAAATATATTGTACACGATTTTGAAGTGACATTATTATTTGCAATGTTGAGCAAAGCTTATGAGAAACCAACATAGTATTTAATTGTATGTAACATCACGAAAAGTAAGTCAGTGTATTTGAGTGGACGTTTTCCATACTAATTTTCGCAAAGAAGAATTTTTGAAAAAAACGAAGTGAATTGAATTGGATGAATCCAAATCGGTGGGGTTTTGTGGATTTTCTCTCTTTTACTTTTTACCTGTTTTGAATGAATACTAAGAAAAGCTGAAGAAAATATTTGAGAGTCAAAGAAAGTTGGAAAATGAAAAAAGTTCTGAAAAAATGCCTAGTTTTAGTGAAGAACAGAGTAAAAGGCTCAGTCAATGGAAGGCTCGATCGACATTCTAATCGATGGTACAGCAGAGGTCAATGACAAATTTGTATTCCTTTTAGATTTTACATTTTTTATTCGACAGTCTTTACACTGATACATAATTGTTATATGTTCCCAATGATCAAATGAATAAAACTGAAAACTGGATGAAAAATGTAATTCAAGGCTAAACGAACTCGACAAATGAACCTCCAATACATACTAACTAACATCGCAACTGCATATGAGCTCAAAGCTCTTGTTTTATCTACCAGCTAACAAAATAATGTAATAATCATTTTTACTTTTTATTCATATAGGCTACTTTTTCTAATCTAAAAGATAAAATGAACCGTGCATACAAATCTTCAGTTTAAAAAGGCTCGTTTGAATGGCTTAGATGCTTTCACTGACAAAAAAAAGTGGCAAAGGGTCCTTCGGAGAGATAAAGGTTCAGCTGTACATCCTTCCGTGCTAACTACGGCTGACTGGACCAGCCACTACAGTGGTCTATTCAGTAGTTGCAAAAAACAGATTCAGAAGCACTTTGAAAATTTACTTCTTAATTACCTACCAAGGAAGATATTTCAACCCTCTGCTTCCCGTTACTTCTTCTTCCATCGAAACTACTTTCCGAAAATTAAGCAGAACTGTTCTACAGATTCTGAAGGCTTTAGTGCCAATTTTTCCAAAAGTAAGTGTCAAGCTTTAACACAACACCTTCTGCTGCTACTTCAAATTTGTTTTTGCCAGGGTTTGGTTCCGAATAGTTTCCACTTGGGTACCATAACATCGGTGATTAAGCGAGGGAAAGACGCAGACCTTTGCAAAAGCTGTCGGACAATTACATTTTCTTGTACTATAAGCAAAATCCTGGAATACGTCCTTCATCCAGAATTAGTTGAAAAATATTGCTTTGGTTCAATGCAGTTTGGATTCCCTTCGAGCGCCAGTTGTGCGCATGCTCATCACATATTGACAAAAGTGATGAAACACGCTACCCGCAGCAAGTCTGCTATTCATGTATGTTCTATAGATATAACTGATGCTTTTGACAATAAGCATTCTCAGGCCCTATTTTCTCTCATTACTGTTGTCGTGAATCTGTCTGTTGTCGATACGTTAAAATTTTGGTATGGCGATTCTTCAGTTAGATTCAAATGGCAAGGTAGCTTGTCAGAGATTATTCCTGTCCGAACTGGTGTTCGCCAAGGGGGAGTCTTATCTCCCTACATCTTCAAATTGACCATTTCTTCTTGTCTCAATTCTTTTCCCCCAGGCTTACTTTTATGAAGACCATAACTTCTGCTCCATGGCCTACGCGGACGACGTGCTCTTAGTAAGTAATCCGCAGTCACAAAAAATGTCAGGAAGCTATCGTCGGAACTTCTCAAAATCGGCCTTGAAGTTAACCTCTCAAAATGTGAGAACCTGCATTTCAACCGTTCGTCAAATGATTCGAATACATCCAAAACTTCTATCTCTCTTGTATCGTTCATTGCCAAATCAACAGACTCTCTACGATGGCTTGGCATAACATTCAAATTTTCATTGAGAAAATTTGCTCTTCGGTTGTTCAAAAAGCTTGTAAATCAATCCGTCCCGCAAATGGGCGCATCGTCCCCAACCGGTGGCGCTATAATCGCAAAGCTTTGGGAAATTTGTACAGCACCTTCTGCGCTCCTTCTATACAATCTCGTTCTGATGTCACTCATGTCCTGCGAAAGAAGGAGATTAAAAGATGAGATGATGTTATTTTAAATATGCAAAGCACCTGCTCCACTTGTCGAAATTGTGGCATAACGATATATTGACGGAGAAGTTCAAATTCAAGATGCAAGTTTATCCCTTTTCGTCATCCCTTTTGGATGGTTCCCCGTTACGATGCTATAAAAAATCATGGAGAAGAGGGCCCAACCAGCGCACGACTTTATTCACCGCTTCATGCCCGAAGATTGAAAATTAAGTGTCTGTTTCTGTGTGTTTATGTGTTTTACTTATTTTTCTTTCATTTACTCCGCGTTTTCAAAATGGCGGGTTATAAATAAATTATTTACTTATTTTGACCTAACCAAGCCGCGCAACTAGATAATCCCGTGGTCGCAGCGAGTCCTGATTTGCACTACTGATAGGGTGATCTAGTCATCGCAAGTCAAACGTACCATTTTTCATGTCAAGGAGGGGGGGGGGGTCACAGCCCCATACCTACCTTAGGTTTCAGAGGGTTGTGAATGTTTCGGTCTTTGCCCCTAAATAATTTTCAAAAGGATGCCATTATCGAAAACTATTATGAATATACCCCACAAACGGCAATTCAAATTTCATTCTGAGTAAAAAAAAAAAATGTGATGATGACCCAGATTTGATCTTTGCCACCCGTCACTTCCCAAGCTTTACTGAACTAGTGCTACTGTTGAAAATGCTATAAATAGTACTTCCGACTTTAATTCTTTCTTTCATCGAAGAAAGAACATATACTATTAATCAGTCGAACTAAAAGTGGGTTAGAATCTAACATAAAAACGATTTGTCAGGGTCTTTCTCAAATTGGCCTTTCTGTTAACATTTCTAAATGTCAGTATCTGAAATTCGACAGCCCAAAAGATTCCGGTATTTCTTTTCAAAATGAAAAACTCCCCAATTCCGCTACCGTAAAATGGCTTGGTATGTTCGTAGCACAGTCTCTAAAAAAAATTTGCGATAACGCTGTTTCGGCTGTTCACGATTCCATTCGTGTCGGATATGGAAAAATAGTTCCAAATAGAGGAAGGTATAACAGAAAAGCGCTTGGTAGTTTCTATAATAGTTTCTGTTCTCCCTCTGTCTGCAACCTTTCCGGAATTTTTGGTATTCTGAGGCTAAAAGATTTAAAACGCATCAGAACTTATTATTTCAAGTATTGTAAATTTCTCTTGTACCTTCCTCGACGTTATAGGAATTCCCGTCTAACTGCAACTTTTTGCCCTCTGACCCTTGTGCAAAATTATCTTCAATTGCCCAGGACCTTCACGTTTCTGCCCTTGACCATTTCTCCGCACACCATCTAGGAAGAAGATTTTTTAGACCCGATTAGTCCCTTTTTTTTCTTCTTTTAAATGTTTATTTTTTGATCTTGTGCATTTACTACATTATTGACAGCTCAGTGTACTTTTTCCTCTTTTTTTTTGTTTATACTGCACTATTTCCTCTCCTTAAGTGCGTTAATAAAATCATCATCATCATACTTACTGAGTTGAAGACGATCGGTCCGTACCCTCCAAACATCTGAAAGAACATCATTAACACACAGAGCACCAGGGGGCGATAAAAGATTTTTTGCGTAACCTCGATCCATTTAAACTTGGGGTTAAGCGCATCCTTGTCACAGTTTTTCTTGATTCGCTGGAATTCTTCAGTGATATCATTCCTGCTGAAAAGAATCGAAAGGTTTGAAATAAATTGGAATGGGGAGGGCTCTTGAGGCACCTTTTAGGCTTTTCCTAGTTCTGAGTCAATTTCTGTACGGAACCATACAGGAGTGCTTGCGTGAAGTCGCCACCCTAAACTCCTATTTTTGGGAAATGACTTAGAGAAAAGGAGTAAAGGTTGAGATAAAATTCAGTGGAGTATCCTGAAAGGAAGCTTAGAACCTTCACTTTCTGCTGGTACCATAGTTTACTTGCAATTGTTCAAGGCTAAGCTAGAGAACACGAAAGAATATAGGCACCCACTTTGCTAAAAAATAGTATTTTGCCACATGGTGAAGTTAGAGGCCAGCTGTTTGGTCAGAGAGGTTTCTTGACCTTTTGCAAATAACAAAATTTGCTGTTTTCTTGGAATTTGCATGATTTTTCTGGGGTGGCAGCTTCATGATCCAAGGTGGCAGGATCATGTACCATGGCCAATTGGGGGTTGGGCGGTGCCATAGTAAGGGCAGCTTCATGCAACACTCCTGTACATGCTTCCTGAACAGGGTATCGTTTTCGATTTCCAACCACAGCCATACAGTTGCCGCCATCCAAAATCAAGTTTCAGTTCTATATTCACTTTGATTTGCCTAAAAAAAATTGTTTTCGACAAAGAACATAGGAAGGTCAACAAAAATACACTGACATTCAGTCAATAATATTAGTTTACACAATCTTTAACTTTGACAATGCAAAACGGATGCGTCAGCTACATTACGTATCCTACAGTGTCAAATATGATTCTCAGTCAGATTGGGCTGAAGGAATATCAATCTTCAACAGAATTTAATACAATTTTTATTGTAGAAAAGTAATCAATCAATCAATTTTATTACTCAGCACGAGGCCATACAATACATAAAAGCACTAAATTAAAAAAAAGAAGAAGAAAGAAACACCCTAAAACACCGGTAAACTACATCTCTCGTAGGAGAAGTAGCTTCTGTCAAGTAGGCAGGTAATGAAGCAATGGTTAGCTGCAATAGCTACAAGGCTGTTTTCTAACTTTATAGCTCGTACAAAAAATCGAGATTTTGCCGCCCTCTCTATTTCAGCAAATGTGCAGCAATGATTACGCAGTAGCGCCTGGCTTATACTTACTCTGAACTCCACTCATGCTAGCCGTCGAAATATACGATTGTAACAAGCTTCTACCCGATGAAAAATTTGTAGCCTGCGCAGTAGTATGGTAGTAGTAGGAAAACGTTGCATGTAATACTATGTAATAGCAAAGAATACTATCATTTAATGTTCCTCAGACTGGTCCAGTCTTATGCAGTAGTGTCCAGTAGCATCCTGTCTTGCCAGAGTAGCATCCAGTCCTGCTAATAGTAGCATAGCGTAGTATGCAGTAACACGGTAGCCTTGAAGTATAAGCATGTAGTAGCATCGTTAGTGATACATGCAACTCTTTCGTACTACTTCATATTATTATTCTGAGATAAAATTTTTCATCGGGTAGATTACGCATAGCACGAGCCGTTTGGTTCGTAACAAGGGACACTGCAAAAAATTGGGTACAATAAGTCTTAAAAAGACGCACTTTAATATTCAAATCAACGTGACTGAACTTTCAAAACAGAACATTTCCATGCCTGTGGACTGCCTTGATTGGACAATCCACCTGACTGTCCGGGGTGCTCTTAACCGAGTGTCCTGGGTGGCCGGTACGTTTACTTTGAACAAATTAGAGTGCTTAAAGCAGGTGCTCCGCGCCTGAATATCACAGCGTGGAATGATGGAAATAGGACCTCGGTCTTATTTTGTTGGTTTTCTGGACTTGAGGTAATGGGTAATAGAGACAGACGGGGGCATTCGTACTGCGACGCTAGAGGTGAAATTCTTGGACCGTCGCAAGACGAACGACTGCGAAAGCATTTGCCAAGAATGTTTTCATTAATCAAGAACGAAAGTTAGAGGTTCGAAGGCGAGGGACATAGTCAATTATTCTACCAGACAGTTTCACATGCAACTTGGGGAGATGGCACCCAACAGGGAAAACTTTCTTAGTGTTAAACAGAATATCAAACTCTGTCGAATACTGGTCGCAAGCAGCAAGAAGCCTGTTCAGTGCAAAAACAGTAGGTGCTAGCACCACAATATCATCTGCGAACATCATGTGGTTTACACAAGTACAGCTAATAAAGCATCCAACACCAGTAGCTACTAATCTAGCACTAAACTCATCTAGATACACCACATATAATCAACAAATAAAATAAAAATAACAAATACCCAGGAACACTATCTCACAACCACAAACAATACAATGTTATTGGTTATAACACTCCTAAAAGTCTTTAACAGATAACGTACTGCGTCACAAACCAAGAAAAAGATAACTAAATACAAATATATCGCGTCACAAACACAGTGTTTACTGGAAAAATACCCAAAAGAAAAAAAATCAAATCAGTTCTGACGATTTGGCTTTCGTACTGTCTCTTCCTTGTGAGAGAACACTGCCAATTGAGCTTGGCCAACAACCATTGTCTCTGATTGGCTTGTGAACATCGTACCTTCAACTGAATTTACGCAATTTCCAGTTAACATAAAATTCTGGCCCTGCGATTTATCCTGTAGGAAAAAGGAACAGATAGAAGAATTCAGCATCTTAATGTATGTACCGGCAGCAGAATAAGACATTGTTCTGGCTACCAGAGTTCATGTTTTTGCCAGTTTCGGCGAATCCAGGAAAACCGTCAACTTGGTTTGTCAAACAGCGACAGCCGACAAAACATGTAGTCCTACAAACATCTCTACTTGTATTCGTTGTTAGTACAATTATACAATCGTTTTGTTACGTAAAAACGTATACGTGTTTCGCGATCAAGCTACGTGGCTCTTCGTGGCAATCCCTTCTTAATTTTTGGCCCTCCACTCACTCCTAAATATCAGGCTAGGGCGCCGAACTATTGGTCCAAAAGGTGTATCCGCACACACAGTCTAATTTCTGCAGTAGGATGCACATTTCCTCCTTTGCTCCAAAATTTTGACGCGCATACAGGTTCCCTATAGTGACACGAATTTTATTGCTTAACAGTTTGAAAACAACATCTGAATTTCGAGAGTACTAGAGTAGTCTTGCTGACAGACTCGCAGACAGAAGGTAACTTTTCAGTGATAGTATGGTAACCCATAAAATTGGGTAGAAAAAAAGACGGAAATTTGTTCTTACCTTCCTCGGAACCACTCTAGGGATCTTTTCGCTCGTTCTCCATCCCCTTTCTGTAGTAGCCAAACTGGCGATTCGTGTTGTGACCACATTAGTAGATATGCTATTGGAAATGAAAGTTCGACGAAGGTTGTCTGTCTCCATTCCAAGAACGAGCCGAAGGTGTAAGACAGAAGGATCCCCACTACCGCAAAAATAGTGGGAATGCTAGAAAGTGCCCCTCGGAGATTGGGGGAGGATATCTCACTAGCCTGAAAAATAAAAGGTCTTTTCAAGTATCGAATAGTCGTGTTCGCCTGGGTGACTAATTTTCAAATTTACTTTTTGCATTTAATTTGTCATTTCATCTCCTAGGGATGAGCATAAGGGCACCAAATGAAGAAGGGAGGGGGACCAAGGCTTCCAAAATCTTCTTCTTTGCTGACGCTTTTTTTCGTTAAAAAGATTTTCAATGGGAAAATATTTTAAGGCATCTTTGAAAGCTTCTTTAAATTGTTTTAAATAGAGTAGTTAAATTTTGTGTCTGTGTAATAAACCAGGGAATGGAGCCGCATATTGATCTTTGTCTCCTTAAAAATGGCCTCACTGGAAATGGGCAGATAACAGGGCTCACAATTGCCTAAACGCTTTCCCAGTAAGCTCAATATTTTACATTAGCTCGAGCTCGGAGAAGCAGAAGCGTAGCCATATCCAGGGGAGGGGGGGGGGTGGGGAGGGGAGGGGGAGAATATCCGTCGACTTACGTAAATTTGCGATGCCATCTCGGTACAAACGTTGATAATGCCTGCCAATATGCGTCCACACATGACCATTGCAACATTGCTGCCGAGAGCAATTAGTAGATAAGCCACAATGTAAAATGGAGATGCGGCCAACACTGTTCCTCTGCGACCCAGACGCTCAGTTAGGACGAAAGAAAAGAGGCAACCGATGGTGGCTCCGATAGGTGCAGCACTTGCTAAAACAAATGTAATACAAAGAACAGAAAAGTATACGAAGCCGCGAGTCTCAGCCCTTCGTCGAAAAAAACAAGACCAAAGGTTTCGATGGGATCCCAAAAATGCAATATTTGATTCAAATAGTTAGGTCATGCCTTCGCCATTCAGGCTTTGTCAGATTCCTTGAATATTATTTCTGTTAAAATAAAGTTCAAAAATGGATTCAGCATTTCTCCTTGCCCCGATACCGACTGTCTAATCGATTTCAGAAACAACTTTGAGCTTCAACCAAATTTCCATTTTCAGCAGAATTCGTGATAAACCTTTTGTCCAGCAAGTAACCTAAGTTCAAATATGGATTCAGGGGACCTCCTTACCCCTCAATCAATATCTTATTAGCTTAGAAAACATACATGTTTTTACCGTAAATTCCAAACCCATCCTATACCTCTAAAGATAGGACTAAAGGGCCCATCTGCGAACTTGACCTGTACTTTACCAGTGAATCCTCATTGAACAACATCCTCGCTTGAACAAGATATTTCCTCGTTTGAACATTATATATCAACCCCTGCGGCCTTCGACTACACTAGATCTCTGTGACGTCACACAGAACAAACAAATGAATGCCGGCATCCAGGCGCAGAGCTATACTAGTTTGTGAATAAAGGGGTAGGACTGCTAAAGCTGAAAACTGGTCGACATGTGTTGTGTCCGGTTTTCCGACATTGTGTTGTGTCCGTGTCCGACATGTGTTGTGTCCGGAATCCGGGTGAACTACTTGTCCGGCAAGAAAATAACTTTCATATTCGAATTCCGCATGTATCCTTACCCCTAAATCAACTATCTCAATAGCTTTTAAAAAAAAATGTTTGCCCCTTAATCTGAATCCCCTCCTCCACCCCTAAATATAGGACTACAGAGCCCATTTACGAACTTGATCTTACCCTTGACCCAATGAATCCTCATACTAAGTTTCATCAACATATCTTATTGCCTTCGAGAGTTATCGTGCTAACAGACAGACGGACGGACATTTCTTGTGATGTTATAAGTATCCCTCCACTTACGTTCTGGGATGACAAAAACCCCATCGATTTCGTATATTCCGACTCGTTCGGGTTAGGAATTTCATAGTCAGAGCATGGATGAAATCCTACAGGGAGAAGGACCTTCTACTACGATGTAGTATTGTATTTTCTTGGTAACACAGTAAGGAAGTGCATTTATTCTTAAAAAGAAATGCACGGACGAGCTGATATTAGTTTTTCTGTCAGTAAGGACACGGACATCATAAACATTACAACTACTTCAAAAATAGCAAATATACTGACAGTTCTCAAAATTGTATTTCACTCATCTGTCATTCATATTGGCAATGCAGGAAATGACAACTCCTATTTAAAATCGGGTCAACGTAGTAACTAAAACTGAAATGGAGTAGCTCCATAGACTTATAGCATTCATGATCCTTACAGCCTGGCGCATCAATGCTAGCTGTTAATATTTTATTGCCTTTAAGTACAGTAATACAGTACAGCAGGTTCTTTATTGTGAGGCTACACTGTGTTTTCTTAAATAGGAAGGAATCACTGGAAAATAAAATCTTGCAGTATATGCTACTGGCAATAGTTTTGTCTCTACTGAGATAAGATTATCTCTAATTCGGATTAATCTTATCCCAATAGATATGTGATTAATCCCAGTAGCAAAACTGCAGTTAACTTTAGTCCTTATTCGGAGAAACTTTTTACAGTGATGATAAGTTGTCACTCAGGACAGGACCAAAAAACCTCAAGTGGCAACGCTGGATATGCGTTTTTTTTTTTTTTTTTTTTTTTTTTTTTTTTTTTTTTTAATCCCTTAGCATCTTTTGTAATTTAATTTATTTTTATATTATTTATAAACTAAGAAATCAGATATCGTACTTTTTGTGGCTACTCCTCCATCCCTCAGTGACGTTAATTTGAATCTATTTTTACCCAATTTTAAGTATTCACGTCACCTAACTTTCAAAATTAAACCCATATTTTATTTACTATTCTTTCCCCTAATACTTGGAAAATAATTATCTCATTTATATTTTATAAAAAAAATTCTTTAACTACATTTCCTTTTTTTTTTTATTACTTATAATTCAAATCTACTAATATTAAACCCACCTCCACTCATCTCAATAACATTCTTTTTCCTTTACTCAAATTTAACTTTAATCTAATTTACCTTTTGAGCAGTCAAACTATAGTCTAATAACGAAAATTAGGGCAAAACACACAAAAACAAAAACAAAAAGCACATCGATATCTCAGGGTGCCCTTCCGGCATAGGGCACCCCTTCCATCGCAGCCACTATTACAACTCTTTAAACCAACAAAAAACCCTATTTTTCTTTACTAAACCAAACAACCCCCCTCCCTACCAAAAGTTAAATTTTGTTGTCAGTTTAAACTAATAAAAGTGGGCAGAAAGAAGAACCCAGATTAACCATAGTAACTTTCAAGTGTTAATCAAAGGTTGAACTCAAGCAAGAAACTCATAGGCAAGTGGTTAAGGACAAGACAGTGCACATAGAAAAACTTACAGAATCCCAATATTTTTGTCTGCCATCTAGCGGCAAAATTTCAGTTTTATAAGTGACAACGCTGATGAACTTTGCTTGAACCCACGTGGCGCATATTGACTTTCGTGTCTATTTTTTTGCAATGCCATCTAGAGGTAGAAAATTAAGCACCCTTGGTTAAAAGCAAAGACGGAAGAGACCGTTGAAGTCACTACCATCTACAGTGAATCGTTGTGTTACGGTAGAGGACACCCAAAACAGAACATGTCGAAAAACATATGTCCTTTGTGTAGCCTTGCTGTGACAAATAAGACGGTCGGCGTTGCTCGCACAAAATGTAAAAAGTGGCATCATTTCGGCTGTGGAAAAGTGAAATACTCCACTGAGCTAAAATCAACATTTGTGTGCCCATCTTGCAAGGAAAACATCACGGCATCAACCAAAATTACCCAGGCGAAGTTAAAAGCTTTGACTCCGAAAGTTAAGCAGAAAGTTGCGATTACACAGTCTCCTGCAATCCTAACAGTGAGACGAGCCAGATCTCGCCACGACCCCCTTGAAAACCCCAGAAAAAGCAGTTTGCGCCAGTATTGACGCGGACGTTGTATTGGTAATGAAGAAACCGTCGGCTAAGTACTTTTCCTATTCGTGTCAGGACTGAATTAAGCCGATAAACTCAAGACCGGGGGATCGACTGAAACCAAACTAAAAGCAAGCCAAGCATCCCAAACTGACAATCCCGTGGTTAAACCTCAAGTAAGTCAGTGATCAAAAACAATATTTTCGAGTAAAACCAAACCCCAAGCAAGTCAGTGTTCCCAAACTGAGGCTTCCAGTAGGGGACAACATCTGCAAACTCAAGCTCGGTTTTGAAAATGTATTCTAGTGGACACTACAAGAACAAAGATAACTGTTCTTACACTCATTTCTGTCGTAGTTTCGTGGCTGGGAAGTGTTCGGACGAAAAGTGCCACCTTCAGCATAGATAAATTTACCAGATGTTCTCACGAGGCCTTTGTTTTTTGTGTTTTTTTTTTGGGGGGGGGGGGAATTTTGAATCACTTCACGTTTCAGAAACTGCTCGCAAATACAAAAAGAAACTGAAGTTGACAACATACCACAGACACGAGAAGCAGATATGGGTCAATGCAGTACCATTGATGCAGATACGCCTGCCTCCTCCGCTCCCACTGCAAGGGACGAACAAGTTCCGCCCTTTCCGTGCAGTCATGCAGCCAGGAACCAATCGATGGACACCCTGGAGTTTGTCGTCCCCGAGGGAGTCCTGGAAACAGATCGGTTCTCAGTGGCTCCCTGCACCCCCTCTCCCATCAAGTACAATGCAAGTCTCCAGTCCCCCGTCTATGCAAAAGGATCCCTTGATTCCCCCCTATCTACGGAACAGTCGTCTCACACCCCCCACCATGCTCAGGCCAACACTGCCACAAACACCAGGCATGCTCCAGCCAGCACGTCAGCAGCTACCAACTTACGTCGTCGCAACCCGAAATTGATTCCAGCCACTGGTCGAGTCGGTTGTATAAACTCGAATGCTTCTCCATACTCCTTGCCGAAGGTACCACTCAATAATGTGAGGTCTCCGTCAAATAAACTTGAGGAATTGGTACTGTTCTTGAAGAACAACAAAATTGACATTGCCTGCTTCTGCGAAATATGGTCGGCCACTGAGCTAATAACTAAGTTTGATGGATACGACGTCCGCCTGCTCCCTCGACTGAATGCCGAGGGACGAGCTGCAAGTCACGGTGGCGGTGTCGGTCTTGGTCAAAATACCCACACGCTGCTATAAACATTCTCGGTGATTTTACTAATTTGAGATCCAATTCCCTCTCTCTGAATCAAGTCGTCCAGATAAATAATCTTGAAATCAATATTCTGGACCTAATATTTACTAGTTGTCAAGAATTCTACCTTGAACCTTACAGCTTACCTGCAATCAGATTGAGTGATCACCTGACAATAGTCTGGGAGCCTAATTGATGGCGTCCTGACCGCGTGAAGAACAGGACCTAAGGTTTCGATGGGATCCCAAAACTCCGATATTTGATCCAGACAATTGGGTCCTGTCTTCCCCAGATCCAGTCTTCGCCACGCTAATCGTCTGTGAAAACCAAGTTCAGATATACTTCTACAAGCCATATCTATTTTGACGGTACTCATCGAAACTGTCTGCTTTACTTCTGCCAAATTTCCGGTTTTGGCCGAATTCCGAGCGAACTACTTGTCCAGAAGAAAAAAGGAACAATTCAGAAACAAATTCAGCGTATCTCCTTATCCCTATAAAGACCAACAAATCAACTTCTAATAAAATTTTAACTTATAAAAAATATCCTATTTCAACAGGATTCCGGACGAATTATATGTCCGGGTAAAAAATTATTGTCATATACAGACTCAGCGTCTTTTCTTAGCCCTAAATCGGTCATCTAATCAACTTCAATAAAACTTTCGCTTTAAAAATAATTTCCGGTTTGTCCGGATTCCGAGCGAACTAGTTGTCAGACGAGAAAATGGTTTTCATCATCGTGTCCAGCATACCTTCTTACCCCATTATCAAACCTCTCATCAACTTCAAATAAAACTTTTAATTCCAATCAACTTTCAGGTTTTTCCAGATTCCGGACAAACTACTTATCCGGCGAGAAAATGGTTGTCAACATCGTGCTCAGTGAGTCTTGTTACCCTATAATAGACTATCACATTAGCTGTTTAAAAATATTTTGTTTGCCCGTTAATTTGAACCCCCTCCCCCACCCCTAAATCTAGGGCTACAGATCCCATCTACGAACTTGACCTTACCCTTGACCCAAAGAATCCTAACACCAAGTTTCATCAAAATATCTCATTACCTTCGAGAGTTATCGTGCTGAAAGACGGACGGACAGACGGACAACTTTTGCGATGTCATAGGTTTCCCTCCACTTACGTTTTGGGATCCCAAAAAGGTAGTGTATAGGCCTTTCACGGAAGATCGAATTAAGGGCTACAAAGAATGGTTAAAATCCAAAAACTGGGTCAATGTCCTTGAGTGTGATAACGCAAACGAACAGAGACTGTATGTTGTACCTGAAATATCAAGAAATATTTCAGAGAAAGTTCTAGGCTCTAAGCCACAATGTAAACCTTGGATATCAAGTGGTAATCGGATCATCTCTGGTAATCGAGAGAGATAATCTGTATAAATTGGGATTGCGTTCCGAGGCGAAGAAACTTCCGAATCTAATTGTGAGCAAGATTAGAAAGTGTCGGAAAGATTACAGAGTACGAAGTGTTCTGTCTTTGATAAAAACCAACCCACGAAATTTCCATACAAAGGTACAACAAATGATGGGGAAGGACAAAAAGCCCTTAAATGCTAATGACAGCGAGGGCAACCCCCTTAGCGCAAACATTATAAATAACCAATTTGCAACAATTTGCAGAGTGCACCCCCCTGTAAGTCAGCTGCCTGGCAAGGCCCCCAGTTCAGATATTCCTGTGATTGATCCAACCGCAGTAATTACGAAAACTTGATACTAGTAAAAGTAACTATCCGGGCGGGATACCACTCAAGCTATTTGTCGAGGGTGCCAGTGAACTGACCCTTATTTGTAACGCAGTTTTAATCAATTTAGATCGTATTTTTCAAAATTGTTTCAAAAGGGCTTTTATTACTCCAATACCCAAGATGCGAAATGTTAAGACCGTGCATGATCTCAGGCCGATTTCAAAGACCAGTACTCTCGAAAGTGTTGGAAAGTTTTATTTTGGAGTCCCCTCTCAGTGATGTGGAAGATAGGTTGGACCCGGCGCAGTGACAAGGGCATAGCACAATAGATTATTTTGTAAGATTACGGGATGTAGTAATACAAGATCTAGAGAATGATAATTCGTATGCTGAAATTATTTTTAGTGATATTATTAAGGCATTCGACAGCATTAATCGTCAAATTGCAGTTGACGAAGCAAGAGCAATTCGGGCTTGTGAGTTCATTGTTCGGTTAGTTGCCAGTATTTTAACGGGTAGGATTCAGTATATTATGTTAAGTCCAGACAACATTTCGAGCTTTTTAGATATATTGTGTGCCCCATAAGGCACAAAGTTGGTGCCTTGAATCTTTTCGATCGTTTTTAACCGCGTTTTGACCCATGTTTTAAATCGTTTTAAGTTTGCTGACGACCTATCGACATTATCTCTCCGGACGTTTCCTATGACCCCGACTGGGGTTTCCCTATTTTCTCTTTTCGAACGAAAGGATTTGGATGAAGTTAAGTTGTCCGTTAGTATACCGAAAATCATGGTAATGAGGGTCTCTTAAACGGGAATTGCCGGCTGTTGAAGAAACTGGTCTGGAAATAAAATCCTCTGTTAGACTTCTTGGGGTGAAAATAGCTAATGACTTGAAGTGGAGAACACATGTTGATTCCATCATTGCAAGATCTTCCCCACTGTTAAGTCTTTTGCCGTCCTTCGCCGATTTGCTGTAACTCCTCAAGTTTTAACAAGACCAAAGGTTTCGATGGGGTCCCAAAAGTTCAAATCAGACAATTGGGTCTTGTCTTCGCCAGATCCCTTCTTCGCCAGACCCCGTGAACGCTTTTACTATTAAAGTTTAGAAACAAAGGACAAATAGCAAATCGTACGAGGAAACCAAGTTCAGATATGGATTCAGCATGTGTGTTTACCCCTTTAAGTCATATCTATTCTGACGAAGCAGATCGATAGTTCCTGCCTTACTTCTGCCAATTTTCGGAACTACTTGTCCGGATAAAGTTTCAAAAGGAATTTAGCATGTCTCCTTACCACTACATCCAACCTCTAATCAACTTTAGATTAAACTTTTACTTTTAACAAATTTTCCGGTTTCAGCCGGATTCCGACCGTCCGGTGAGAAAATGATTGCCATATGCGAATTCCGCATGTCTACTTACCAACAATCGAACATCTTATCAAATATAAATAAAAACATTTACTTTAAACAAATTCTCCAGTTTTGGCCGGATTCCGGCCGAACTATAGTCCGGCGAGGAAATAAATTTCATATTCGGACTCAGCATGTTTCCTTGCTCCTACATCGAACATCCAGTCAACTTCATACTAAACTTTTACTTTTCACAAATTTTCCGATTTTCACTGGATTCCGGATGAACTATTTGTCCGGCGAGAAAATAAATTTAATATTCGGATTCAGCACGTCTCTTTACTCCTAATTCGACTATTTTATTAGCTTTATAAAAAAAATTCCCTTTAATTTCAAACCCCTCACCCACCCCTAAATATAGAGCTACATAGCCAATCTTCGAACTTGACTTGTACTTTGACCTAGGAGTCCTCATGCCAAGTTAGTTTGACCAACATATCTCAACCACTTCGAGAGTTATCGTGCTAACAGACGGATGGACGGACGGAGAGACGGACATATTTTGCGATGTCATAGGTATCCCTCCACTTACGTTTTCGGTTCCCAAAAACAATCTAAGGTACATACATGCGTCCCTGCGTGGAATATCCGTGTTCTGTATGACATCCCCGACTGACAGTAGAACAGACAGAAAGACTCTTTCTATCCAAAAGAGGTCGTGCAAAGTGATGTTTGGTCCGGACTGTGTTACCTTATAGGATGCTGTGGTCAAGCTTCAGTTGCCGACCCTTGCAGATAGTAGACATCAACTGACGATAAACTTTGGAGAAGATGTTTAACTTCTGACCACCATCGGGCTATTTTTCCCAGATTTTGAGACTCCAGATCCGACCAGACCAAACACAAGGGGAAGACTACCTAACAATGACAAGCCACGGCTTCTTCAGCCCACCATAAACTCAACCGAAAGGTATTTATGTTCGTTTGTGCCTTATTTTGCTCGTAATTTCAACTGTTAGAATATCAATCAGCCGTGATTCGTAATTTTTAAGTTGACGATCGTAAATCGTCAACATTTGTAAATGCTATTAAGGAAATAAATGAGTTATTACTATTATAACTCTAGTATTCAGCGTCGTAACCCATCCGTATCCCATGGCATACGGTTGAGTCCAGGACAGAATATACACAGAACATAGACACAATTTTTAGATTTTATTTGCTTTTTAGTGTTTTCGTTCATGCCTTTTCCTTCCTTTATATTAATGTGCTATCCTGTTGCCTACGTACTGAGCGAGCTATGTATAGATTATTATTATGTCTCGGCCTAAACAAGTTTGTATTCTTTCTTGACAATTAAAGGAGTTTTCTTTTACTGTATGCTCAATTTAGTAAATAAATAAATATTTGAAAATTCAAAGCTTACTTATCCATTCTAGTTCTTCCTCCGTTGCATGTATCGTGCTGTCGTTTTTTAGGCTTGGAATTGCCGGTGAAGCCCAGCCTTCATCGTAGCCTATAGCTATAGCGCCTATAGCAGAACAAAATGTTGCGAAGACCTGAAATTAAAAACAAGAGCTGTAAGCTCATATGGCACTTGCGAGCATACGCAGTAGCTGTATAAGATATGAGCTAAGATTTGCGCTGTTTTGAAGAACATACGATTATGGGCCTTTCAGATTCATGAAAAAATGTATAGTTAAGTAAAAAATATGCCATGCACTTTGCGGTTACAATGCGCACTTTAAGAGGGCTCGGACTCCATTTTGTAGGCAAAAGCACTAATACACAAATGATCATTGGCCCTTCGGTCATGAAAGTAAGTATTTTTGCTTTGCATTTTGTGGCTAAAGATACGCATTTTATGGATATTTCGAGAACTGAACTTGTAAGCAAAATACTTGGGGCACAGATGATCATGGGCTCTTGTGGATCTTCAAAAATGTTCGTTTCTCATTTTTTTTGTTTCTAATTTGTGGTAAGATTGGCACTTTAAGTATGTTAGAAAGTCATTTGTAAGCATAACTTTCGAGGCAAAAATGATCATTGGACCACAAAAATGTTTTTCTTAGATCAAAAACATTTTTTTTCACTTTACAGTTAAGATACACACTTTAAAATGTTGTTTCCATTTTCTCCGCCCATTCTCAGATTTCTTGTCCCTCCATTGTCTACCTGACTTTAAAGGAGTTATATCACAAGCATTCTAGCACTTCCAACATCTAGACCCCCCCCCCCCCCCCCAAGATCCAAGATGAAGCCACGTGTAACGAATTAAACTCTAGCGAAACAAGAAATTTCGTCGTAAGCATTCACTCGTTTCTGTTTCGTTAGAGGTGAGCTCTTTCTCCAGAGCTTGTCCTTATTCCCTTACCTTAGACCTTAGTTCCTCCAGAGCCATCGGTGGCGTATAGGGCGTCGACAAAGCCTCTCCACTCGTCCCGCATTGATGCCGCAGCGGTGATGTCTTCCCATTCAGGTACTAGCAAGGTACCAGCCGTCCTCAGATCTCGGTCATATGTTCGCCTCAATGTGTTTTTGGTGCGGCCTCGCTTTCTTCTCCCGTCTGGCTTCCACTCGTAGGTTAATCGAGGAAGGCGGCTCTCATCCCTACGAAGGACGTGTCCGAGGTATGTCCACCGCCTTCTTTTCAGCAGCTCGCTGACAGACGGCTGACCTGTTTTCCTGCGTCTTTATGCATTGGTGATTTTTTGTTGCCAGCTTACATTTAAGATTCTTCTGAGACTCATGTTTTCAAATGCGAGGATCCTTTTTTCAAGCTGTGTGTTTATTTTCCAGCATCCACTTGCTTAAAGGAGTATCGAAAGTACATTGCTGTTGAAGAGTCGTAGCTTCTTTCGCATAGAATATTTGTTGCTTCTCCAAATAGGGTTCAATCTATTGAAGGCACCTGTTGCTTGCCGATTCTACGTTTTATCTCGGTCGATATCTCTCCATCAAAATCAATCCAGCTACCCAGGTACTTGAATTCCTGGACTTGTTCTAGATCCTTGTTTTTGCAATGGAGAACAAGCGGCGAGCTTGCGATGGCCATGCTCTTTGATTTGTCAACGTTGATTTTAAGCCCTACATTCTCTGCATTTTCAGTGATAGTGTCAAGTAGCCGCTGCAACCGTTCTTTAGACTCTTCGAGTAGGACAACATCGTCCGCGAAGACCAGATCGAAGGGATCGACTAAAGGCAGGAAAGGAAAGGCAAGAGAAAAGCAGGAAAGAATACTAAAACCAGGAAGGGCAAACTGAAACGAGGAAAGAATTACCAGGAATCAAGGATTCGAAAAAATGGCAAGTCTTTCCTCTGTTTAGTATCCCGTGAGGGGTTGAAAACTTACATTTGTAACAGTTCACCTTTTCCTCTTTTTAGTATTAAAAAAAACTGGCACGCTATGCCGTGCATTTCCTGAGTTTAGTTTCTCGTGAGGTGTGGGCAACTTACGCTTGTAAAAGTTCACCTTTTCCTCCTTTTGGTTCCTCACGGGATACTAGGAAAGGCTTGCTAGTTTTTTCGAACACTAAAAGGAGGAAAAGGTGAACTTTGACAAATGGAAGTTCGGACCCCTCACGGGATATTAAACAGAGGAAAGGCTTGCCAGTTTTTTCAAATACTAAAAGGAGGAAAAGGTGGACTTTAACAAATGGAAGTTGCCGACCCCTCACGAGATACTAAACAGAAGAAAGGCTTGCCCGAATCCTCGATTTTTCTATTGTCTTTCCTTTCCTGCTTTTATTCGATCCCCAGATCGAACAGTTGCTTGTTGCTTACTTTTACACCGTATCCCGATGCAAATCTCAAGGCATAATCCGTTATGATTATAAAGAGCATGGGGGAAAGTACACACCCTTGGCGGACACCAGACATGATCTTGAAAAATCTGGTTGTACCGTTTTCGGTCTTTACGCAACATTCCGATTCTTCATAGAGCGCTATAATCATATTTATTATTTTGTCGAGAATTCCATAATATTTCAGGATTCTCCACAAGCAATCTTGGTCAACTGAGTCAAAGGCCTTTTCGAAGTCAATGAATAGAAGGTAGAGCTTTTTGTTCCATTCTTTTGATTCTTCGGCAAGCATTCTCAGTACAAATATTAGATTAGAACATTATCTCCCCGGTCTGAAACCATGCTGCTCTTCTCGCAGATTTGCGTCTAGTGCTTTTCGCAGACGCAGCAAGATGACGGAGCCCAATAGTTTTGATGAGACAGGGAGAAGATTGATACCTGTCCAGTTATTGCAGTTCATCGTGTCTCAATTTTTGAAGAGTTTGACTAGAATGCCTTTACTCCAATCTCTTGGGATCTTCCCTAAGGTCCATATCTTGTTGAAGAGGGCAAGCCAAATGGATATGGAGGTACTCATTGAGTACTTCAGCATTTCTGCTGAGATACCATCAATACCCGCTCGTCCATTTTTAAGCTTCTTTGCTGCAAGCATGATCTCCTCGACACTCGGAGGGGCTGTGTTGATGTCTAATTTCGTAAAAGGGATATCAGGTACAGTAGCTCGGTCACAGATTCTCGGTCTATTCAAAAGTATTTTGAAATGGGCCCTCTCTCGTTAATTTTTTCTGGGTCAGATATGATTACTCCATTTTCGTCCTTGACAAGGGTGATCCGGCTGCTTTGCCTTTCTACCATCTCAATCTGTAGACAGTCTTGGAATAATCCTTCCTAGCAGCTTCTTCAGCCAAAGCTGCTTTCTTTTCAAGGATTTGTCTCTTGTCGTTTCTTGCACTCTTTTTCACCTCTTTGTCTTTTTCTTTGTAGAGCTGTTTGGTTGTCATCACAGCGTTCCTTTTCGTAGCTGTGAGCGTGGCATGCTTGAGCGCGTTTCCTTCATCAATCAGCTTCCATGTAAGGTCAGAGATCCGCCTTTCCTTTGGTTTCTTGAGGAAACCTAGCTTTTCTTCGGCAATCGTTGTGTACACAGTTTTTATGTTGCCCATTCCTCTTCGACATTTTCTGAGTCTTTTGCCTCAACAGCCAAGGTATCGAATCTGTTCCGTAACGATTTACAGAATCTCTGCGGACCTTTCGATCCTCCAGCTTGTCCGTGTCGTACGGTTTCTTCAAATCTTGTACTGTCTTCTTTTGCTCACGTAGTTTGACCTGTACATGGGCGATCATGAGCATGTGATCGGACTGAGTATCTGCTCCTCTATACCCCCGCACGTCTAACAAGCTTGTGCGCCACATTCTTGCGATCGAGAAGTGGTCAATTTGATTCGCGTTGATTCGTCTGGAGATGTCCATGTGTACTTATGCATGTCCTTACTTCTGTCCTTATTAGTCATTAAATTATGACTCAACACACTCTTTCTCCAGAGGTTCTTTCAGTTCGCAGTTCAATACACTCTGCCGTTAGAAGTTCGTTCGTTAGAGGCTCTTTGTCCCTCTCTCGAAGTCGTTAAAGGTTTTCACATTAATGGTTTTGTTAGAGAAAACTCTGGAGGAAATCAGTACAAATCATCAGGCATCGAGAAAGAAAAAACTGTCAGTATTTAGCAGTTAGTACTAAGCAGTCATTTTTTTAGCAGTCAGTGATTTTAGACTGTCAGTTGGATTACAGATGCTTATATTGTATAGAGAACTTCACCATTAAAGTAAGTGGGTTTTCTAACACATGTTTTGTTGAATGTATTACTTAGAGCCAACCGTCCCAGCTCCCCCCTCCACAGCTACGAACCAACCCTTTGAGGATACCGCTCTGGCTACCATTATCGACAGCATACGTACCAACCGCTCGGTAAACGCTACACGGTTATAAGATATTTGGAAGTTAGCTCACAAGTTAATACCGAAGGTATAACGAGATACATTATATAACACTGGTGACATCGTATAGCTGTGGATGGGAGAGTTCCGGTTAGTTTCCGATAGGGTTTTTTGAAATGGCCGGGAAAATTGAGTTGTTATTAAAAGCGGCCGAGACCGTCGACTTTTTGAGCGTAGGACGGATGTGGATGAGTTTTTGGATAAAGTTAAAGATGTATCGGCCTGGGATGTAGACGAAATAAAGGAACCAGAGCTGATAAAATTGTGTGGCACAAATGCCGGGGGTGGCACTGGACTTTTTCCGCACTAACGAAGCGAAATTCGCGACTTTCGCAGCGCTTCGGATTGCGTTCAAAGAAGGTTTCCGGGGCACATCAAAGAAGGATCAGCCTCTATACGAGAACCTGTATTTAGATGAGGGGCAGGAACCCTTCAGATTTGTTGAAAGTCTTGAGTTGAAGGCTTTGAACCAACTCGGCTTAGAAGCTAACGCCAGCAGCTAGTGACACACCAGGATGATCTTTTCAGCTTTTGCAATCGCTCCTGAAAACAATGGTTCATGATCATTTGTCAAGGAGTATGAGCAAGAAATTATATTTGCGAGACCCCAATTCCTGGGAAGCCATCAAAGAGTACTTGAGCAAATGGCATCGCGCTCAAGAGAAGGTAAAGCTGCAACACGAAAGTAAGGGCGAATTAACGGTTTACTACAACCAGGATAAGTTCCCAAACAATAAGACCAAAGAACCACAGCGATCACAGATCATTGCCAGAAACAACCAATACACTAGGAATCATACACCCGTTTGAAAAAGTAATAACCAGGGCCAAATTGCATGGCAAATACAAGGCAATAAAACTCACACCCACAGCAGGCAAACAGAACACAGGAACGGATGCGCCTAGGATCCTAGTGGGAAACCAATTTGTGCAGAATGAGCCAAGGTCGGGCACATGGCCAGGAATTGCTGGTCAAGAGGTCTTGAGCCAGCAAACAAAAGTTCATTGAGGCATTTAAACTGGCGACGGGGCGCGGTTCTTGAGCAAAGATAATCCGGTGCCCCGCAATTTCTGTCGTCCGTCTGACATTAGTGCGTATAATTGCGCAAAGGATGCACCTTTTGTTGACGTCACGTTGTGTGGAGTACAGGTTGAGGCATTGGCGGACACGGGTTCCGGCGTTAGACTCATTAGAACTCTTTAGGAGGTTGCCACGGAGAGTCCAGGAGGGACTCAAAGCAGATCCACGGTGGTTAAAAGTGCATCTGGTCACTGTTTAGATGTCAGAGGTGTCGGATTTTGGATCACGGATTTTGTAAAGATAGGAGACGAGCGCTGCGAAGAAAAAATTTCTTCAAGGGGGGGAGGTGTGTTATGGAGACATCCCACAGCACTTGGCTCTGCAAAGTCCTCCTAGTTATTCCCTCCCTCTATCGCCTACTTTTCTATATATCTCTTCGGTTTCCATCACTATCATTAATTTCCCGGCATCGTGACAATAGGTCACTCGGTCTTTATCCACTAGCTCCAGTTAGCAGCTGGCTAACCCGAGGTCAGGCTTTGATCCATTTCATTCTAAGTATTTTGGCTGCGGAATGAATCCGCAGCCAAGAACTGTTATCTTTCATTCTTGGTCCAAGCAGGACCTCTCTATATTATAATTTATGGTAAGAGTTGTTTATATATTTAGTTAGGGACCCATTAGTGTTATATATTATGTGTCAAACTCTTGTTCACGTAATACGAGTAAATTAACTATAGACGTTATGGTCCATCTCGGCTAGTAGGCCTCGGGCTTGACTGGATATGTGAATTCCAGCTTCGCTAGGATGTGTGAACCAGCTTGATTAGGGATTTCTGGATTGACTAAGGCTGAGCTATAGAATTCCTTGAGACTTTCCCTTGTCTCTTATGTCTGGTTTCCTGACTGGTCCTGGGTCTAGTGGGCCCCTACGGTGTCAGAATGTCTTCAGCCCACACCCCAGGAGCCTTACCTTTATTAAACCTCGCCTCCACTCGTCCATCCTCTTAACACTAAAATTTAACTATACGTCGAATCCAGTGAAGAACTCTCATTTACTATTCAAGAGCTGGCTCATTGCCTTTGAGCTTGTATGAATTTGCCCGTAAAGGAGATAGTTCAGCCGTTTATAAAAATTTTGTTAACCGTTTAGTTTTGGTTTTACCCCATGGTTTGGAACTGAGGGGGAGGGGGTAGTGCTGTGGCTCACAGGGCCCCATTCAAATTTCGTTGTCATTCCCACCAAGCCAATAAGTTCAGGTTATTGGCGTTCAATGGCGTAATCGTCATTGTGACATAGTTTGTTACCTGGATGTAGCTAGGTCATCAGCATCATCAGTTCCGGGAGACATCTTAACTTTACCATCTGTTCAGAGAGTTGACATGTGTAAATACTACTGAGAAGTACACATTATTTCTTGAGAGAGAAAGAGAAGAGTGCGTCTGAGCCAAAGGCTACCTAGGACATCCCTGACAATCGTTTGTTGTTTGGTTCAGAGGGTGAATATTGAGGTCAGGCCCGCTGGTCTTCAGAGGATCTCGACGTTATCCACCAGGTCTCAGTGACCCTGTTCAAGACCTAGCCTTCTCCATCACCTTCGAAACCGATTAACCGACGAAGCTTAAACTTTCGTTCCTCGTCCGACAAAACTTTGCAGTCTTTTGACTTCTTGTGTGTAGAAAAATCTCGATTTGCCGAGGAGATATAAACTTTCGGGATTGGCCCGACACAAATATACGGATTTCTTACATGTATAATAACTTTATGTACCGACGAGTCTTAAGCATCCCGGGTGCGCCTGACAAATGTCAACAAACCAGATTTGACGATGTAACGACGAGTCGACCGACGCCCGACCAAGGCATACAAATTTGAATTTCTTCTGAAGAAGAAACCCAATTTGCCGGCGAGAACACCTGAGGCCAAACAAAAGCATACATAATCCGATTTCTTCTGTCTTTTGCCCGACAAAAGTTTCCAAAAGTTGATTTCTTGCGTGTAAAAATAACCAGATGTGTCAACGAGTCGACCGACAATCGATAAAAGGATACAAAATTGTATTTCTTCCGAGTATGCCAGCGCTTCGCTCCGATGAAGGTACATTCTCAAGACCTTTGGGGAGGGGAGTCCTCCCAGTAGTGACGCCCCTGCCACTCATTCAAGAAAATCCCATACAGAAAGCTTTGTTTCTGGGCAAAACTGTGTCCTGTGCGGGAGTACCTAACTTTTCTTCACGTAAAATCAACGATAATAAACATTTCTCATCATCACCTTTCTTTCTTGCTTTCTCTTTCTTTACCCCTTAAGAACTAAAGGACACATTGCCAGAAACAATTCTAATAACTGTAAGCCCCCCCCCCCCCCCCCCGCCATCACACCATTTGACTTACTTGTGGTAAAACTTCTTTAACGTCCCGACACGATAATCCCATCTTGCTAGGAGAATATTTCAAACAAACAAGTTTCTGTTTACAAGTCACTGATAAAGCCCTGACTTCAGTTAGGCGATTACAGCTCAGAATCCTAAGTTTGCAAATTAACGGGTTTCTGCACATCTGATAGCATCCTCGGCAGGGACTAGGCGAGGACACATAAAGAGTGCTAATTTCAGAGCTAGCAAACAAATAGGTGCAAATGCGCCAGTGTATCTTGCTGACACGTGCAGTTTTATCTCTCTGCTAATTTAAGCTTATTCCAGAAATATCTATGTCAACAAAGACAAAGTATCCCATACATCTGAACATTTTTCACTGAATCAGAAGCCTATCCGGTGTTACCTTTGGTGTTATCCTTTAGTAACAATCAAAATACTTAATATCAGCGTTGCGTGTACTCGAGCGGTTGGTACGTAATTGAATTATACTGGTAGTTCAAGCGGTATTCCTTCAAGTGTTGGTTCGTAACTGTGGAGGGAAGGTCCTACATTCAATAAAAAGTGTCATACTCTTCAAGTTGAATAGTGAAGTTACGCATAAAATAAAAACATTTAATCCAACTGACTGACTGCTACTCACACCAAACCAGAGCAAACTAGACCTACGTTGCCCGGGCAACGTGAAGTGTTGTGGCAACCTTTGTCCGGCTTCGCCGACTAAAGTGTTGCGAGAGCAACACTTTGGTTTTGTTTCTTCGCTGTCGGTTAAATGCTGAAATTGTCAACTTATTGAAGCTTCTAAACCGGTATGTTCTAAAAAGAATAATCACATGATCAAAAGCTGTTCTTTAGCGTTGTAAAACCAACAACAAAACAATATCGGAAGAAGGGAATAAATTGACTCGGCGGTCAGTTGAACTTTATCCTTTTCAATCGTAGATATCGTGACGGATGAAAACTTGGAACAATATCTTATATAATCTAGTTGGTATTATAAAGCTATCCGTAACGTTTCAGGATTAAAATACCATAGATAACACTATTAATTATTACAAAACTACCTTATTGTTTTACATTACCGTATCGTTTGTACGCGTTGCGTAAACAGTTAATCCTAGGTTATAGTGATATACCACCGATACAAACTTTCTTACCGTCATATTTACAGAAATCGAATACAATGTACACCAATTTTCAAAAATGTCTAGCCCCTCGTGAACCGATTCTTACTTACAAGTCCTTCTCCCGTTATTGACATCAAATTCACCTCATCGCTGAAAATGATTATAGCATAAAAGCCGATTATTACTTACAAGTCCCATGCATGTCTTACAATTGGGAGCAAAATTGTTCTTACCATCGAATACACCTGAAACAAATAACAGATATACCAACTAGCAAAAAGGTACCAACTCCTCATTGTCGAAGATAATTATGAGCTAACAGTCGACTGTTGCTTACAGTCGACTGATGCTTACAAGTCCCTTACATGTCTGACAGCTGGTATCGCCTATTTTTGGTTTCAGTGTGTACGTTACTCCTGAAGTTGTCAACCCCTTGAAACTTTCAAACGGGTTTATCTCATGAAGAATTTTTGATAAAAAAAAATGGATGACATATACTTAGATCAGCTCATCAAGTGCTATCGATTGCCCTAACCACAACAAAAGAATATCGGAAAAACTGACTAAATTGACTTTGCAGTCAGTTGAACTTTATCCTTTTCAATCGTAGACATCGTGACGGATGAAAACTTGGAACAATATCCAATATCCCAATATCCCCAATATCCAACTTTTGACCCGTTGCGTCAAAAGTTAATCCTAGGTTACAGCGATAGACCATCGATACAAACTTTCTACCGTCAGGTTTATAGAAATCGAATACAATGTGCACCAATTTACAAAAGTTCTAGCCCCTCGTGAACCGATTCTTATTTACAAGTCTCTCTCCCGCGATAGACATCAAGTTCACCACCGGATAAAAATAATGAGTACACCAGCGAGCAGAAGTTGTAAACTCCTCATCCCTGAAGATGATTGTAGCATAACAGCCGCTTATTACTTAGAAGCCCCTTGCATGTCTTACAATTGGGAACCAAATTGTTCTTACTATCGAATACACCGGAAACACATAACAGGTGCACCAAGTAGCAAAAGCTGCAAACCCCTCATTGCCCAAGATGATTATGAGCCGACAGTTGACTGTTGCATACATGTCGCCTACATGTCTCACAACTGATATCGCCTATTTTTGGTTTCAGTGCGTACGTTACTACTGAAGTTGTCAACCCCTTTAAACTTTCAAACTGGTTTGTTTCTTCGCTGTCGCTTAATGCTGAAGTTGTCAACTTATCGAAGCTTTTTAAACAGGATGTTGTAAAAAAATTAATCATATGATCAAAAGGTATTCTTCAGCGTTGTAAAAACAACAACAAAATAATATAGGAAGAAGGGACTAAATTAACTTTGCAGTCAGTTGAACTTTATCCTTTTCAATCGTAGACATAGTGACGGATGAAAAACTGGAACAATATGTTATATAATCTAGTTGGCATTAGAAAGCTATCCGTAACTTTTCAGGATTAAAATACCATAGATGACACTATTAATTATTATGCAACTACCTCATTGCTTTACACTTTCGTTTGTATCCGTTGTGTAAACAGTTAATCCTAGGTTACATTGATAGACCATCGACACAAACTTTCTTACTGTCAGATTTATAGAAATCGAATACAATGTGCACCCAATTGCAAAACTTCCTAGCCACTCGTGAACCGATTCCTACTTACAAGTCCCTCTCCCGTGATATACATTAACCCTTAACCGAAAACAAATAATGGGTACACCAGCTAGCAAAAGTTGCAAGCCCATCATCGCAGAAGATGATTGTAGCATAACAGCCGATTATTACTTACAAGTCCCTTGCATATCTTACCATTGGGAATCAAATTTTTCTTACCATCGAATACACCGGAAATAAATAGCAGGTACACCAAGATTTATAGAAATCGAATAAAATGTGCACCCAATTGCAAAAATTCCTAGCCACTCGTGAACCGATTCCTACTTACAAGTCCCTCTCCCGTAATATACATTAACCCTTAACCGAAAACAAATAATGGGTACACCAGCTAGCAAAAGTTGCAAACACATCATCGCAGAAGATGATTGTAGCATAACAGCCGATTATTACTTACAAGTCCCTTGCATATCTTACCATTGGGAATCAAATTGTTCTTACCATCGAATACACCGGAAACAAATAACAGGTACACCAACTAGCAAACGCGGCAAACCCCTCATTACCAAAGAATATTATGAGCCAACAGTCGACTGTTGCTTAAAAGTCCCCTACCTGTCTCATAACAGGTATCGCCTATTTTTGTTTTCAGTGTACCTTACTACTGAAGTTGTCAACCCCTTTGAAATTTTCAAACTGGTGTATCTCATGAAGGAATTTTTCTACCAAAAAATTGATGACATATACTTTGATCAGCCCATCAATGGCTATCGATTGCCGTCGAAAAAAAAATTCTACCTGTCTTAGTTCAAAAGTTGACTTTTTTGCCGTAGGCCAACTTTCTAACGTCACGACTTAGAAAGGAGCAACGGATAAGCTCTAGTTTCTTTAGCAATGAGAGAACTTTTAAAGTTTAAGGGGCACATCTGATACCGTTACTCTACCGCAAACCCAAGTGCAAAAAAAAATAAATTATAAACTCAGCTGGAATCGTTGCAAACATGGACAGAAACAATAGATGGCAGCAATTTCGGACCCGTGGGAAAAAGCCACTTTTTTGTCTCTGTAGATTTTTCTATTTATCACTCAAAGAAGATATGTTGGCTGTGGGGCCGGGTAACTGCCGCATATATTTAACACTTATAGATTGTAGTCCATCTTCAATTTGAAACTGGTGCCTGCCTGCTAGCGTGCTAGAACGGAGCTTTCCACTCGAAAGCAGAAACATGGTTTGATGAAACGAAAGGTTCGCTACACAACTTGAGATGGTCCTCTCCGACATAGGCTATACAACTCCACTTCACTTCGCAAACCGTAGGCTCTGGCTCGAGGACAAGCAAAAACCATCCTTATTGGCCCCAGGCAAGAGTTCTACGGAGCTTTCCAAAATGTAATGTCATATTCATCAATCCGGCCTAAGGTCCACACTTTCCGTAAAAACCGCACAGGTTAGACCCTTCCCAGTTACCAGGAATAAAATGAAATTGGAGTCATAGGAAAAAAAAAAAAAAAAAAAAAAAACGAGTACAAAACCAAAGTGTTGCTCTCGCAACACAACTAGACCTACGTTGCCTGGGCAACGTGAAGTGTTGTAGCAACCTTTGTTCGGCTTCGCCGACTAAAGTGTTGCGAGAACAACGCTTTGTTTTTTTTTTCTTGGTTAACGGTTGTAAATGGTATGTTCCAAGCCAAGAAAAATATTTTTTCTTCACAAGGTTATCCCCAGCGTTGAAAAAAAAAAAAACTAGACCTACGTTGCCGGGGCAACGTGAAGTGTTGCCGCAACCTTTGTCCGGCTTCGCCGACTAAAGTGTTGCGAGAGCAACACTTTGGTTTTGTTTCTTCGCTGTCGGTTAAATGCTGAAATTGTCAACTTATCGAAGCTTTTAAAACGGTATGTTCTAAAAAGAATAATCAAATGATCAAAACCTGTTCTTTAGCGTTGTAAAACCAACTACAAAACAATATCGGAAGAAGGGACTAAATTGACTTGGCGGTCAGTTGGACTTTATCCTTTTCAATCGTAGATATCCTGACGGATGAAAACTTGGAACAATATCTTATATAATCTAGTTGGTATTATAAAGCTATCCGTAACGTTTCAGGATTAAAATACCATAGATGACACTATTAATTATTACAAAACTACCTTATTGTTTTAGATTACCGTATCGTTTGTACCCGTTGTGTAAACAGTTAATCCTCGGTTATAGCGATAGACCATCAATACAAACTTTCTTACCGTCATATTTACAGATATCGAATACAATGTGCACCAATTTTCAAAAATTTCTAGCCCCTCGTGAACCGATTCTTACTTACAAGTCCCTCTCCCGTGATTGACATCAAATTCATCCGAACAAATAATGGATACACCAGCTATTAAAAGTTGCAAACCCCTCATCGCTGAAGATGATTATAGCATAAAAGCCGTTTTGGCTTTTTGGGAACAAAATTGTTCTTACCATCTAATACACCTGATACAAATAACAGGTATACCAACTAGCAAAAGCTGCAAACTCCTCATTGCCGAAGATGATTATGAGCTAACAGTCGACTGTTGCTTACAGTCGACTGTTGCTTACAAGTCCCTTACATGTCTCACAACTAGTATCGCCTATTTTTGGTTTCAGTGTGTACCTTACTCCTGAAGTTGTCAACCCCTTGAAACTTTCAAACTGGTTTATCTCATGAAGGATTTTTGTTAAAAAAAATGGATGACATATACTTTGATCAGCTCATCAAGGGCATCGATTGCCCTAACCACAACAAAAGAATATCGGAAAAAGGGACTAAATTGACTTTGCAGTCAGTTGAACTTTATCCTTTTCAATCGTAGACATCGTGACGGATGAAAACTTGGAACAATATCCTATATAATCTAGTTGGTATTATAAAGCTATCCGTAACTTTTCAGGATTAAAATACCATAGATGACACTATTAATTATTACGAAACTACCATGTTTTACATTATCGTTTGTACCCGTTGCGAAAACAGTAAATCCTAGGATACAGCGACAGACCATCGATACAAACTTTCGTACCGTCAGTTTTATATAAATCGAATACACTGTGCAACAATTTGCACAAATTTCTAGCCCCTCGTGCACCGACTCTACTGACAAGTCCCTTTCCCGCGATAGACATCAAGTTCACCGGATAAAAATAATGGGTACACCTATAATCGGTGGGACGGGGAAAGTAAATAGGTAGCGCGAGCAAGGCCCCCGGATTATGAAACCCTCCCGGAAGGCCACCCCTCCGCCCAGGAATTATAGCAGAACCATACAAGAAGAACAAATACCGGCAATTGGTTTTATTTACAAAAAGAAGCGAAGAATTAAAAAGATGAAAAGATAAGAGTGATCACGGTATATCACTGAATTTATGCCCAATGAATTTACGCCTAAGCCTCGATAAGCACGTACGCAGGAACTCCCCCTCGCAAATCTGCGCCGCTATGACCACCCTTGGTCCAAGACAGAACAGACTACTCAAAGGGAGCTAGGGCCGAGGCACGCCTTAGTTAATCTAGACCACTAGGCCCACCCTTGGTACCAGACAGCCTGAAAAACCGCAAGGCGCCCAGGACCCGTGCAAAGAAAGGCTTTGTCTAACTGATGTCACTTGCTGCTCCTAGAAATTTGCCCACTATCCAAAAAGAAAAACACTGAACCCAAATAACAAGAATCACAAAAGTTGTAGATCAAGAAAACACTATCGACTTATTCAGAGAGACAGGAAAATGAACAAGAAATAATAATTTAAATGATTTTTACTGACTTAAAAGTTACTGCTTATTTTTACTATGTACGAACACTTCATATGTGAAAAGATGGTTACTTTACCTACAAACTACATTCTTACAAGAGAACTGAACTGTTTGAAAGCCAAGACAAGTCTCCGAAGGATTCTCAACACCAAACGTACGAAAGCTGTTGTTATTGTTGGTCTGAGGCAACGTTGTTTACAGCTATATTTTCAAGAAGGCCTTGGTTATACCTAGCCTATGTGTTTACAGTTTATACTTTCGAGAACCTTCGCCATTATGGTCTAGACTGATGTTTATGCACTGTATGGGAAACATTACTTTGTTGACAAAATATTACAAGAAACGTATAGCTACTATTTCTGTCCTTGATCTTAAATAATTAATAGACGTAGTTGACTGATATTTAGAATAAGTCTTTAATCGAAGATTACAAGTTCCGGTCTCCTTTTAAATTTGACGGAGTCAAGAAACACTGATACAAACATATAGATATAAATTGCCGTTTGCTACAAAATCTTGCACTATCCTGATACCCTAAATGAGCACATCTACCCATAATTTCTGAAGAAATATAACATCATATCTAGTCACCATCAATTACAATTTAATATAAGCCCTCTCTAGCTATTCTAAATTCCATCCATCTACCCAGCACCCTAAACGGATTCAAAATTATACAAACAAGGCACTCACTAGGATTACACATACGACCGTAAAATTGAACGCCCGATCTTGCGATCAAAACATCATACAAAACTGCAAATATGACAATGGACCTCATACAATTTAACTATTCGGGTTGTTTGTGAATGACTGATGAATGAATGAGTGTGATCAAGTCAAGTGAAAAGAAGAATGCATAATATTTTTTTTTTTCTTTTTGACGATTTGGATGACGAGGGGATAAGAAATATCGTATCCGATATACTTGCAAAAATAAATGAAGTTCTGGACAGCGACTGTTGTTTCTGCGCGTGGTTAAAGAAAACGTTCCAGCTCCAAAGTTGAGGTTGAAAGCCCCAAGTAGTAATTCGAACAGTGATGGTGTGTCGGAAATCTCACATCGCCGTTGCAGGAAGAATTCAATAAGTTTCGCTTGTCTTCTTCAGTGCCGATTGATTCAGTCGATCAAGGCCAAGCTCGTTCTGAAACCGAGCACTCTGAAATGATGCTCCCCAAAAGTAGGCTGAACTTGATTGGGGGCAGAAAAGTTGTGGAAAGCAACATTGCTTCTTTAGATGCTCAATTCAAAGGGCGAACAATCAGAATGGTCTTGACTCTTGCTAAACCTTAATACACCTTCACTAGAGCTTGGTTAAGCAAAGGAATCTGACGCATGAAGAATAAAATGTAGACTATGACGCTCACGCCAGAAGTGATCTGATCAGCCTCGATGACAATATGTATAAGGATAATCATTTAATGAAATACTTGGGAAAACCAACTCGTAAAGCTGAAAGAACAAGCGGCTAATCATCCGTAATTCATCAAAGCAGTAAATCCTCCCAAAAATCGAAGAAATTCGTTTCGACTTGGATATCCGAGCTTTGTTAACCCAATTGTAAAAATGGAAATATTCGGCTGTGAAGAATAAGCATCGCCTTGAGAAGCGCTTAAACACGACGCCAGAATCTAGTAGCAATAGCTTACAGCAGTCAAACGGAATATGACTGTAGCAGTTATATACATTGTATATAACGGTCTGTTGTAGCAAATTTGGAAGACCACACAAATAAGGTCATCAAGAAAAATCTGCACAAGCGTTTCACGCTTGCAATAAAACGTGGAGCCATCTATCAAACTCCAAATTTAACACACCAAGGTGAAGGAATCATCAATGAATAATTCGAGGCATGTTGGATTGTTTTCATAGTTACAATGCAGTTTATTTTTTTCTTATTTTTTTGTTACGATATAGACAATATGATACATATAACATGTCGCAAGTGAAGCATGTTTTAATGTGAATAGTTGTGTTCATGTAGTTTGTGTTATTCATGAGTTTTCCCGCATAGTTATGGTCCAATTAATCATAGACATCGATTACAATCATTCTGTAATTACTTTCACAATTCCTTCGTCGTCTGTCTAACAAATACTAAATACTATATTTTGTTTTGTTTTGTTTTCCATGAAATAAAGCACTTTCCTAAGTACATACACGACATAAATCCTGCTTGTGAAGTACGAACGAAGTGTGAGGCCTAAGAACTTGCAAAACACTAAATCATGTATAATATCTTAAATAAAGATAATATGTTTACTAGGTAAACCACACTGCGAAAACGCGTCACTTTGAATTAGGGAACATTTCTACTAATAACACGTTACAGCCACGCTCACAAACAAGACATACAACAACCATGGTTTTCTTTCTCTTACTTTTTTTTTGTTTTTGTTTTAAAACAAAAATTAATCTTTCATCCGAAATGCCTCAAAAGTGACACATCTCGCATCAAAGTTCTGTAGGGGATTTTGCAACGCACACGTAACAGGAAGGCCTCTGTTGCTCACCCCGAAGAAGCAACAGTCAAACCAGCACTCCTGTCTTTTGCTGTGAGGCTCCATTATTCTCGTGAATGGATCAACGAGACCGACAGCCACTGGATCTGGACAAATGGTCAGCGTCGTCGTCTTCACTTTAAATCGGTAAGTCTGTCTGCTTTTCGTTCCCATTTCTGAAATCTTACTGTCTGTCGTGTATCTGTACCAATTGTTCTTTGTCAACAATATTCTCTTATAGTCAGTTTGTCAGTCACGCTTATCTCTGTCATACTTGCCTTGTTTTTATAAGGACCAACCTGTTGTGTAGGTCTCTACACATAGGCCTATTTCCTTCCGCTTCAAAAATACTTCTTTTTCAAGAGCCTACCCTTTGCGGTTCTCTGCTTCGCATCTAATTTGTACAGAGGCCAAGAAATGAACATCCTTGTACAATGCTAACCGGACTCAACAGAACTGGACCAATATATTCTTTCCGTTTTACCCCCACGAGATAATTCCTTAATTCAAACCAAATCACCGGCCATTGACTCGAACTCCTTTGTTTTCTTTATTTACTTCGTTCACTTGTTTTATCGTTCTTTCTTGAGTTCATTTAGGCATATTTAATGCAGTTCAAAAATAGTGCGGACTAGCTTGGTACCGTGAGTTTCGTTCTTATCATTATAATTCACCTTAATATTCGCGTCCAGGAGAGTTCTGCCTGGAACTCTGTGGAGCAACACGAAAATACGCGACTTATTCAGCGAATCATTTCATACTCAAAACTAGCCTACCTGACAGAATTTTGTCCCAATCACCTGTTATCTCAGGACAGGCGTGATCAAAAATTCTTTTGAGGCTTGGGTTGTATATTTTACGAATACCTAGCTTTTCACACGCATGCCGCGAAAAAGTTCGGAGTCTAGATTATTACCATGACCGGTTAAAAATGCACTGCGGCGAATTATAACAGGCAAAAATATAGTCCTACAAAATCTGTATATCGTTTCAGCACCAATGATGCGGAATAATCGCAAACAACATGGCCGGAAAGCATTTCCACGGCTATTAGGACATACCTGTTTTACTTACTCATAACGAAAACGGTCCAGTTGCGTCTCTTGACTATAAGACGGTCCAAAAAATATTCTGGCGGCTTTGCCGCTGGAACTCGCGGGTTACTGCTCATACATGAGGGATAATATCCCACAAAATGGTCAACTTTGGTTGCCATACGCTCCCGTAATTTTCTCTTTCCTTTGCTCAAATGTGAGGACCTTCATATCTACTTATGAAGGATAAACTGCGGTCTTATTATTCAAATTACCGCTATGCGCGTTAAATGTGAAACTTTCGTTCACCTGGGAACACCTCAGATCCCGTATTTTGACGTTTTATCAAAAACAAAACTAGTTATCCTAGTTCTTAGTCATTTGCTTCTTGCTACCCAACCAGGGAATTCAATTTTCGTTGTTAGGACGTCCTATATTTTACACCCCTGTTGGTAGACTAAAAGAAGAGACTGCGGACTTGACCAAGTCCGAAACGTCATAGTCATCAAAGCTCTTTCAATTAGAGCACGCGCAATTAATAACTGACGAAATGCCTCGTCGGCTCAATATGTCGAGCTTTCTCTTGTTTCTAATTCGAAACAAAAATGTGCTTGCTAGCTAGTCAAGCATCATATTATTTGCCCCTTCACAAAAGTCATCCTGAATTCATAAAATTAGGCCTATAATCCATCCAAATATATCATCATCATATTGATGATTAAAACCAAGACGTCTGGTATTCGCGGGGACTTTCAATTGCGGATTTTGGAACTAGCTGTGACATTCAGCTACCCTCCGCGTCACACTGCCGTCAGGGTCGGCAGTCCGGTAAATGTCATAGTGCTGCGAGCGGTCGGAATGGCATGTTCCTAGCCCATTACGCACTCCGGCTGGTGGCTGGATCCGTATCAGCCTGCATTGCAGAACCTGATTTCGCCACAAAAGTCTATTTCTACCGGTAGTTCTAACGGAAATGAGTCATATGACTCGATATTTACAGTGCCTACGCCACATTGGCGTAAACGTTTGCCCAACGACTTCATTAATTGTCTAGTATAATTCATTACACTTTTCCACGCTCAATAAAATCTGCAAAATAGATAGATCAAAATTTGGATTTTTCTTAGAGATATTTGGCCTTATATCTCCAAGAAGAGGATCCGTGACGTGGAAAGATCACGCGGGCAAAACTCCGCTTAATTTTCTGACAACTTAAAGGACTGATTCTGAGCAATTAATTCCGTCTTTGGACATGATAGTAGGTCAGGAAAGATATTGCAATAACACAGAACAACTGAACCTTTTGATAAGGGATCATGACATTTGAAAATAAGGCTCACCATTTTAATCTAGAGCCAAAACTTAAAGAAAATTCCCTTTTTCGATATCAAAGTTCTGGAACCGGTGATACAATAAATTTCACAGCCCACATAGGCGATTCCGGGTATATGATAGCGTACGGACTGTTTCACTGAACAATCCTTGTGACCTTGAAGTCAATCTATTCATCACTCACTTAAACCCAACACGAATTATCAAATTATTAATTAATTTTTATGAAAGCAGTTCCATAGAACTGAACAGGTGTCAGATAAAATAGTTTCACTTTTTCTCATGGCAAAGGAGTAGCTAATTCCGTAATGCCATGAGGAAAAGACAAAACATAAAGAGAAAGCAGGAAAAAAAAAACTGCTAAAACAAAATAGTTAATAAATAAATTTTTTCTTTTAAAAACCCAGTAATTTCAAGAGTTTGAAACTTGAATAAAAAAAATTGAAAATAAAAAAAATAAGGTTAAAACAAACTAATAAGTTAGAATGGTTTATTTTTGAAAGGAAACCTTGCACGTAAGATTACGTGAAATGATGTGTATTTTTTTTTTTTTTTATACACGGTACCCTGACTGTAATAAATCTTCACGCGTTTGACCAATATCACTGCTCTTGTTGGGTCAAATAATGGGTAAACATGAACTCTCGTGTTCATTAGACATGTTACGTCATCATCGGTAAAGTCAAATCCTTTGTTTCGAACAAAATGAGGTGAGGAAAAAAAAAAATCAAATAAAAATATAATCGTTGCAGGACAAGACTTGATCTCATGTTTCTGCATAAAATTAGATCAATTCCGTCACCATATTAGCTACACCAACAAAGCTCTAGGTGAAACATACACAGCAGACTGGCCACAAGCGAAAAATAACAAGGAACAAAAATATGCTCCGCCAATCTATAACCTGCAACCTCATCTCATTTGCTCTACTGCACGAAAGTGCTCATCAAAGCACTGTCTACAAAATTCGTCAAAGCTAGGGCGGATTCCTCATTGACAGTTGACACATTGCTGTCAACGTCATAGGCAAATTGGCAACCTTATTTGCACATTAGTGACTGGCTGACCACAAACCTTTCTTTTTCAGGTCGGAAAAACAACACTGGACAACGACAACGCTGGGCACCTATTCTCTCACGGAAATGGACAAACCGCGACTCTTTACTGAGGATGGCAGACAAAACCTACATTTCATAACAGTACCTTTCTTGAGAACGAACCTCATGAGCTTTCTTGGTATCGTCATTCCCTGATTTAACGACACGGGAATTACTGGTGTCGGAGACCTGTCTTGCTACATAACCTTACATACGCCAAAAATGATTAATCGATCAAAATCACTTGTCAACCCAACTAACTGTTCAACCCAGACCATGAAAAACATCAGTAAAATGACGAAAAGGGGAACGTACTATCGACTGTGCAATGCTTTGATACTAGTCAATAAACCTGTCAGGTTACTTAAGATATACTTAACTGACTTGGGATTGATGGAATTCTGAATGACCATTTAAAGTGAGGTCGTTCGTTTTATGGCGGGAAGTTTGACAGCTAATGAAAAGGTATGTTGAATTCGTGACAAGGATGTACAAGGCGCAATGAAATAATCTTCTTGCGCAAATACATGGCGCAAAAATGAAAATTGAAACAAAATATAGAAAATAAATTCTAAGGAATTATTTGGTTTTTAGAGGTGATACAGTGATAGCAAAAAGTACAGCAAAACTTTGTGGAAACTCTAGTGTCTTGGGACTTCTTAGGGTAAAAACAACAAATGTAGATAATTTGCTGACTATACTGCTGTTTTACATTCGTACTCACGGTTGCAAGCCTTGTCTGTAAGGATTGCTATATATTAAAAACTTCATCTTTTCTTCTGTCCCACGACGAAGTCCACGAATTCCACTGACTACCTCGATGGTTGTTTTGCTGGCTTGATGTTCACATTTTCACTGTTTTCACATTTCACTGCTTCCACATTTCACAATTTTAAATATACGGTCGACTTGTAGAAATAAGACAAAAAGTATCTTGTCGTCACCAAAATGAATCATTTTCGTCAAATAAAACTCAAACAATCAAAAAGAACAAGATTTGTGAAAATTTGGCAAAATGTTGGCAACGACAACTTCCAGTCTCTCAAAAAAATAGCGATAGCGTTGTAAAAAAAATAGGCGGGTTTCGTTTCGTTTAGCTGTCACCAAATACTATAATCGGTGGGACGGGGAAAGTAAATAGGTAGCGCGAGCAAGGCCCCCGGATTATGAAACCCTCCCGGAAGGCCACCCCTCCGCCCAGGAATTATAGCAGAACCATACAAGAAGAACAAATACCGGCAATTGGTTTTATTTACAAAAAGAAGCGAAGAATTAAAAAGATGAAAAGATAAGAGTGATCACGGTATATCACTGAATTTATGCCCAATGAATTTACGCCTAAGCCTCGATAAGCACGTACGCAGGAACTCCCCCTCGCAAATCTGCGCCGCTATGACCACCCTTGGTCCAAGACAGAACAGACTACTCAAAGGGAGCTAGGGCCGAGGCACGCCTTAGTTAATCTAGACCACTAGGCCCACCCTTGGTACCAGACAGCCTGAAAAACCGCAAGGCGCCCAGGACCCGTGCAAAGAAAGGCTTTGTCTAACTGATGTCACTTGCTGCTCCTAGAAATTTGCCCACTATCCAAAAAGAAAAACACTGAACCCAAATAACAAGAATCACAAAAGTTGTAGATCAAGAAAACACTATCGACTTATTCAGAGAGACAGGAAAATGAACAAGAAATAATAATTTAAATGATTTTTACTGACTTAAAAGTTACTGCTTATTTTTACTATGTACGAACACTTCATATGTGAAAAGATGGTTACTTTACCTACAAACTACATTCTTACAAGAGAACTGAACTGTTTGAAAGCCAAGACAAGTCTCCGAAGGATTCTCAACACCAAACGTACGAAAGCTGTTGTTATTGTTGGTCTGAGGCAACGTTGTTTACAGCTATATTTTCAAGAAGGCCTTGGTTATACCTAGCCTATGTGTTTACAGTTTATACTTTCGAGAACCTTCGCCATTATGGTCTAGACTGATGTTTATGCACTGTATGGGAAACATTACTTTGTTGACAAAATATTACAAGAAACGTATAGCTACTATTTCTGTCCTTGATCTTAAATAATTAATAGACGTAGTTGACTGATATTTAGAATAAGTCTTTAATCGAAGATTACACACCGGCTAGCAAAAGTTGCAAACCCCTCATCGCTGAAGATTTTTGTAGCATAACAGCCTATTATTACTGACAAGTCCCTTGCATGTCTTACAATTGGGAACCTAATTGTTCTTACCATCAAATGACAGGTACGCCAACTAGCGAAAGCTGCAAACCCCTCATTGCCGAAGATGATTATGAGCTAACACTCGACTGCCGCGTACAAGTCCCCTACATGTCTCACAACTGGTATCACCTATTTTTGGTTTCAGTGTGTACCTTACTACTGAAGTTGTCAACCCCTTGAAACTTTCAAACTGGTGTATCTCATGAAGGAATTTGTGTATCAAAAAATGGATGACATATACTTTGATCAGCTCATCAGCGGCTATCGATTGCCGTCGAAAAAAAAAATTCTACCTGTCTTAGTTCAGAAGTTGACTTTTTTGCCGTAGGCCAACTTTCTAACGTCACCACTTAGAAAGGAGCAAAGGATAAGCTCTAGTTTCTTTAGCAATGAGAGAACTTCTAAAGTTTAAGAGGTACATCTGATACCATTTCTCTACCGCAAACCCAAGTGCAAAAAAACGAATGATAAACTCAGCTGAAATCGCGTACACAAATGGAACCAAATTGTTCTTACCATCGAATACACCGGAAACAAATAACAGGTACACCAACTAGCAAAAGCTGCAAGGCCCTCATTACCGAAGATGATTATGAGCTAACAGTCGACTGTTGCTTAAAAGTCCCCTACATGGCTCATAACTGCTATCGCCTATTTTTGGTTTCAATGTACCTTCCTACTGAAGTTGTCAACCCCTTTGAAATTTTCAAACTGGTGTATCTCATGAAGGAATTTTTGTACCAAAAAATGGATGACATATACTTTGATCAGCTCATCAGTGGCTATCGATTGCCGTCGAAAAACAAATTCTACCTGTCTTAGTTCAAAAGTTGACTTTTTTGCCGTAGGCCAACTTTCTAACGTCACGACTTAGAAAGGAGCAAAGGATAAGCTCTAGTTTCTTTAGCAATGAGAGAACTTTTAAAGTTTAAGGGGCACATCTGATACCGTTACTCTACCGCAAACCCAAGTGCAAAAAAAAAAAATTATAAACTCAGCTGAAATCGTCGCAGACATGGACAGAAACAATAGATGGCAGCACTTTCGGACCCGTGGGAAAAAGCCACTTTTTTGTCTCTGTAGATTTTTCTACTTATCACTCAAAGAAGATATGTTGGCTGTGGGGCCGGGTAACTGCCGCATATATTTAACACTTATAGATTTTAGTCCATCTTCAATTTGAAACTGGTGCCTGCCTGCTAGCGTGCTAGAACGGAGCTTTCCACTCGAAAGCAGAAACATGGTTTGATAAAACGAAAGGTTCGCTACACAACTTGAGATGGTCCTCTCCGACATAGGCTATACAACTCCACTTCACTTCGCAAACCGTAGGCTCTGGCTCGAGGACAAGCAAAAACCATCCTTATTGGCCCCAGGCAAGAGTTCTACGGAGCTTTCCAAAATGTAATGTCATATTCATCAATCCGGCCTAAGGTCCACACTTTCCGTAAAAACCGCACAGGTTAGACCCTTCCCAGTTACCAGGAATAAAATGAAATCGGAGTCATAGGAAAAAAAACAAAAAAAAACGAGGACAAAACCAAAGTGTTGCTCTCGCAACACAAAAATAGCAGAATGTTGGAAGTACGGGCTAAATCGACTTTGCAGTCAGATGGACTTTATCCTTTTCAACCGCAGGTATCGTGACTTATGGAAACTTGGAACATTATCCTAGTTGGTATTATAAAGCTATCCATAGCTTTTTAGTTCAAAATACCAAAATAGGTGCGTTTTTGCATGCCTTACAGCACGCCTGTGAGTAGCAGCTGTACTTATTAGGTGTTTTGGCAAACCTTTCCTTGTAGCCTGTCTGCTTATAAGGCGTTTTTACTCCTCAGTCCAACGGCCAAAGAACGAAATCCACAGGCTACAGCCAAAGGCCTTCTTGATGCCGTTGTCCTTGTCCTTAGCCTGTGGTTCCTTTCTACAAGAGCTGAAAGCTCATATAGCACTTGTAAGAACAGTTAGCATGTTTGTCAGATACGGTTTGCTGCTGTCAAAGCTGGATCTATCTCCCGATACTCATCTCAACAGAAAATGGGCTTGATCTAGTAAATCTGAAACGGTTATTCCACTCACTGACAACTGTTCCTCCCACAACCACGATGATCAGATGAGGGACTATTTTTAAGCCAATCTGATAGAGTCCCTGACATGCCTGCCAAGTTTCATGATCATAGTACATTCGGAAGTACCCCAACTCGTGATCACAGAAATTGTGGAAAACCCTCTCGAAATCCCCCAACCGTGACATGATCCGGTCCTGTATATTCAATATTTTCTCCACAGCTTATGCTTGTTCTTTCCTCCCAAGTCCCATCCCGATTTCTCGACTCTAAAGGCGTTTTCCGTGCTCCCATAAACAGTTTGTGGGTCGATTGTAACTCGAAAAGAGTGTTTCCGCGGTGTTTTGTGCGGGCCACAACTGTGTTTCCGCGATCAACAAGACTTTCGTGGCTCGCTTTGTGGCTCAAATTCGACAAACAACTGGCGAGGTGATTGTCGATTTTGTGGCTCGATTCTGGCGGGAAATTCAAATAAAGCAGCAAAGTAGTGTCTAAACAATAAAGAGCGTGTTCCACCCTACTTACCATAGTTACTACGCATGAAGTTACGAATTATGTCTTTTTGCCGTCAAGGCTGGAACAATTTTTCTATTTTCCAGCAGGATCTCACGCCAGGGGTGAATCCGACCAATCACAATTACAGAGATGCGTAGTTACTACGCTTACTACGCTCCCGAGCATGGTAAGCAAATAGTAACTATTAGTTACTATTCCGACAAGGTTCGAACGGTCAGCGTAGTAACTTTTCGTGAGGATGGAACTGAAATATTAACTATTGTTAGAAGGGTGGAACACGCTCAAAGTTAACTACTAATGGTACGAAAATAAGCCTAGAGTTCTATTTATTGAGATTTTTCATGAATTTTATTACTATTTTCAGATATTTGAAATTTCCGCCAAAAAAATAGACAAAACGGCGTTTCCGCGAGTTTCAACTCGTGGCTCGACTGTGTGGCATACAATCTTGTTTCCACGACAATCACCCAGAAGTGTGTGGCCCACAATCGTGTCGCGGAAAAAGGGCTAAAGTTTTTTACGAGATTTCCGTCACCCCTATCCACCTCCCCTCCCCCCCCCAGTTATCGGATTCGTTCCAGACTTAAAATTGATACACTAAGACACTTGTTCTTGACACTTGTCAAGTTTCATTCACGTCCGATCAACCGTTCTAAAGTTATACATGTCAGTAGATCCTGGATTCCCCATCCCTCCACTTCCCCCACTATAGCCGGATCTTGGAAGTGATTATTTCCTAGTTAATTTGGTTTTGGAGCCCCAATCTGGAACAGTATCAATATAAGTAGGACAGAAGTAGCTTACTTTCTTGGGAAAAGCAGAACACGATCAGATAAAAGGCGTATTCTCGCCGTTCCCCGAGGACTCCACTTGAGGAGTCCCCGCGTTTTGTTTGTACCGGGGACTCACTCCCCGTATTCTCGCGGGTCCTCAAGGACGGGAAATGCTCCGTTTATCATCATCATCATAAAAAAGGTCTCCCTTTCAGATTCGGAGGGGAATCAATTTTTGCTGGTGTTGGTGCAATGTAAAATTAATTAAAACAATCAGAAAAAACAAAAGACAAAAATAAATTGGATCCAGACTAATCTCGTCAACTGCATTTTTTTTTTTCGAACAAAATCCATTTTGGAAACATTTCCCGTGTTCTCGCTCTTTTTGTACGCGGAGTCCGCGTGGAGTCGCTCCCTCTATTCTCGCCGTTCCCTTAGATTCCCCGAGGAGTCCTCGAGGAACGGCGAGAATACGCCGAAAAGCTTAGTTTAGCATTTGTTAAAGTCCTTAAACTGTACCTTTTCCTCCATTCGGTTCTAAATACAAGGATCAATAGCGAAGTGAGCTAGCGTCAGCCCATTACCCTTTTGCTATCCTTGTTCCTAGTTTTCGGACTCTCTGATCTGCCCGCCCGACCGACAGACTGACGGACGGACAAATTGCGATCGCTATATGGCACTCGGCCGAAGGGCAAATTCTGGAACACAAAAAGGAATTTTTAAAAGTTAAATGTAAGTATTGTGAATGACTGTTGTTTGCTCGTCAACTCTCTGCATTGGGGGAATTTTTTTTGTATAGTGGGTCCAGAACTTTTCGTATCTGTAGGTTGTGGTGTGCCCAGAAGAGCACACTGAGCTAGTTAGCACACTAGTTTAAAACCAGGAAGTAAGCTGTTAAGCTGTTTAGCTGGGTTTTTTTTTCAGAGTTTAAAATTTTCCGCCACTGTCCGTTTGAGCAGCTTATAAGGCGTTTTTGCTGTTCGAATCCACAGGCCAAAGTCTACGGCAAAAAGCGTGCAGAAACGCCTTATTAGCACACAGGCCAACTGCAACGGCCACAGTCCACAGGAATGCAAAAACGCAGCTAATGTCACTGTACTAATTCTTGCGAAACATATCGTTGTTTAAAAACGTCGCAAACAAAATGCTAAGAAAAGTCGGAAGCCCCTCATCACCGAAGATGATTATTAGTTACAAGTCCCTGACTTGTCTCACAGTTGGATTCCGCCTATTCTTTGTTTGAGTGTGTACCCTACCACTAAAGTTGTCAACCCCTCAAAGAGACTTAATTAGTTACAGTGATAGACCATGGAGCCTAATTTTCTTACCCTCAGATTTTAGAGATCAAATAAAATGTGCAACAATGTGCACTAGTTTCTAGCCCCTTCTAGCAACCGATTCCTACTTACAAGTTCATCTCCGCGCGATAGACATATTACTAAATTGTTTTCAGTTCAAAGACACCGGCAACAAATAATAGGATTAATAGGTACACAAACTAGCAGAAGTTACAAGGGGGGGGGGACGTCCATTTTGTGCCGACGGACTAAAAATTTTGCAAATTGCCAGCACAGAGTAAAAGATTGTTCCTTTAATGTAAATTCGTATATTTAAATTCACTTTTTCGGCTTTTCATTTCAGCTTTCGTTAAAAAGTCAAGCTGCCAAAGATTGTACCCAGAACAAGTTAAACTAAGCGCCGCAGGCGAATTTTTCTAAATCTGCCCCTTTTCTGAAAAAGTTTGTTATACCTATTATGCAAGTTCTAGCTCCTAATGTGCTTCAAACCCCCAAGAATTTCAATCCTAAAGCGCAAGCTAAAGGAATCAACGTTCTTCCAGATAGAGAACACTTCGAAATATGTCACAGGCGTGTAAAACTAACTGTTTAAAAAAGACCGATCAGGTTAAGCTAAGCGCCGCAGGTGAAACTTTTTAAACTGCCTTTTTTCGTAAAAATTTGACTTCTACCTACCATACAGGTTTGTGGATTTACTGTGTTTCAGACCCCGAAAATTTCAAACCTAAATGAAACATCGTTCTTCCAAACAGAGAATACTACGAAATGTGCTGCAGGCCATATTTTGGGGAAACGATGATGAGCGAGTGCCTTTTTGCGATCCTAAATAAAGTAAGGCTATCAGTGAAATCAAAGTTAAAAAGACGTGCTTAATACTGGAGTCCTGCGATCGCCTTTGCACTGCGTCACCCCTAATTGACCCTTCGAGATTATGACCACACAAAGATTCGACAGAAAAAGAAATAAGGATAGCAATTTGCCGATGAGTATTTTTTCAATTAGCGGTGTGCAGCCAAATAAACCAAAAAGGTCAGTTTATGGGTACCAACAAACTAACGACCCACACAGAAAACAAGGAGATGATACAAGGCAAGTTCGTTCTTCCAAACAGAGAATACTACGAAATGCGCCGCAGTGCATATTTTGGGGAAACGATGATGAGCGAGTGCCTTTTTGCGATCCTAAATAAAGAAAGGCTACCAGTGAAATCAAAGTAAAAAAGACGTGCTTAATACTGGAGTCCTGCGATCGCCTTTGCACTGCGTCACCCCTAATTGACCCTTCGAGATTATGACCACACAAAGATTCGACAAAAAAAGAAATAAGGATAGCAATTTGCCGATGAGTATTTTTTTTTATTAGCGGTGTGCAGCCAAATACCCCAAAAAGGTCAGTTTATGGGTACGAACAAACAAACGAACCACACAGAAAACAAGGAGATGATACAAGGCAAGATGATACAAGAACTGAAAAAGTTACATTGTCTTCTGAGTGGGCCATCTAACAGCCTTTAAAAAAAAATTCCCGACCAATGATCTCCAAATCAAACGTGGATCAAAAAAAAAAAAAAAAAAAAAAAAAAAATCAAATCAAATCAAAAATCAATCAAAAAATCAGATCAAGCGTGGATCAAAGTCAAAACTTGGGGCTAAGAAGCCCATTTACGAACTTGATATGTACATTAATTCAAAGAACTTCTCAATTCTTCCGGACTGATTGCGCTAGAAGATGGGCGCAGCCAACATTTTCAGATCCTAGAAATGACAAGTGTACTATTTAATTTACCATCGCAAATGTATGCTAACCTGTGTATTTCGATACAGAGCTGTATGCTCTGAACTCCCTAAGACACGACTAAATATATTCACTCGGCCACTACCGAAGAAATAGCCGCAGCGCAGTGAGCCTATAAGAAACACTAGAAAAGTCTGCAATTCATTTAGAACATACGTTGAAAAACAAGGCAGGCTACTAACTTTCGGCTATTTCTAATCCCATCTAATTACCGAGGTGTCTGTACAAGATACGATTGAGGTTGACCAAAAAATTCATAGAAGATTTGTATCTGCAGTGCTTTGACTGCTGTCACCAGGGACGTCGCTAGGGGGGTGGGGTGGGAGGGTACCCCCCCCCCCTCAAAAAAAGAAAAAAAACAAAGTGGGTGCTTGCAAAGAGCTCTAATGTGGGCGCTCGCAGAGTGCTCATTAAAAACAAATTAACGAAGCTTGGCGCTCGCGCCCGACCTCAGAAATTGAGCTAACTGGGTGCTCACACAGGAAAGCTAAATGGAGGGCTGGCAGTACACCCGGAAAACTTTAGTGTAAGGCTAGTTCAAGGTCACCAAGAAACTGAGTTGACATCCAGGTTGGACATCGGCGGTTCGGAATACTTCAAGAATTGTATTCGCAGTCGCATCTTTCGAGCTTGCCAGATTGATCTAAAGAGGCAGGCTATTTTAACGTAAAAGAATTTGATGACTATTCCTCCTTGGTATTCTGTTAAATTGTGCTAAGTGTTAGACGACGACATGTGCGTCATCTGACAAATAGATTAGTTTTGACTTTCTGAGTTCCTACTTTTTTCCTACAGGTGGCATATTCAAAATTGGGCTATGTACATAGCATATTTTTTGTGTTTGCCCCTGTTGTTAAAACAACGCTTTGTAGCAGTTAGCACGTCTCGAAGGAAAGGGAAAATCTGTGCTCAAACAGCTATGTTGCAATTTTTGAAGACCGAGAAGATGGTAATCAACATTTTAGATACTCAAACATGACTGAAAGGGGTTCGGCTACTGACGGCCGTTCTATCGGCGTTATTGCGAATATTCAGGCATCGGACTCTACTGGTATAAGTACCTTCCAATCGTCCTTTGGGTCTTCGTTTCAATAGGCCTTTTATGCACTTCTTTTGCTATTTATGTGGTGCACTCTTTATGTGGAGTTTCTTGTGTGGAGTTTCTTTTTTGGAGTTTCTCTTTATGTGGAGTTTAACAGAGGTTTAACAGTTTAACTGAGGGCAGAGATGGGACAGTCCTGTTACCCCTCACTTATTCACTTAAAAAGTCTTGAAGACCAGACGAAAATGCGTTACTTCGTTGCTCCACTATTCACGAATAATCAAATTTCAAATAGTGGAATTTCCCTGTCAGATTTGTGTCGCATGCTTTACGAAAAAGGTTTATGAAATTTCTTTGTTCAGGCACTAAGCTGTGTTCACCAAGCTTATCACCGCTCACTGAAAAGCCGCGTTTGTGTTCAGATTCAAATGTTCCGCGTCATAGTAGAATTTGCGCTGTGGAGACAGCCGTAGATATTCTGAACCTCACAACGAGAGCAGATAGTGGAAAATCATAAGATCCCTTAGCAGAATCCTAATAGCTCAGTGTATTCAGCTAAATGATACATAAATAAGCTTGCTTTTCAGTTGAACTTCAGGATTCGGAACATTAGCTTGTATACCTGCTCCATTCTTAACAAGCGCGAGGCAATTGGACATCATCTCCACGCGGAGATGGTAAGAGTAGGTTGAAGAGCCTTGCAAAAATTTCGACCGGCAGAAAACGCATCCCTTGCCGAGGATTCCCGTTAATGATAAGATAAGATAAGATAAGATTTTATTTGCGCTAAAAGCCAACGGCCATGGCAAATACGTATATAACAATGTCGATCTTTTACAAGCAGCAGATCTGGGTGTACAACTTGGATAAATTCAAAGTTACACCAAATGGAAGATACTCAAGTTTGAAGTATCAGAAACAATTTTCCATTTTCACAAGAAAGGATGAACATGCAGTTAGCACAGTTTTGAAGAACACGGTACAATTGCCGGTGTTAGCTTCTTAAAATGCGATCGACAAGTGAAGCCTCCGACATTAAATATTTCTGAGCCCTCAGTTGCGTACACGGCATCGACAAACACTCTCACTGTCTAGTTCAGAACTAGCTAAGGCCAAGTACAAGCTATAAGCCTCAGTATACACCCCGTTAAGGAAGGAACGGTGAATAGTCAATGACAAAAGCTTATCCTATAAACTCGTGGCCCGGCCGAGCACTGTACCCTATTTTGTAACAGTTCATCTGTGTGCCGTTTTTCTTTATTGGTATGAGTCCCTGTTTTATTCCATTTCTCCTGCACCTGCAAATGCACCGTGATCGTAGTCCTGGCACCGTTATTCAATCCCAAACTTCGTTATTCTATCTACCGCCTAAACAGAAACTTTTTTTTTCCAAAAAGACAAATATCGGTGGAATGAATATAAGGTCATACAAAAAAATTAAGTGATACCACGGTATAAAGTCGTTTTTGCAGTTGCGATGGTATCTGATATCACGGTCAAAAAGCGGTTTTACAGTTATCATGGTATCTGGCCAGTTACCATGGTAGCTAATATTCAGATGCCACTGTCCCCGTGGCAACGGATCGTGGTATCGGTCACCTGTCATATCAACATGTGAAAATAAGCAAACACTCCTAGCTGAATCTCTTGATTAAAGAACTTTTAAAGCAATCATGGCTGATAATGAAATTGTCAATGATGTGATGTCCGAGAGAAATAGAATCCATGGTCGATACTTTTCTGAACAAGAGCTGGAAGTTCATATGGCACTTGTCAGGCTGACTCAGAGGATGGAAGTGGGATTTTGTCACTTCTATGACTTCGGTCATACGTCATGGAAGTGACAAGTCTTTAGTGATTCCCACCCGAAAAGAAAATGGTCCCCAGGGACAGGAATGGAGAGTCTCATTGCTTTATGGTTGTGGTAGCGTTCCAGCGACTTATTATTAGTTACGATCGTCGCTATTCTTGTTATTGTCGTTCCAGAGCCCGCCGTAATAAGTAAATTGGCTCCTCCCACTTGTTGTTTTCGTTCCACGACCGTTCCGATCGTTACAATTTACTTACGATGGTCGCGAGCAACATAAGTGATGACGTATGTTTGAGCTGTTATTATTTTCGTTCCGGAGACCGTGATAACTACCACAATCCGGCGCTCGCCCCCCCCCCCCTCTTATCGTAACTTGTAATAACTTCGCTGGAACGCTACCTGTGTTGGTCTATGTAAAAGCAGATTGTCGTGGTATTTTTAGATATTTTTTTTTGTTTATTCATGACAAAAGTCTCTAAGCGTGTATAAAAATATTTACGGTTTCCCCCTCTGACCCCCCCCCCCCTCACATTCATTAGATCCGGTCCGGAATTGTGAAACGTGACATCTGAAACATGTGGTCTTTCTAAAAATCAAGTTTCATTATGATCCGATCACCCGTTACTAGTTTACTAATACATGTTACTAGTTTCCGGATTCCCCTTCTCTCCACGCTCCCTATCATGTTCGGATCGGGAAGCTGACTATTTCCAGGTTATTCTGGTCGGGTCCCTGATTTGCCTGCCAAGGTTCATTGACCTAGCCCACCTGGAAATAACTTAACTATGAGAGATGTTCTTTTAGCCCAAGCTGACTGTGAATCATATTTGACGGTGCAAAACAATTTCGGCCTTTCTTAGCAAGGGTCCTCTTCAGGCTCAAGCCGCTCAAGCTGTAAAATAAACTTGTGGAAAAACAATTAAAGATTCTTCCTTAAAAATCTGATTTTATGAACTTCTTCTCTGAAAATTGGTTGGAGTTAAATCTGGTGCTGTGATTTGATTCTGGACGTGGCTGCTGTTTTTGCTGTTCGATTGGGTCATCGAAAGGGTAGAGATTCTTCTGCATTTTGGTTTTGGAGTGACCTGTTTCTTCATCTTTCCAGCTAAGATATGCTTTTCGGCGGCATGTATGGGCGATTTGAAGTTCCGTAGTGTGGTGATAGATGGTCCTTCAGCCCAGGCTGACTGCGAATCATATTGACAGATCAGTCAGCTACATTTCCTTAGAGCTATATTTCGGCCCTTCTTGGCAACGATCCTCTTCAGGCTCAAACAGATCAACACTTCACGTTGCCCAGGCAACGTAGGTCTAGCTCCCATTTCTGTTACTAAGGGGGAGTCAGGACAGATCAACCTTGCGAACTGTAATGTAATGCTTATTTTTCACCCATCGTACAGGAAAGAGAAAATGATGGAGTATATAAGAAAGGAAAGCAGAAAAAACAAAGAAAAATGAATTTTCAGAGTAGAGGTTAATAAAATCAGATATTTAAAGGACACCTGAACAATGAAACCATACTTGAACACGCCATGGAGAATACATTTACAGACATGGCCACGGAGAGCATTCTTCTCCTGACCGTGACCTTTTCAAAGTAGGGATGTTCGTTTCTGGAGGTTTGCACATGCAGACTCCAAGACAAAAAGCGCAATTCATTCAAATCTTGTACAGCGCTGGCCGGATCGTATTCGAATTTCTTCTAGATATACGGTTGGACTTAACTGGTTAAAAAATATTCCAGAAGAAGGTTTGATTGGAGACATTTGTTCATTTTTAAAATTGTTCGGTACTGAAATAAAAACAGATGGAAATTGGAGCAAAAATCATAGCTTGGAAACACTATTTCGTATTTAGATTGGGTTTTCTGCAGGCAGTGTTAACGGAAGTCATACAGATAGGGATGATACTTGGTACTCTTCATTCAGGTGTCCTTTAAGGAAGAATCTTTAATTGTTTTACCGCAAGTTCACTTTTCAGCTTGAGCGGCTTGAGCCTGAAGAGGACCCTTGCCAAGAAGGTCAGGAATATAGCTCTAATAAAATGTAGCTGACTTACCCGTTTTGCACCGCCAAATATGCGGTATAAACCTAATCAGATTTCGTTTATAAAAGAAAGTCTTTGTCCAGGTTTATTGTATATATATATAAAGTATATAAATACATATCAGCAAGTCCCTACCCCGCACCTCAATAACGCTTACAAAATGGGGACGAGCTAACGAGTATTACGGTGGTGCCATCTGCACCCCGTACTGCTAATTTCTGCAGCCGTTATGCAGCATTACTCCCCATTCGGTTTGTTTAATCTTTTACAATGTCGTAACTCTGTGTTACTTTATTAACTCAAGTTCATGACTCATCAGGCGAGCATGAGTCACCTTCTTCTCAAACTTCTTTTCCGGGGCTCGACGGGCATAGGTTGTTTTTAGATTGTAAGTACCAGACAATAAAACCTTTTGTTTATTTACGGACCTTAGGTCATTATTATGAGTCTTGTTTAAAGCTCCTTAGAGTGGGCTGGCCTGTAAGGCCTAGTGTATGATGGGTGGCTTATAGCCTATTGTTATTCGATATGCAAACCTTAGTGTTGTTATGGAGACATCCCATAGCACTTTGCTCTGCAATAGTCCTCCTAGTTATTCCCTCCATCTATCGCCTACTTTTCTATATATCTCTTCGGTTTCGATCACCATCATTAATTTCCCGGCATCGTGACAATAGGTCACTCGGTCTTTATCCTAGCTTCAGTTAGCTGCTCGCTAATCCGAGGTCAGGCTTTGATCCATTTCATTCTAAGTATTTTGGCTACGGAATGAATCCGCAGCCAAGACAGTTCTCTTTCATCCTTGGTCGGAGCAAGACCTCAGTTACGCTATATTATAATTTACGGTAAGGACCAGTTTATATATTTAGTTAGGGACCCCTTTAGTGCTGTATTATATGTTCTTGTACACGATTTACATGAGATAAATTAACTATAGACGTTATGGTCCATCTCGGCTAGTAGGCCTCGGGCTTGACTGGATATGTGAATTCCAGCTTCGCTAGGATGGGTGAACCAGCTTGATTAGGGATTTCTGGATTGACTGCGGCTGAGCTATAGAATTCCCTGAGACTTTCCCTTGTCTCTTTTGTCCGGTTTCCTGACTGGTCCTGGGGCTAGTGGGCACCTACGGTGTCAGAATGTCTTCAGCCCACACCCCAGGAGCCTTATCTTCATTAAACCTCGCCTCCACTCGTCCATCCACTTAACAGTGTGAATCGATCGGGGGAGTCCACAATGAACCCGTGAAGTCTGCAGGTGTAGTAGGCCACCAGACGCCCTAGGCTGTCCTGACTCCGACGACTGTATCTAAGAACATTTACCATCTATGTCCGGCCTACTACACCCCTCGCCATAACATCAGGTTGAGAGTGCTTCTTCACATACAAATACAGTCGTCGTAATACGAGCTTGTATCCATGGCAGAGCCCCCAGTGATCGATTTATATTGCTATGAAGTATTTTAAACTAAAGAACCTGAACCTGAAAAATGCGGAACGCAATTGTCTGGGATCTAGCCGGATCCGAGGGCTAGGGTCCGGGATCCGGTTTTCGAGAAACCCCAGATATACTGGTTGTGCATCTTCACAGCGGGTAGCACCTCGATGGCTGAACTTGACAACATGATATACTTCCGCATTTGAACTTATTTGTATGCAAGATTCAGCGAATTCGATAATTACCTCATTTAAAAGTTTTAGTCGTCCTCGCCAATTCTTATCAAAATTTCTACCAGTGCAAAATGGGATTTTCTTTTCCAAACGTTATAGAAGTTTTATCCCAAGTAAGTTGATAGGACACTAGAAATTAGAGGTTCAATAATCTTAGAAACCAAGCCTGAGATTTAGAAGTCAACGACCGATAAACTAATTTTACGTGATCATCTCTTGCTGGTCTATGGAATGTCAGAAAACTGGCTTGTGCCAGTTCAGCGATCCAAACTATTAGTTTTCGTCAACCCTGGTCGCCTCACTATCAGTTGATGCACAGAAGGAATGATGCAAGTCCAGAGGTGAGGTTTTTCGTGATTATTTTAGTGACAACAGATCTTTGCATCATTATGAAACGCGTCATGCTAGTGACTTCGTCGTCCCGCATAGAAGTGGACCTAATGTGTGGAACTCTGCTACGGAGAGTATTCGGGCGGCTGAGCACCAGGGGTTATTTAAAAATAAAATGAAAAAGTAGTTGTTAGGCCAAGGTTCATAGTTTTTTTCTATTTTCTTATTATTTTTCTTTTTTCTCATTATTATTACTAAATGAGTTGATCAGAGATCGGTTATTATTTTTTATTTTTGTGATTTTTTTGTTATGTTTTGTTTCTAGTTAATTATTAGTTAGGAAATGAGTTTTATGTACCCGCCCAGTTGCAAGTGCTCTTTTGTACCTTTCTTGGGGCGGGTACTGAATCACAGTTAAATGTGTTTGAGTCATAAAATAAACTGAACTGAACTGAACTGAAGTGTTCTTGAAAGATCTTCAAGATCTATTTGGATTCCTACATGCGGTTCGTTTACATTAAAAGCTTTTAAAGTGAGATGGTTTCAAAATCGGGTCATTTCAATACTTGTTTGGTTATTGAGGACCTGAAACTTCTTGGTTCTAACGCAAACTTTTATATAAGATGTGATAAACATTCTACTTTCACACTCCACGTTTGACAGCTTGCGCACTTGTTTTATTTAAGAGTAGTGTCAAACTTTCAACGCAAGGAACGAATTGAAACGAATGGTGGCATAGTAGAACAACTAGAACACAGAGAATCAGTTGCAAAAAGAGTTGGTCAAAAGACACACCGTGCGTGTACCCAATCATCGGGTTATGAATCCTTGTTTCAAACTGTCAAGGACCACTAACAAACCTCTCCTTGCCCTGACCCATATCACAAAACGGACCCGGAAGTACCCCTCCAACTCCCTCGATAGTGCCCGGATCCACCCCAGTTTTAAAATGACCAACCTAGGCCCAGTGGCGTCGCAAGTGCATTTTCGTTGGGGAGGGGGGGGGGGGGCGTAACCAAAAAAATTACCAAAAGTTTAATTTCTTTTGTTTTTCTGAATCCTAAAACTGAGAATTCAAGCTTCAAATCGTGGAATAGAAAGGATTACGTAGGAAGAGTAACATTAAAGGACAGCGTGAAAGACGATAGGCCAACTATTAGGCGGCGATTCGGCGAAGCCCACTTGGAGAATATATTGCAGGGCAAGATTGCAGTAACATGTTCTGTCTATTACACCCAAGAGAAAATTAAATCGAGCACCGCAGCCGAGAATTTTCGAAATCCATTTTTTCTTGTAGGCGAAAATTTAACTGCTTCTGTTAAAAATTCGATCATTTCCCGTGGATTAAATACTGAAACTCTAAGAAGTTCTAGAAGCCGGATGGAGTGACGTTCGGGCAACAGGTACTGTAGTCAAGTAAATACTGCCCGTGATCACCAAAAGTGAGCGCCGCATCCGCACCCTCCATAGTTGCCAGATCCGGTTGACCTGGAACATTTGAGGCAGGTAAAGTTTCCGGATTTCCTTTCCCTCAACCCCCCCCCCCCCTCAGAATGGTTGGATCTGGAAATCTAAGTCAATCTCGTCGGTCTCTAATGCGCCAGCCAAGCTTCATCGTCCTATCGCTTTGGAAGTACCTTAACTCGCGAGCACCGGAATTCCTGGACCCCCGTCTAACTTCCCCCACATACGTGTTCGGATCCAGCCCGGTTCTGTAAATGATGTAAATAATCTTGAATGGACTTCCGTTCCGATCCCTCCGTGTGTCACAAGATTTCTGGTCCCTCCCGTAATTCTCCCACTGCTTTCGGATCGGTCCGGACTTGAGACGGTAATCAGTGACACGTCTTCTTGTCAATTACCAAGTTTCATCAGAATCCGATCACCCGTTCGAAAGTAATGCATGACACCTGATTCCGGATTCTTATTCCCTCCACTTCCCCCAACACGGTCGGATCGGAGATATGACTATTTCTAAGTGAATCTGGCCGGGTCCGTATTGGCCTGCTAAGTTTCAGCATTCTAGCACATCCGGAAGTACCTTAACTCGCGGTCACCCGAATATCGGGAAAACCTCCTCGAACTCGCCCGACAGTGGCACGATCCGGTCCGGTTCTGTCATTATGTATCTAGGGCAGTGGTTCCCAACCGGTGGTACGCGTACCCGAAGGGGTACGACAGACCCTCGCAAGGGGTACGCGAAGGTCCCAAAATCAAGTTAATCTATAGCATTAATATCTCGCTTCCGTCGTTTTTGAGTCCCTTAACTCTGTCTGAGTATTGTCCTCAAAATCAGATATCCCATATTCCGCAGCTTCACATTGACATGCCGTATCATTGATGATAGGAAATATCGTTACTTTGACGTTGTGATCTTCGTTACAAATGTAAAACAACAATTCAGCGAAAAAGGGGTACGCAACATTTTTGAACCTTGATTAGGGGTACGCGGTATGTAAAAGGTTGGGAACCACTGATCTAGGGCTTATGCTTGTTCTCTCCACCAAGTTCCATCCAGATCCTCGGCTCTAACTTATCACGACATTTCCGGTGCCCGACCTCCAACTCCGAACAACCAACAGATTATGACACAGTCACTAGATCACAGTTACTGGATCCGGACCGGACTTCAAATGGAACATCTGAGGCGTATGCTCTGACCTTTTGCGCAGGACCGTCCCACAGGCGGTTATATTATGACAATTACTTTGATTACTTTGTGGAGGCTGGTATGGCTTCGAATCAGCCTCTCTGGAGTATGATACGAAGCTCATTGAGCACTTTTCCTCAAATAATGAATAGCAGAAAGTTAAATCCAAAATAATACAAATAAAAACATGCCTTTCAGTAAGAAAAACAAAAACAAACTTCAAAATTCTTAAAGAAAAAGTAAAAAAAAACTGTTTAGAAAATGGAAGACATCTTGTATCACAATCAGCTTTCCCCTGAAAGCTAGTTATTCAGAATTGCGCACTGTCTTTTTTCTAAGTTTTTCTTCATTTTTCAACACCCAAATAACGTGCTTTTTGAAGATTTTTTAAAGACTCTGACGGAACCGTGACTTACAGCAGAAAAAAAACAGTGATATTCTGGCTCCTACTCTTTTTTTTTTACCAGCTATTCATGAGAAATCTTGCTTTGTCATCTTTCTAATTATATACCTCAGTATTTTTGCTAATTTTTGTATTTACTTGTAAGGATTCGGAATTCTAGCCCGCTTTGTTGCCGAAGTGAACATCAGTGACAAATCGCAGAACTTTGCTACCGGTGGCAACATTGTTTTCAACTGGTTTCCAGTTACCGTCGATTAACTCGGTTCGGCGGCTGATTTTAATTCTGCGACGGCTAGATGGCGGCATCTACATCGCAAAAGATGTAGAATAGACAGAAAGAGGCCAGTGGTAGGCTTAGTACGTCGACAGTAGGCTTGGGTTGTTAATAACTAACATAAAATTCCGTAACCCAGTGGCAAATAAGTATCAGAAAAGAAAACAAAGTCTATATCAACGTCCCCTTCGGCTCGAAATACCTTCTGCTTTCATGATTTGAAGAGCGATTTGAGTTTGTTGATGCCCTGTCATTTATTTTAAATACCCTGGGCTTATTCTCGCCGTCCCCGAGGAATCCTCTGGGAATCAAAGGGAACGGCGAGAATAGAGGGAGTCACGCGGACTCCGCGGCGAGAAACAGCGAGAACACGGGGAATGCTTCCAGCATGGATTTTGTTCGAAAAATAGATATGCAGTTGACGAAATTAGTCTGGAGCCACTTTATTTTTGTTTTTGTTTATTTTGATTATTTTTAATTAATTCTACATTGCACCACCACCCGCAAAAATTGATTCCCCTCCGAATCTGAAAGGGAGTCCTTTTTGTGATGATAATCAGAGCATTCCCCGTCCGTGGGGACTCGCGAGAATACGGGGAGTGAGTCCCTGGGACAAACAAAAACGCGGGGACTCCTCAAGTGGAGTCCGCGGGGGACGGCAAGAGTACGCCTCTTGTCATGAATGGAGCGCTGAGCCACAATTCACGGACGACCTATTTCAGTCATTTTTTGATCAGTGCACTGAGTACGATCTTAGTCTAACTGTAAAAAAGTAACAGGTCCTACGGTTCAAGTTCAACCCGCTGAAAAGAGACTTCATATGTCCCGATTTACCTTTCCCTGTAGGGACGTCAGCAAAAATTCTAGGGGTCACCCTGTCGAGTGACTGTTAATTTATTGATGACATGCAGACTGTAATAAAATCGGGAAATTCATCACTCCAAACGCTCATACAGATGAGGCAGTTTGGTTGCGACCGTGACAGTCTGAAGGCTGCTTACCTGTGTTACGCAAGACCTGTAATCGAGTACGCATGCCCCTTATGGGGCCCTTTCATCCATAATGCAGCATACGTGTCTGACGAAACAGAGCGTGTACAGAAGAGAGCAGTCTCAGTTATACTAGGTCAGCAAGTAACTTCTAGTTCCTATGAATCTCTTCTAACAGAATTATCCCTCCCCTCACTGCATGAATGTCGTAACATACTAATTCTTAAGTTTGGGTATAAAATCCTTGCATCTGTCCAACACTGAACTATCCTCTCACTTGATGCACTAATAAACAATCGTCCGCGTTCGCAGCTGAAACTAAAAACGGGTTCAAATTAAAACAAAGAGACACAGTATCACATTTGTGCCATTTTTCGTTAACATGTTGAATAAAATGTCAGTGAAACTTTAATACTTGTAGTATTTAGTATTTATGGCGGAAGTTAACCTTTTGTATCTGTGTCTAGTATTCTTGTCTGATTTGACGAGTTGTTCATCCCGATAGCCGGTTCGTTTCCGAATTGGACAGTTGTATAGTTATTTTTTCCTGCTTCATTTGGTTTGTCTGTTTAAATTACTGCACCCCTCGTTTTTCTAGAGAAATAAACTATTGTAGTAATGATCATACCGTCTTTCCACCGGATGCGGCTGTATCTAAATGAAGACATGTTCACGATACAGCGGAACGTGTCAATATGCCATAATTGTGCATCTTCACTTATTTGTATGCTAGTCTCAGGTAATTTACTAATTGAAGAAGCTTAGCTGTTCTCGCATACCGTTTAGTTAAGTATGCTATCAGTGCAAAATGGTTACGTCCCGAAACGCTATGGAAGTTTTACCCCAAGTAAGTTAACTCAAAGAAATTTTGACTTCAAAGAATACTAAATGCCAGTTATGAAATTTCAGTGATTTCAATCTCTTACAGGTTCACCGTATAGGGCTGAAATATGAAAGTCTAGTTAAGAATTACGTATAAACTTAGACAGGCTTGAGTATCCGATGAAGATGCGTTATTCCATTGTTACATTGTTGCCGAACAATTATTTTTTATTTCTGTGAGACCTGGGGCCCGGTAGCTCTATTTAGTGTCAAGCATTTCAGTTCAACAACAGGACCAAATCGCATAAACAGTTTTGCCTGGTGGCTAGTTTCTAAACTTTTCCGAACTCACTTTGGAGCCAGGCATGCGGCTGGCTCTGGTTTTCTGTCGTTCTAAGACACAGAAAAAATGGGTAATTAGGTCCCGTTCACTTATCTTCAAGTATGCATGTCCCCCTCCTCCCCCATATACTTTGACAGTGCGTGGTTGAGATTGCATGGTAATGTAATGCATATACGATATATTGATGTGCAGGGGCTAAAGTGTTGCTTTGAGTTTATCACGACATTTCCACTGAACGAGTCTTTAGAAAACGAAGTAGACTAATGTTTTCATACTTATAATGGGCTAAGTTCTAGAACTCAATCAGGCTAGTCCAACTTGGTTGGGTCATTCTTAGCTTCGAAATCTGTCTATCCAATGTATCTCAAGTAAGTAGTAGCCTCGAAGATTAGTTTTGTTAACAAAATAAGCCGGTACATAGGCCATACATATCGGCTTATGCGCGCCTATCCCCTCACCACCGTCTTATCCGTTTCTTTCGTTGATTTTGTGTGTATTTCGTTTTATATTTTGTGTGTCTTTTTTACTTATTCCTACTCCACCATATTTACTTCATGTATTGTGTGGGTGATAAATAAATTATTTTAAATTAAATTAAACATAATCAAGGAGATCAGTAGCACAGCAAGAAGAAAAACCGTCCTGAATTAATTAAAATTGCGCGGTTTAACGTTGAATCTGGTCTTACTGTGACGCCGTCCGTATTCTCAACGGCTACGAGATTCTGATGTGTAAAATAAGCTCCCTCTACACAGTCAAAATATTCAAATCAAAGAAACAAAGTCGATAAACCAATTCATATTTAATCCTAAATTCTGTTTCACGAATATGGCTATTCAGTTCTGAAGTCAAGAATCAACAAACTAGACTTTCACATTTCCTACGCAGAAACTTGAGGCGTATTCTCCCCAAGGACTCCTCGGGGAATCGACTGTAACGACGAGAATAGAGGGAGTCACTCCACGCGGACTCCGCATTTAGAAACAGCGAGAACACAGGGAATGCTTCCAAGATGGATTTTGTTCTAAAACAAATACGCAGTTGTCGAAATTAGTCTGAATCCACTTTATTTTTGTTTCGTTTATTCTGATTGTTTTTACTCAATTTTACATTGCACCAACACCAGCGGATTCCCCTCCGAATATGGATCCTTTTTGATGATTGTGACGATAATCGGAGCATTTCCCGTCCGTGGGGAATCGCGACAATACGGGGAGTGAAAAAAAAACGCGGGGACTCCTCAAGTGCAGTCCTCGGGGAAAGGCGAGAATACACCTTTGGCGTGGGTCTAAGAAATTACAGAAAATTTGTCACAGACAACTAGTCACAAGGATAGTCCGTAAGAGGCTTATATTTCTTTATGACCAGCTCTATAGGTTATGAATATCCAGTTTGCAAATATCGGTTTACCAACTATTCCCAACCAACGTCGTCAGAGCCAATTTAAGCCCCGCTCACAAGCATGCCTGGCCAAGCACAGATGTCTAGGTAGGTGCCTAGCATCACCATTCACACCCATGCCTACACTGTAAAAAGTTTCTCCGAATAAGGATGCAGTATTTGCTACTGGGATTAATCTTATCTCTATTGGGATAGCATTAATCCGAATTAGGGGCAATCTTACCTCAATAAAGATAAGATTAATCCCAGTAGCAAATACTGCAAGATTTTTTTTACAGTGTAGGCACATATTTCTGGCCAGGCGCGGAGTTCCAGGCTCCAGAACTCGGTGCCTGGCTAGGCCTGAGCACGTGCCTAGGCATCTATGCTTGGATAGGCATGCTTGTGAACGAGCCTTTATGGCTTCACGATCTACCCTTCAACCGTATGTAGCACACAAGCCTATCGCTACGAGAAACAGAGGCAATGATTTCACTGCTTCTAATGAACAAACTATTTAATAACCTATTTCGTGCCGTATTTACTAAGCTTCAACCAAATTTCGACACCTTTTGGAAGTCAACACCCCAATCTTTAAATCTTCTTTATTTAGATTTTGATCATTTGATTTTTGATGAACCTTTTTATACTTTGTCAATTTTTTTTTTGTTAGAGAAATATTGCAATTGTAATTCCATTTATGACGAACTACTTTTGTAATTCTACTAACCTGTCATTTTGATTCGTGTTTGATATTCATGACTTGTCTTTTCAAATCGTGAATTGTATCTATAATTTAGGTTACCATTGTAAACAGACTAAGAGGTCTCTTGGTTGGTCCATTTTACTGTAATGATATATCTGCAAAAATGACACATTTGGTCATTTTCTGAAATAGAGTGATTTTTATGTCCTACGTAGGACAAGAGTGACAAAATAAAAAAAGAGTGAAAATTCACACTATCGTGCGACATGTGACAACCCTGCTCCCCTTTTCCTTCGACTGACAGACTGCTCACATTCTAAATCCAGCAGACCACAATGACAAGTGTAACGAAGAGTGGTGGGTTAAACATTTGCGAACAGTGACATGGTTCCCCTTCGATTGTAGTTTGACGGGGTAAGACCATAGGCCCCTTGTAGTTTCAGTTAGTTTTTGTCTGACCAACAAAAATAATAGTTGTAACTTGAGAACAGATTTCTCTCCCCCCCCCCAGACATGACCCCAGTGAAATCCCTCGGCGAAGGCCCCCAACCAAACCCCCCTGGGTACCAAAGGGGACTCCCGACACAATGTTAATAACAAACAGTATATTTTTTTTATGAAATAAGAGTTGCGAGCAACCAGAAAGCTGCCGTCACTCGTTTTCATTTAGCTTGCGTGTCTAGGGAAAGTCCAGTGCCCGCGGTCCGAACTGCAGTTTCAGTGGGATTTTATAATTTCCTACAGATTTGAATTCATAGGTTTTTACCTTGAGGGTTTGCCAGGTTATTTTTTGGCGGGGTGTATGTCCGGGTGGTTTTTGCTTAGACCCCTTGAGAACACTGAGGACGACTGTTTTTCACTTGTTCGCTAAGGTTTTTGCTTCTATTTTCAGATTTTGGCAACATTCTGTGCTTCAGTCGGCTGTATCGCTATAGGCTATGATGAAGGTTGGGCTTCGCCGGCGATTCCTAGCCTACAGAATGACAGCACAATAAACGCAACGGAAGAGGAAACGGAATGGATAAGTAAGTATATTAACAAAATAGATGGCGGGAAGATATGGCAGTCAGGGATTACCATCATGAGCGTGTTCCACCCTTCTACAAATAGGGGTCTAGGCGGAAACTCCCCCGGCGAAAATCCCCTGGACACCCCCCCCCCCGCAAAAAAAAACCCGGGTACCAAAAAACCCCCGGCGAAAACCCCCCTGGCTACCCCCCCCCCCCCGGTAACAAACCCCCTCCGACCAAAAAACCCCCGCTTCCAAAAAAAAAACCGACCCCCCCCCCCGGGTACCAAATACCCCTTGGCGAAAAAAAAACCATATCCTTTAATTTTAATACGGCGACAAGCTAAAAGCTTAACGCTAAATGTAACAATAAAATAAATAAAAATACAAATACAAAAGATTTAACATTCATAAAACATTCGAACATGACCCAAAGAGTCATCGTGCCAAATTTGAACAAAATATGTCAACTCTTTCTAGAGTTATCGTGCTGACAGACGGGCGGACGTACAACTTTTGCGATGTCTTAGGTCCGTCTCCACTTTTTTTTTGGGATCCCAAAAACTAACGGCACCTAACTGCAGCTTCCTCGCCAAGAAGGGGAAAGAAATGGGAAAGGATTTGTTGGGGGGGGGGGGGGGTCGTTGCACTGAGTGGAATGTGGATTTGATCTTGCACTTTTAACACCTCATTGACAACAGCTTAAGGTGAATGTGTATTCGTTCACTTCAGCAATTATTATGTCACCATCAGCTTTCACCTCCGCTTTACACTCCCCTCCCTTGTTTATCTTTGTTTTGCCTGCGCTTAACGCATTCAAAACTTAGAACACATCCTGCCAGCACTTTTTGCTTCACATACACATACCATTTGTGCACGCACAAGCTTATTCTTACACTTGTTACTGGACCCCCCGGTAACCCCCCCCCCCCCCCAAGGTTGCCAGCACTTTTTGCTTCACATACACATATCATTTGTGCACGCACAAGCTTGTACTTACACTTGTTACTGGATACTGCGTCCAGTTATCCTACTGTAATGCATCCGTCAGTAGGTACATGAGCTTATCTGGGTACACAGCTAATCCCTTGTGAGCCTACTATCCGTGGCGTATGTATTTGGGACTAGGAGATTCTTTTGGGATTGTCTTTTCTTATGCGGGGGGGGGGGGGGGGGGTCGCCGGGGTGGGTTTTTACCGGGGGTGTGGGGGTGGCCGGTTTTTTTTTGGTACCGGGGGGGGGGGGTTGGTCGGGTTTTTTTTAGCCGAGGGGATTTTGTCCGGGGGGGGTTCGCTGGGTTTTTTCTAGCTGGAACCCTACAAATAGTATCTATTAGTTTACTATTTTCGTTCCAACCTCACCGAAAGTTATTACGCTGACTGTTCCAACCTTCTCGAAATAGTAACTAATAGTAACTCTTTGCTTACCACGCTCGGGAGCGTAGTAACTACGGATCTCTGTAACGTGATTGGTCGGATTCACCCGCGGCATGATATTCTGCTGGAAAATAGAAAAATCGTTCCAGCCTTGACGGCAAAAAGCCACAGTTCGTGACGTCATGCGTAGTAACTACGGTAAATAGGATGGAACGCGCTCCACGAAGCCACTGAGATCTCCTGCTTTAAAACTGACCCAGATATCTATCCGTATTTGCCCGCATCTAGCTCTTCGACGGTCATCGAGGTAACAGAACCGATGGTCAGACAAACAGATGGAAAAACTTGACAATGTCACTCGTAAAACTCCACTTGCCCGTTGGATCCCCATAACTGGTTTTGGTAGATATCTACCGTAATTTTCTCGCCGCACCCTTTGAGAGTTGCTGTGCTACACTGTAAAAAAAAATCATGCAGTATTTGCTACTGGGATTAATCTTTTCTCTACTGACATAAGATTATCCCTAATTCGGACTGATTTTATCCCAATAGAGATAAGATTAATCCCAGTAGCAAATACTGCATCCTTATTCGGAGGAACTTTTTACAGTGATAGAATGGCGGTCAGATGTATGTCTCCACTTACGGTATTGGGATCCCAACTCCCAAGAGACATTTCCGTTGTTGGCGTTGATGGGGATGACTAGTAGCCATCTAGTCGAGATATATATATATAAGCCTACATTTGTGTCGAAAAAGAAGTTTAGACTCTTAAGGAGTATTCTCGAAGTTCCCCGAGGACTCCTTTTGAGTTGAGCAGAGCCAGTGTTTTTGTTTCTACCAGGGACTCTTCTCACGAGTCCCAACGCACGGGGAATTATCCGATTATCAGCACCATCATCAAACAGAGACTTTGGGGATTGTTGATGTTATTGGTTTTGATAAAAACAGATGTTAGGGCTGGTTAATAAGAATTTCTGAGATCAATATTGAGTTTAGATATGTGACAAGACTGATTTTGAGAAAACACAACTATTTTATTGGATATGACTTTTCGTTTGTAAATAGCAAAACTGATAGTCATTACTCACGAACACAGATCCATTGGACCTTATTTGCTTCAAAGTGCGAATTAAGGTAACTAAGGTAAGGTAAAAGTAAGTAGAAACAAGCAGTATAAACAAAGTGAAAATAAAGTAATAATTTTCTTTGACCAAAATCAGTTTTGGGAGTATTCCCCGTGTTCACTCAGCTTTCCGTCCGCGGACTCCGCCCAAAGTGACTCCATCGATCCTCACCGTTCCCTGAGGAGTCCCAGAGGAACGTCGAGAATACGCCTTTGAAGTGGAATGACTCCACCCTCCGGACGTTATCATTTTTTCCGTAATTCTGTCATTCAAGTGTACATTGTTTACTTTTCGTTCGTTCTAGCTTCTTTTATGGTCCGTCTTTATGGCTTCGGCCAGTGATGGGTCATAGATAAATATGTGTTAATATTTTCAGCAAGCGGCGCACCAATCGGAGCCACCATCGGCTGTCTCTTATCCTTCGTTCTAACAGACCGCCTAGGCCGCAGAGGAACCGTTTTAGCCACTTCGCCATTTTACATTGTGGCTTATCTACTAATTGGTTTGGGAAGCAGCACGGCTATGATTATCTGTGGACGGATCTTGGCAGGAATAATCAACGTCTGCACGACCATGGCATCACAGATTTACGTAAGAGACGCAAGCACTATTAGTTTCTAGGATCCACTCCCCCCCCTCTCTCCCCCACCAATCAGCCATACACAAATTCTCAATTTTAGAACTGCCGAATTCAGAACCTGAAATGAAAATCTTTTTTCCAAAAAAAAATTCATGGGGGGTGCCGTTCTTGTTCCAGGGCAAAGGGCTTCAACGATGGATATCCAATTATCTATGAATATCCCCCCTCCCCAGATCATACACAAATCATCACTTTCTGAATTTTTTAATTGAAAATCTGAAATGAAAATATGTGTTCCAGACAAATTTGCATGGGGTACCGTACCACTGTTGCGAAAAATTAAGGATTCATGTAAATACACATCCCCCCCTCATCCGAGTTAGCCTCCGTTTTCCTGAATTTTCGTGTTGAAGAAAACACAAGAACAACTGGCAATGGTTTGCTAGGCTATGGTAGTTAACAATCGAATGGCCGAAAAAGTTTGTCTCTGCTGAAAACTTTAAGAATCTTTATTAGTAAGTAAGTAAGTAATTTATTTCTGACCGCCATTTGAAAAGCGGAGTATGTAAAGTAAAATAAAAGAATTAAATAAAACACAACAAAATAGAATATAAAATTTGTCATTCATCGGCCGGAAAAGAATGTAGAGTGTCGTGCTCTGGCGGACTATTTTGTCGAATCTGGAAGCTTGTTCCATTAAAGTTCGGTACGCCCCTCCTACGATATGCAGTACATTTGGAACCTTGTGAACTATCGATTATGAACTTTGTGTGACCTGCCTAACTACAGAAACTATTAGAAAAACTATTAGAAACTATCAGGACAGACTAACGATTGTGGCCAGTTTTTCTCCTTATTCGTGACAGAACTTCTGGCCATAAACTGATAAAATTCCGGCGCTTACGAAATTGGGTCCTCTTTACCAACGTTAATGAGAAATCTTGCTCAATCGTCTTCACAGTAATATGTCCGAACTGTTTTGCTTCATTTTTGTATTTTGGTAAGTGAACGGTCGCAGAATTCTTGGCTCGCTTTGTCGAAGAAGCAAAAATCTGTGAGAAATCGCAGAACTCAACGACCAGTGACAACATTTGAAGACTTGCAATTGCCTGGTTCTCTAATGCCGAAGTCTTTTTTGTCACATAGAGCTAGCAAGTGTATTTACTGTCGGGTGTTGTCTTTCTTGTCTCTACCTCATTTAAGACGATGTTTTGTCACACGAAATTTCTTTTCTGTCCTTCTTCTTCTATTTTCTGTTACTCCATTTAAGACGGTCTTCTGTTAAACATCAAGTTTGATTCTCAAACGATGCATCACGAACATTTCACACGAAATAAATTTATCATCATCAATATCAATCAATCAATCATCATATTTATTCCTGAATATCTGTTTCACAATATGAAGATAGGAGTCTAGGACTGTCAACTTAAACCAAATATAATTGATATATTACAATTCATTTTAACTTTGTAACAAAATTAAACGGTATGTCAAACATAAAAAAAATATGAAATATATTAGATTAATTGTCAAAACATTATATGTGTCTTCACTTGTTAACAAACTTCACAAAATATGGCAAAAATGACTTAAGGAATCTATCAAAAGAGTGACTAAGTGGGGTTTGTAGCGTTACTTTCTTTGCCGTTCTGGTGCGTGCTTGTTCACCAATCTTTACTGCGTAGTCAAGCAGAATACCCCTGTGATTTTCTGTTGACAAGCACATCCTTCCGAGTTTCATGAATAAGTCATGGCGCCGATCTGATAGGAGTTGTAATCCGAGTTGTTCTGATAGTCTAGCTAATTTCTGCAAACATTCGAGGAGTGTTATGGAGACATCCCATAGCACTCATTAAACCTCGCCTCCACTCGTCCATCCTCTCAACAAGGTGTAAGAACAGGGATTGGAAATTTCCTCCAGGTTTAACATCTTAACAGGAGATAGGATGCTGTTAGGGCAGAATAATATAGATTTGTGGCTGATCTCGACACTTGCCACGATCTCCGTCCTGCTATGTTGTAATCTACTTATTACATGGGTAGCAAGTGCAGGCCACACTTACTAGTGCCCATTGTTCTTCTTTTCTACTTTTTCTTTCTCCATTTAAGAAGAAGTATTGTCGGCGGCAAACGTATCATCATAAGAGAATCAGGCAAATTCCTATCGAAATAAATACACATACAGCACTGCTTATGGGACCATGACTGTTTAAACAGGAGTATTTTTTTTTTTGCAGGCAAGCGAGATATCCTCCCCGAACCTCCGAGGGGCCCTCTCCAGCATCCCGACAGTTCTAATGGTCGTGGGAATATTTCTATCTTACATCTTCGGTTCGTTTCTCGACTGGCGACAGACTACACTCGTCGAACTTTCGTTTCCAATAGTATATCTGCTAATGTGGACACAACATGAATCACCAGTCTGGCTATTGCAAAAGGAGTATGGAGAACGAGCGAAGCAAGCCCTCGAGTGGTTCAGAGGAAGGTACGAACGGAATTCGAGTTTTTTTCTGTATTGGTGCTGCATAACAAATCTTGCAGTATTTGCTACTGGGATTAATCTTGTATCTACTGAGATAATTTTATCTCTAATTCGTATTAATCTTATCCCAATAGATATAAGATTAATCCCAGTAGCAAATACTGCAGTTAACTTTAATCTTAACTCGGAGAACTTTTCACAGTGTATTATTTATTTTGAAGGCAAAGTGCGAAACGGCTATCTGGGAGAATAGTCTTGTTTTTTGGATATTCCTTTGAATTTCTTGGAGCTAGAGCTGGGATTTCATTTTGGAACAGTTCGTCACTTTGGGAATATCACAAGAATAATAACTTGCCAGCTTAGCACAATCAAATGTGGCTCTCTGAGATAAAATTCAGCTTCAGATACGTCAAACCGGATCGATCGCAAACGGTCATTTAAGAGTCAGCTGAAGCTTTTCTTCTCAGCATGACCATGACAAACGGTGACACAAACAAGAGACGAGAGCAAACAAGCAAGCATAATAATAAGAATAATAGTTATTAACAGAAATGTATTTATTATCCATAAATTCCAAAGGAAAAACAAATGGAGTACGATAAATAAAAAGAAAGGAAGAACAATACTAAAATAACCATACATACAAAAACACTAGCACATCAACATGGGGGGTAAGCGAGGGATCTGGAGAAAACACAGAGTAGGCCGAGCCTTTCAGCTTCCTGTGTAGCATTAGTACTTTCTACGAAATATCTGGAACACTCGAATTTACGAATAATTACTCCATTGAGATGCCAAGGGGGGAGGTAAAGAAGGAATTTACAGTAACGAAAATAACTTTTTCGGAGAGAAAGAAGGTCTTTTTTTAAGAAAAGGATACCTTTCAGAAACATAGAAGATAGAACGGTCACAAAAATCTGAATGAAGCCCCCCCCCCCCCCCGAGAGCCTGTCTCTTATACCCCCTTAGCGACAGTTTTTAAGTAACCAAATTTTTTTTCTTTACATCAAGGAAAGTTTGTTGTCATAAAGACGGCAGAAAACTAGTGATAGTGATGACCCAGACCCCGGCAAGAAGTAGCAAGGGGGGGGGGGGGGTTAGTCAAATGTTTACAGACAAGGGAAGACTGAGAAGATCGTTAAGAACCAAGACACATATTTCAACATTGAGAGACAGTCCAATATTTGAGAAAAGACTAGACTCTTTTAAAACTATAGAAGAAAAGAAACCATGGAGACTAAGCAGAGCCAATCAACGAGAGCGATTCATCTCGACAGGAACTGAAGATGCTAAGTCTGTAATATTGCTGCTCAAGAGGGTGTTCACTCATATCTACAAGGTCTTGGGTATCTACGTCGCTTATCCAGAGTGGCAATTTAAAATGTGAATACATTCCCCTTATCCATTGCTTGCCTCTTTGTCTGTGTCATGAATTTTATTTTACTTCAGCGGTAATGACGTCACAGAAGAATTCAATCGGATCAAGGATAACTGTGACAAGGAAGCCCTCAACCCCAAGTTTCGATGGAGTGAGGTTAAGCAACAACTCTTCTATCGCCCTCTAATACTTTGTGTGTTAATGATGTTCTTTCAGATGTTTGGAGGGTATGGGCCGATCGTCTTCAATTCAGTAAGTAGACCTTATTTTGTTGAATGGATGTTTTCAGAATGAAACAGGAGAATCGACAAGTAGGCGAATCAGTGCGTGGGTGAAACAAAGGGTGGGCGACTCGACGGATATTTTGGGTAACTGACGGGTGGACGAACTGTCGGAAAAGTAAGAGAAGAGACAGATTTTTGGGCGGAATGAGGGGTAGGCGAATCGATAGATGGAGAATAGACGGGTCTCACACGAAAGGTCGAAATACCGCTTGGGTAAACATCTGCTGAGTTATCCACCTGGTGGCATCGGCAACGATAACGACATAACGGCTCAAGTTCTAAGTTTTAACTGCACAAACATTTATAAACACTATCAAAATCCCAAAAGGCTCGATGACCCGTTGAATGGGAACAATACTTACATTCCTTCTACACTAGACATAGACATAAATAATAGTTGCGTTTCTGATCGAATTTTGAAGTTACCTTCGAACTAACATTGTGTTCCACCCTTCTAACAATAGTTACTATTAGTTACTATTTCCGTTCCATCCTCACGTAAAGTTACTACGCTGACCGTTACAACCTTGTCGGAATAGTAACTAATAGTTACTATTTGCTTACCATGCTCGGGAGCGTAGTAAGCGTAGTAACTACGCATCTCTGTAACGGGATTGGTCGGATTCGCCCCTGGCGTGAGATCCTGCTGGAAAATAGAAAAATCGTTCCAGCCTTGACGGCAAAAAGTTAGAATTTGTGACGTCATGCGTAGTAACTACGGTAAGTAGGATGGAAGACTCTCTAAACACATTTTTGGTCGCCGGTCACTTTTTCTTTATCCTTCAAACTTTGACCGTCAAACTTCGTTAGCTAGCAAGTTCGAAGTTAGCTTGAGACGTAATAGTACGGTAGTAGTACGAAAAGTTGCATGTAATACTATGTAATAGCAAAGAATACTATCATTTAAAGTGCCTCAGACTGGTCCAATCTTATGTAGTAGTATCCAGTAGCATCCTGTCTTGCCATAGTAACATCCAGTCTTGCTAATAGTATCAGTAACATGGTAGCCTTGAAGTAGAAGCATGTCGTAGCATCGTTAGTACTGCATGCAACTTTTTTGTACTACTTCATAGTGCTATTTTGAGGGAAATTTTTCATCGGGCGGGCAAGGATCGACGGAGTGGAAAAAATACTAATTGAGCAAACGGTAAACTTAGACGTCGTTTCGATCCGAAAATTAACCAACTGGACAAGGTAACGGCGAACAAAACTTCGATCAAAAACACAACTAAAGGAATTAACCCACTGAATCTGCACGCGAATGCAGCTGTACGTCACACCAGAATCAACTTACGGAAGGAAAAAAATAACAAAACTAATATCACTCCGTTTGGGATCCCACCTGTGTTCCACTTTTTTGTAGTTTCATTGTACTTTATTTAAGAGAGAGACAAATAATGTAATATATAATGGAATTTTACAAAAGAAAATGTTGATATCATAACAGACCTACCACGTGAAAATCTATACAGATTTGTTTGTGGCAGGACTAAATAATTTAATCACTTAGCCTAGTTATATTTTAAACAAAAAAGAAAAGGGAAAAAATAAATGCAGTACTATACATAAACAACTACATAAATACATTTTTTGTTCAATATTATATATAAACAGAAGACAATTAAACCTCGTGGCAATCCAGAACCGATTCATACCCAAGGTAACCCTCTCTCCTCACCCATCTTTACTCATCAAAAAACTTTTCATCTTATTTTTAAATGAATATACACTCTCGGCCATCCTAGTGCTTTCGGCAGATTATTCCATACTGAAACACTCACATTTCTAAACACAAAACTAGACCGTGAAGTATGTCGTCTCTCATGTACAAGGTCCTCTGAATTCCTTGTTTCATATGAATGGTACGCAGAATTCGATGACAATATATTACAAAAATAATTAGGTGCGAGCTGATTTAGACACTGATAAACGAATACACCAATCTGATAATCTCTCATCTGCCCAACATTTAAAATATTAAAATGGCGATAACAGTCCAGCGTATGTTCACATTTTTCAAAATCACCGAGTATACGCAACGCTTTATTCTGTACAATTTGGATCCGCTTATAATTTACAACAAAATTACTCGCCCAAACAGAGCAACCGTATACAATGTAAGGATGAACAATAGAATTATATAAGACTTTCAGAACTGAAACAGGAAAAATATGTTTAAATCTACGGAGCAGACCTAAACCCCGCGCAACTTTAACCGATACAATTTCACTATGTTTTTTCCAATTTAAATTACAATCAACATGAAATCCTAAGTACCTTGTACTAAATACCTGCTTAATCTCCATACCATTAAAACTAACTAAACCGAGAACATTATCAATAATACCAGTACGGCTAAAAATCATGTAATTGGTTTTACTTGCGTTTACTGCTAAACAACTAAGACTAGTAAAAACATGCAGGTTATGTAACACTTTATTTGCTTTGAGAACAAGTTCACTCAAAGCCTTTCCAGCAATAGTAATGGCGGTGTCATCAGCGAACGACGTAATAGCGGCATCGGGAATGTAGAACCGTAATGTGTCGACGTAAATTAAATACAAAAGCGGACCTAATACCGACCCCTGCGGAACCCCACACTGTACAGGACGAGGCGAACTAACAATATCCCCCATTACTACACGCATTGACCTACCATATAAATAAGATCGAAACCAATCAATCCATTTACCTTGTATCCCTAAACGTGAAATCCTATCTAATAACAACTCAAAATCAACAGTATCAAAAGCTTTTTTAAAATCAATAAAAATAGTTAAAGGAGTAGAACCACTCTCAAACACATTGTTTAAAACGTCCAGAAGATGGTGCACTGCATGACTAGTAGAATGTAATTTACGGAATCCAAATTGTGTATCACATAAAAGTCCAAGAGAATCAAGGTACGAATAGAGTTTCTTGTGCACAACCTTTTCAAATATTTTGGAGAATAACGGTAGAATCGATATAGGTCTCCAGTTTGACATTTCACTTCTATTGCCGCCTTTATGCAGCGGTATAATTTTTGCTTGCTTTAAAGCATCTGGGAACTGGCCTTTTTCGATGGATAGGTTCACTAAGTACAGAATACAAGGAGTATGTACGCAGCAACAGCCTTGAATGCCTTGAGATTAAGACCATCAGTGCCCGCTGAATTCGATTTTATTGTTTTCAGTGCGTCATCGAGATCATCCATAATGCACTTCTCGAACCTCATGGAGTGACCCTCTCCTCGTTCATCAATAAACAACTCGCTTTTGTAATCATGATCAGCAATTTCATTTTTAACATCAATCCCAACATTCGAAAAATTTATTCAAACAATGTTTACAACGGATACGTCAGCTCTGATTTTTCATCAGCGATATTTCGACCCTTCTTGGCAAGGGTCCTCGTCAGGCTGTCAATCTTCTTGTTCAGCTTCGGGGAAGGAAACAAACCTGTAATCATTTCCTTCCCCGAAGCTGAACAAGAAGATTGACAGCCTGACGAGGACCCTTGCCAAGAAGGGTCGAAATATCGCTGATGAAAAATCAGAGCTGACGTATCCGTTGTAAACATTGTTTGAATAAATGTTTCAAAGTCAGCTTGGGCTCAAAGAATATTTATTCGAAAAATACTTACAAAACTCATCGCTTACATCTTTCTTACCGTTCACTTTTCTGCCGCCGACTACTAGTTCATCCACGGGGTCTATACTGGTATGTCCGCGTAGTACCTTATTTATCACTTGCCAAGTTCCCTTAATATCACCGTTTTTATCACGAAACTTTTCTGAATAGTAATTCTTCATTGATGACCTTCTAAGAGAATTTACACTGTTCCGGAGTTTTTTGAACTCTTCGAGATTTTGTTGGGTGGGAGAATCTAGGTACAACCGATACAGACTGTTCCGTTCCGTGATTTTGTCAAGGATTTCATTCGTCACCCACGGTTTCCTTGGCTCATTTTTCTTTTTACTAATAGTCTTCACAGGGCAACACTTGTCATAAATCGGTAACAGTATGTTCAAGAAATTATCGAACGCCAGCGATGCACTTTCTTTTTCATTCATGACTTCCTCCCACGACACTGTGCTTACTTCTTCTTTAAACTGTTTTAGATTCTCTGGCTTGAGATCTCTCAATGTTGTCTTCTCTGTTTTGTAGATAGTTTTTCCAGTATCCCGAATAACGCACGCCAAAGGAAGATGGTCAGATCCTGGGCTTACAAGCGCGTCGCAAAAACTCTTCGGCATAAGTTTTGCCGATAAATAAATGTTATCTATAAGTGTAGCCGACTGACTGGTAATCCTCGTCGGTATTTCTGCAGCCGGAAAAAAATTGTGCGACAACATAAGATTAAAAAAGTCGAGGTTAGAACCACTTAAATTAAAAAGATTAAAGTTAAAATCACCAATAAAAACCCGTTCCACATTAGTAGCCGATGTATCCGAAATAAACTTATCAAAATCGTGCAGAAAATCATCCGGATTAGCACTAGGTGGCCGATAAACTAAACAAACTAATAACTTTTTCTTTTCCGAAACTTCAATCTCATTAGAAAAAGTTTCGATCTTACCTTCAATCCAACAATCTAAATCCGTCTTAATTGTATATCTTACTTGATCCTTAATTATAAATGCGAGGCCACCCCTCATCATAGAATTTCTTGTTTTTGAAACCAGCTGATAACCTGGAAAAGTGTATGACGAGAGAAAGCTATCTTGTGTAAGAAACGATTCACATATACCTAACACATCAATTTTACGATGACATAAAGTAAGGAGGTTTGACACTTCAAAAAAATTCGACGTTATGTGACAATTCCATCGGGCAATACACAGATCCTTATTTGACATATCAATTATATTACTGTTTGTAATATCAACATATCTACTGTGCCTCATAGGCCTAACATTAATTTCAGCGGGATCATTTGCCACGCGAGATAGCAATACGTCATCAATGCGAAATGGATTATCTTCAAGCGACTTTAAATAGGAAGGGTTAATCCACGAACCGATTTGGCTGACCGAACTTCACTGCCAACAAATAACGAGGGGTCTCCGGCTGGCAGAGAACACAACTGATGAACGGAGAATTAATACCAAACCGTGATGAACATGGGAAAACTATCCTTACATAATTAAAATAACAATAATAAATAACCAGATAATAATTCGTATATATAGAATAAGGAAACAGTTAGCAAGTATATAGTTAGAAGATTTCGTCAAGTGACCACAGTCTCCGTGGTGATGAATCGTTAGACTCGCGAACGAAAATCCGACCTTGATCAGACCACACGCACTTATTCCCGAATTTATCTCTTGCCGCGTTCAGTATATCACGTTTCTTGCGCGTAAGATTTTCGCATACAAAGATTCCACTTTTTGCAAGTTTTGGCTTAGCTTTGAACACAGCCTTGGCAATCTCTTTATTACGAAGTTTCACCAGAACCGGTGCTACTCTATCGGGTCTACCTGCTGGGTCGTTATTCAGGCCTAGTCTGTGGACACTAATAATGTCAGAATCAGCGATATTTACAAGACCCATTTTCTCGCGCATCACACTCCGCATAGTACAGACAACGTCAGTCGTAGCAGGCTGCTTAACACCGTGAAATAGAAGTGAGTCTAGTTTCATATCCTGTTCAAAATCGTCCAATTTATTTTCCATACTACGAACTTTATCCTCGAGTAAATCGATCTGGTGCTTGATTCCTTTTAGGGATTTTTCCAGAAAAGCAAACTTGGGGGTATACTCCACAGTTATTGCATCACAGATCTCAGCCACAATAACTTCAGTCGGAAAGTTGCCATTCCCTCGTTCATTTGATTTTTCCTGTACTTTACGCTGAATCTCCTTGCTAATATTTTCTTTCAATAGAGCGATTTCGTGCTCAGACGTGGCCAGTTGAGCTCGAAGTCCACTCACATCAGCAGAAGCGCTGCTGTTAGGTCTATCCTCAGGCCTACGATTGTTTTCTGTGCTACTTTGAGGCTTAGCTGTTTTCAATACTTCTAGGTAGATTTCTGGAAATGATCGCAGTTAGTAGTTATATAAAGAGGCTCCCACTCCACCCTCCCCCCAATTTCAAAACCCCATTTTAACATCAATTTCTTAAACTTTAACATCCTTTTTACCAAATTATCCCCCTTTTTAAGAACATTTTTATTTTCTTAATTCCAAAATAAAGGATACAAGAAATGAGAAATATTACCCTTTACTACATATAAAATACTGCAATATACTACTACTTCTTTTTTTTTACATTTTTCATTTTTTATTCAAATATTACTGAGTAAACAGTTCTAAATCCACATATGTTTCTTTGTTCTTGTTTTCGCGTACAATAGGCTGCAAAACCAGATTTTTCTTTAAAAGTAATTCGTTAGCAATGGCATTATATTTCTGTGTTATAAACAAATCACAGGGTTTGTCATTATGATTAATGACCACAACCAACTTATCACCATATTTTGTCTTAGCAATTCTCATTTTAACAATAGTATATTTCAATCCTAGAACTAGTTCTTCTTTCCTGATTGTCTCATTGTATTTATTCATTCTGATTGTATTCAAGACTTCCTTTGTGGACTCCATTTATTAGGGGATGATTTTATTAAATAAAAATCCCAATCGCTTTGAAACATCTGGTAATAGAAACCAACCACGTTTATCATATAAATGCGATAGATACAAACGCAGTACTGAGTTTGCATGATGATATGATGATTACCGATTTTGAACTTTATAAAATATTTTTGCAAAACCCCACACCCCCAGACTTTGAAAATTAAGAGGTGTGATGTTGGTACACCCCGATTGGTGTAGTGTTTGTGGTGATGTGGCCTTAGTCTGGGGGGCCCTGAACGGGGAACCCGCAAGTTTTTATTACCATCCCACTATCGACAAACAGAAACTGCGGTCAGTGGGATTCGAAGGTCTGAATGGTGATGAGTCAACGTTCGGCCGAGCGTTGAGCCATTACACCAAGGGTCCTTGTTCAATTCGCACAAGTTTCCGAGTTAAGATGAGATTGTGTTAGTCACGCCGGAGACTGTAATTACATCCCAATTGACGGCGAGACCTTTGAATGACGCAGCTCATTAATGCGCGTATGAAATAAAGATCTGTTTGACAGTTAGGAAACAATATTCAGTATAGCAATAGACTATATGTTTGGTAATTTCTCTTGACTTTTTATAGATTTATTACAATATTTATAACCATTCAAGCGAACCTGTTTCATGCATTTTTCGCGAGGAAAAAATCGAAAGGTTTTACGCATCTCTGTTTCTCTCTGAATTACCTCCTCAATTGTTAACTGTCCGCATTTTAGCATTGAGAACAACTCAGTATAAAAATTGTAATTTGTCCTAAATTCTGCTTTTCTATCAGCAATGCTTAACTGCTTTTCAATTATTTCGATGATAACAGCACCTAAACTTAAAGAAGCTAAAGGTAGCACTAGAAACGCAGACATTCCTGCTGCCGAAAAGAGGAATTTGGATACAAGTAAGCTATTACTTATACGATTGTAGTACTTGTAACTGCGACGGTAAACATACATTTTCTTTTCTAATTCTTCCATTTATTATGTAATAAAATTGTTTCAGAAATTATTTGATTGAATGAAAGGTTCGCGATTCGGAACACATCCGCCACCTGCTAAACTGTATGGAATTTTTCTTGACTGATTGGAGAGAATATAGACAGCGCTTGCTCTGTGAAACGCATACTGAAACCAGTGCTTTTCTTTACGACTAAGAAAACGCAGACGGGAGAAATTCATTAATAAAAATGTTCCCCTATTAAATGATGAATACTGCAGAGGTTATTCAGCTTTGTAAAAAGGTTATATCAAACAACAAAGCGGTTATACAAAGATTATCGCTATACACATATAATGAACTGCGGACTTATGCGAAAATTAATAAAATCAAAACAAATGGAGCTAAGAAACATGAAATAACAAATAATATAATAAACCATCTTAGTAAGTATATTTTGATAGCTGAAGATAAAATTAAAATTGAACGCAGAAACGAAAGAACTCATAATAAGAACAGACCATCCGACTACAAACCAGAACCGAGATTACGAACCATTCTGGAAGATGAGATAAAAGAAAATAATACTACCATTACAAAAATAACACAAGAGAAGGAAAAGATAAAAGAAAAAGATACGAGTCAATTAAAAAGATTTCTGAAAAACAAGAACCTATCAACTCGCGGAAACCGAGAAGAAGTACTAAAAAGAGTTGGAGAATACTATAATAATATTATTAAAAAACACGAAGATACTATAAAGAAAAATAGTAATATCATTAGAGCTCAAATCGAAAGAAGTGATGACAATAAAGAAAAAGTAGTCGATTTATCAACTCTCTTCATAAATAAGAAAAAAATTAAAGAAGAAAAATTGATTCCTGATCATGTATTTAGAACGGAAGAAGAACAGCAGCCTACTATTTTTAGCGAAAGTGAGAATATATTCACTGTAAACGTTTCAGTTCAAGGTAATGGAGTTGACGAGCATACTCTTATTGCTTTTACTTTCGCAGATATACAGCGGCGAATGAACGAAATAAATCAATATAGAGTTCAGTTTGTAACTCGGGTTATTTTCCATCGACAGGAGAATGATGAAGAAGTAGTAGTATATTACAACAGTACTTCTTGGATTTTAAATAAAAATAGCATTCTTACTCATAATCATTTGGATGATAATAACAAGAGACTTAGTTCTTTAAGTAATACCCCTCGATCTGGGCTACAATTTAGTCGGTATGAAGGAATTGATTATAGGATGACACGAATAGAATCTTACATGGGAGGAACGTTTAAAATACTGCCAGATTTCGTAAGAAATAAAAGAGCTTGCTTGAATATTGAAAATAACGACCAGAAATGCTTTCTTTGGTCAATCTTAGCAAATTTATACCCAGCTAAGGATCATCCGGAAAGAATTTCGAAATATAAACAATATGAGAACGAATTTGATTTCAAAGGGGTTACCAACTTCCCAATGGATACTAAAGATATACACAAATTTGAAAATAGATACAACATTAAGATTTGTTTATTTCAAATTGAAAAAGAGAAAATTATCAGAAGTCATATACTAAAAAGTACAATCAATGGCAAAACAGCTAAACATATCGTTCATTTATTATATTTCGATAATCATTATGTACTGGTAAAGGATCTGAGCAGATTAGTTGGTCCTCAAATATCTAAAAAGAAAACAAAGACATACCTCTGCACTTATTGCGGAAGGCATTTTAAGAAGGAAGAATGCTTTGAAAAACATGAAAGTAAAAATAATTGCGAAGATCCTGACATAATAATGCCTCCTGAAGGTTCAGGTATACAATATAAAAATACTGCAAAACAAATGAAAGTACCTTATTGCATAATAGCAGACTTTGAGTCTTATAACGAAGAATACAATCAGGTAAACGGGAAGAAAACAATAAAAGTGGCCAAACAGAAACCATTTGCTTACGGGTTGCAGGTATGCTGTTCCTTTGATACAAACCAGAACAAATACTATGACTATTTCGGTGAAGACGCTGCAGAACATTTTGTTAGAACCGTTACAAAAGTATCCACAGAAATTGCAAACAAATATGAAAGCAGACAAAGAAACCATACTTATACCAATGCAGAAATTACCGAAAAATGGAAAAATCTAATGGATAAGACTTGTCACATCTGTACAACTGAAATTACTGAAAATCCTCACTTTGATCACGACCACATGACAGGAGAAGATAGGGGATTTGCTCATGCTGAATGTAATATGAAATACAGGATTCCTAGGCATATCCCGGTAGTAATGCATAATTTATCAAAATATGACTCTCATTTATTTGTTAGAGAATTGATACCTGATAACGGAATTTTTGAAAGTGCAGAAAATTTCATATCATTCTCGAAATCAATAAGTATTACAAAAGCGGATACGACAATAAAATATGAGATCCGGTTTATAGATTCAATTAGATTTATGGCTTCATCTTTAGACAAACTATCAGCAAATTTAGCAAAATGTGATTGCAAAGTACCTTGTAATCATCTAAGACAGAATTTCAAATTCACATCTAACAGCTTCAAAAATGACGATGAATTCCAAGAAATATTAAAAAAAGGGGTATATCCCTATGAATTCGTAGACAGTTTCGATAAAATGAAATGTACAAAGTTACCACCAATAGAAAGCTTTTATTCTAGGTTGACGGGGAAAGGTATTGACAAAAGTGATTATAAAAGAGCGGTATCTATATGGAAGCAATTTAACTGTGAAACATTACTTGGTTATACCAAATTATATCTAAAAAGTGATTTTTAATATTGTCGGATGTTGTAGAGTATTTCAGGAACGTTTGTATACATAATTATGATCTGGATCCACTTCATTACTTCTCAGCTCCAGGATTAACATGGGATGCTTTCCTAAAGCATTCGAAAGTAGACTTGCCGTTATTCTCAAAGGAAGACATGTATACCTTTATAGAAAAAGGAATAAGAGGTGGTGTATCCCAATGTATAAAAAGATACGCAAAAGCAAATAATAAATATACAAGTGATTATAATAAGCATAAACCATCTAATTATTTAATGTATTTAGACGCTAATAATTTATATGGGTGGGCGATGTCGCAGAATTTACCAGCGAATGATTTCCAATTCATTTCCATACCGGATGATTTGAAAGAAAGGAATGAATACGAATCAATCGAGTATTACAACCATCTAAAAACTCATATCAAGTCGGTGATTACGATTAAGTCGGTGAGACAAGATGTAGGTGCTATATATGAAGTAGATTTAGAATATCCAAAAGAACTACACGAATTACACAAGGATTTACCATTAGCACCCGAACACTTTAACGGTAAGCTATGTACCACAGTATTAGATAAAACCAACTATGTAGTTCACCACAGGAATCTAGAATTCTATTTAAAAAAAGGTTTGATATTGAAAAGAGTACACAGAATACTAGGATTCACTGAAAGTGCTTACTTAAAAGGATATATAGACCACAACACAGCACTTAGAACTAAAGGTACAAATGATTTTGAAAAGGATTTCTTTAAGCTTATGAATAATGCTTGCTTTGGAAAAACTTATGAAAACGTAAGGAAGCGAGCGGATATGGAAATAATAACGGATGATGCAACAAGAGAAAAAATAATAAAGAAACCCAACTTTAAATCTGAAATAATATTCAGTGAAAACTTTTCAGTAGCAAGAATGTCAAAGGAAAAGATAAAATTAGACAAACCAATGTATATCGGCTTTGCTGTATTGGAACTATCCAAGTTATTGATGTATGAATTCCATTATGATTATATGAAGCCTAAATATGGAGATAAAATTGATTTGTGTTATATGGACACTGATTCTTTCATATATGATATTAGAACTGAAGATTTTTATCAAGATATCAAACAGGATTTGAATGAGAGGTTCGATACATCTGATTATGCGAAAGATAATCCATACAGGTTTCCTAATGTAAATAAGAAAGTGATAGGAATGATGAAAGATGAATTAGGTGGACAGGTTATGACAGAATTTGTTGGATTACGATCAAAAGTATATGCTTATTTAAAGGACAACCAAGACCCTTCAAAAGCTAGCAAAAAACTGAAAGGAATAAAAACCAATATAGTTAAAGATAAAATTACGATTCAAAACTATAAGGATGTACTGTTTGGTAAAACGGAAAACCTTTCTATAACCCAGTATAACTTAAGATCATACAAGCACAATATGTTTCTAGAAGAACAGAATAAAAAAGCGTTAGATCCTAAGGATGATAAAAGGATAGTAACAAGCGATAAAATACACACTTTACCTTTAGGTTATAAACATTAAATTCAAGTACCTACTTCAAAACTTCAAGTACCTACTTAAAAAATTCAAGTACCTACTTAAAAAATTCAAGTACCTACTTAAAAAAAATCAAGTACCTACTTAAAAATTCAAGTACCTACTTCAAAAAATCAAGTACCTACTTCAAAAAATCAAGTACCTACTTCAAAAAATCAAGTACCTACTTAAAAAAAATCAAGTACCTACTTCAAAAAATCAAGTACCTACTTCAAAAAATCAAGTACCTACTTCAAAAAATCAAGTACCTACTTAAAAAAAATCAAGTACCTACTTCAAAAAATCAAGTACCTACTTCAAAAAATCAAGTACCTACTTCAAAAAATCAAGTACCTACTTAATAAATTCAAGTATATACTTAAAATACTCAAGTAAATCTTATAAGGAAAAATTCTTCCTAAATAAATGAATGAAAAGGCTCCAATCAAAGTCTATGACTTTAGTGAAAAGAACACTTATCAGAATAAGCACGACCTTGCACCTCAGTGGCCATTCAGACTCTTAATTTGTGGTAGTTCTGGAACAGGGAAAACTAACCTTCTTTTGAATTTAATTTATGAATATCTTTGTTTCAACCGAATATACTTGTATGCTAAAGATCTTGAAGAAGATAAATATCAAGACCTTATAACCAATTTAACCACTTTGGAGTCACAATGCAAATCGAAAGTCTTAACAATAAGTAACAATCTTGATGATATTGTCGATGTTGACGACTTAGACCCTGAGTACCAAAACTTGATTATCTTTGACGATTTTGTCACTGAAAAAGACCAGAAGAAAATAGAAGATTTATTCATAAGAGGAAGAAAGAAAAATGCCTCAATTATTTACTTGTCTCAAAGCTATCATAAAACGCCAAAGGTGGTAAGGCTCCAGTGCAATTATTTTGCATTCTTTCAGTGTTCTAATCCAAAAGAAGTAAAATTAATAAGACAAAGCCATGTATCCAGTATAGACAATGAAAAATTTCTCAAACAATTCGAGACTGCAACCAAGGGCTACGGTTTTTTCTTCATAGATTTAAAAACAAAAGATAAAACCCTGAAGTACAGGAAAAACTTTGAAAAATTTACCGGATAATTTATTTCTATAATAAATGAATAAATTTGGTAGTGTTGGAAAAAAGGTTAGTAACGAATCGAATGAAAAGAGAGTTACTGATGACAACGGTAATATTAACCTACAAGATAAGAGAATTATTATGTTAGGGGATGCGAAAGCTGACCAGGACGCTATTAGTTTCAGATCTATGACTATTATTTTGAATCAATTTAAAGAAGAAATTACCGCACAACAAGTGGGGGCAAATCAGTATTTTAGCGAAGATATCAACAGATTAACTGCGGTACATGATTCTCCTGATAATTTATTGGTAAGGATTAAAGATAAAGGGTTATTTGTAAAAGAAATAGTTCGAGTTAATGATAAAGAGATTAACGCTGAAAACAAGTTGATAACAAATGTTCAAAACCCTAGAAACAAAAATGATGCTGTTAATTTAGCAACGTTAACTATGAATCTTTTAGATTATGACAAAAAGCTTCTTGGGCAACACACCCATAACGGTATAATTGAAGGAAAGATTGCTGGTCAAACAAGAGCTGAAAGCTCATATAGCACTTGTAAGAACAGTTAGCATGTTTGTCAGATACGGTTTGCAGTTTTCAAGGCTGGATCTCTCTCCAGATATTCATTTCATCAGAAAATGGGCTTGATCTAGTAGATCTGAAATGGTTATACCACTCATTGACAACTGTATCTTCCTCCAACGATGATCGGATCGGGGGAGGGACTATATTTTCAAGCCAATCTAATAGAGTCCCTAACATGCCTGCAAAGTTTCACGGTCATAGCACATCTGGAAGCACCCTAACTCGTGATCATCGGAATTAGGGAAAAACCCCTCCAACTCCCCCCACTGTGACACGATCGGTCCTGTTTTGTCAATGATATTAATAATAATAACAATATATTTGCAAATTGAATGGCAGGCCGTTAAGCCTCTACAATGTATCTGTGGCTTATGCTTGTTCTTCCCTCCAAGTCCCATCCCGATCTCTCGACTCTAAGCGCTTCAAGAGATTTCTCCCCCCGCCTTCAGCTCCTCCCGATGTTATCAGATCCGTTCCAGACTTGAAATTGATCATCTGAGTCACTAGTTCTTGACACTTGACAAGTTTCATGCACGTCTGATCACGTGTTCCAAAGTTATGCATGTCAATAGAATCTCCCCATGATCATCGGATCGGGAAAAGAACTATTTTCAAGTTGACCTGGAAGAGTACCTAATATGTCTGCCAAGTTTCATGGTCCTAGTACATGTGGAAGTACCCCTCGAAGTACCCTAACTCGTGATCACCGGAAATCCGGGAAAACCCCTTCCAACCCTTCTACTGTGACATCCCGATCCATCGACCCTAAGCATTTCACGACATTTCCGGTTCCCCCCTCTAATCCCCCTCTCTTCGGATTTGGTCCAGATTTGAAACTGAATATCTGAGACACTTGTTCTTCACAATTGTCAAGTTTTATGCATGTCCGATCATCCATTCCAGAGTTATGCATGTTTCTAGTTTCCAGATTCCCCTTCCCTCCACCACCCCCCGCGATAGCAGGATCGGGGAAGCGATTATTTCCATGTTAATCTGGTTGGTTTCCTCACATGCCTGTCAAGTTTTATTGTGCTAGCTTATATGGAAGCGTTTCACCAGATTTCCGGTTGCCCCTCCAGCTCCCCCCCCCCCAGTGATCGGATCTGGTCCGGATTTGAAACTGAGCATCTGAAGCACTTGTTCTTGACATATGTCAAATTTCTTGCATGTCTGATTACCCGTTCCAAAGTTATGCATGCTACTAGTTTCCGGAATTCCCATCCCTCCACTCCTCCCACAATGACCGGATGGGGAAAGTGATTATTTCCAAGTTCTTCTGGTCGGTTCCCTTATATGCCTGCCAAATTTCATTGTCCTAGCTTATGTGGAAGCGTTTCATGAGATTTCCGGTGTCCCCTCCAGCCCCCCCCCCCCCAGTTATCGGATCTGGTCCGGATTTGAAATTGAGCTTCTTGAAGCACTTGTTCTTGACATATGTCAAGTTTCAGGCATATCTGATTACCCGTTCAAAAGTTAGGCATGCTACTACTTTCCGGATTTCCCATCCCTCCACTGCCCCCAAGATGGCCGGATCGGGGAAGTGATTATTTCCAAGTTAATCTGGTCGGTTTCCCAACACGCCTGCCAAGTTTCATCGTTCTAGCTTATGTGGAAGCGTTTCACGAGGTTCTGGGTGCCCCCCCCTCCAGCCCCCAGCCCCCCCCCCCCCCAGTTATCGGCAATTGTTCTTGACATATGTCAAGTTTCGGATCCGGAATATGATTATATCCAAGTTAATCTGGTCGGTTCGCTGATATTCCTGCCAAACGTTTCACTAGATTTGTTTGACTTGGACTGACCATCTTTACACCACAATTATTCTCGCATTCGCTTTCAGATACATAGTCGCATAGCTCAGTGGTAGAATACTGGACTGTTAAGCCAAAGGTTCCTGGTTCGATCCCGCCGTCGGCCAGCGTTTTGTTTTGCTCCCGTTTTACTTTTTGCTCCCTTTTTACTTTATAGTTTCCGGACTTCCGGATCCGGGGAAAGTTGGATTGGGGAAGTGATTATTTGTAAGTTGATCTGGTCGGGTCCCTGATATGCCTGTGAAGTTTCATCGTCCTAGCTTGTGTGGAAGTGCCCAAACTAGCAAAACCTGGACAGACCGACAGAACGACAGAACGACAGAACGACAGACAGACAGACCGACAGACCGACAGAAATTACCATCGCTATATGGCACTTGAGTATGCTCAAGTGCCATAAAAACTCGTATCGATAATATTGAAAGAGCAGTAGTAAATATTTTAAAAAGGCTTCTAGAGCTAGAGCTAAAACCTGTTGACAAACCATTCGTTACCAGAATAGAAAAAATTGATGGCTGGTAAATAAATTTTATAAGATAAATTAATTCCCTAATAAATGGTTGAAACAATGGAGTATACAGTTTATTTGTCAAAGCTTCAGAAAGGAAAGCTGAAGAAATGTTTTGATGCTAAACAAAAATGTCAGATACGTGTTAGTCATAGTAGACAAAATGAACGAGAACCAGTTAAGTTACTTTGAAGTAAACGACAAATTGATAAAACTGAAACATGTAAAATGAATAATAAGGGTTGTGATATTGATGTATCATACAAGCAGATGAGAGAAGCGATTCAAAAAGGTGGATTACTTCCATTTTTAATACCGCTAGCAATTACCCTTGGTAAGGCAGCTTTAACAAGTGGTGCTGCTGCTTTGGGTACATTCGCTGGTAAGAAAATTATGGATAAAATGACCAACACAGGTGGTGCGCTAAAACTTCCTGGAACACAAAAAGTTACCGGTAATGGTGTACGTGGTAGACCTAAGAAGGAAAAAACCGATGATGTCAACACAGGTGGAGCGCTAACACTTCCTGGAACACAAAGAGTTGTCGGTCATGGGGTACGTGGAAGACCTAGGAAGTCAAAAAACGGGGACATAAAAAAAGAAGCAAAAGTAAAGTAGGACCTCTAACCAATTTTGATATTATGGATGCATTAGGGGATATACCACATTTTAGAGGTGTTTTCTCTATAGATACGCTACCCAAACATATAAATAGTATAGAATGCGGTGTCATTAATTATGATAAACTCGGAATGCCTGGAACTCACTGGGTTGCGTATTGTAATCTACCTGAATACCCCCATGTAGAATTTTTTGATTCTTTCGGTATTCCCCCAGGAAAAGAAATAATTAAATATCTAAGAACTTCAAAGAAAAAAATAGCTTATGAAAATCTTGCTGTTCAAAATATAGATGAATTAAACTGTGGACTTCACTGTATTTCCTACATTAAGCGCAAAATGAAGTTGGTAGCTTTTCGTTTATAAAAATTGTTTTCTAATAAATGGAGATTTATTGTATGAAATGTAAAAAGAGCACTGACACTGAATCAATGTTTAAGGCAGTGTCACAAAAAAATAATGTTCCAATGCTGAAAGGGAATTGTGTTATTTGCGGATCGAGGAAAAATCGCTTTTTAAAAAAAACCTCAACGCAGAAACAGATATTTTAAAGACGTATTATTCTAATTATTCAGGTGTGGATGATATTTACAGAAAATTAAAAGAAAATGGTGTTAAGGTTTCCAAGGATAAAATAAAAAATGTGTTGCAAAATGAGAATGTGTATACGTTACACAAACCTTCCTATCATAACTTTGAAAGGAGGCGAGTGTATGTTCACTATGTTGATGAGCAATGGCAAGCTGATTTAGTTGACATGCAGAAATATAAAAAAGAAAATAATAAAACAAATTACATTTTAACTGTTATTGATTGCTTTAGTAAATATGCTTGGTGTATCCCTCTGAAAGACAAAACGGGTGCTGAAATAATAAAAGCATTCAGTGTTATATTTAAAGAAAGAATTCCTAAGAAACTACAAACTGATAAAGGTAAAGAATTTGTGATGAGAAATGTTCAAACTTTTTTGAAAAATAACGGCATACACTGGTTTGCATCTGAAAGCGAATTGAAAGCACAAATCGTTGAACGGTTCAATAGAACGCTAAAAGAAAAGCTATGGAAATATTTCACTCACAATAGCACTACTAATTGGATTGATATTTTACCTTTATTTGTGAGTAATTATAATAACTCGTACCCCCGTTCAATACAAATGAAACCAGTTGATGCTAGTAAAAAGGTTAATCAGAAAAAGGTTTTTAGTGCTCTGTTTCCTCCAGTAGATGAATACAAAATCATTACCCTCAATCCCATTACTTATGAAATATCTGACAAAAGTGGGGAATTAATTCAAGGAGGGTTTTATGAAAAAGAACTTTCAAAATTTATTATGAAATAAAATTACGTTCAACAAAATGAGATGGAGAAGGCAGGATTTCGGGAATATGCTTCAGAGTTAAACGCTCCAGTTATTATAGCACAAAAAGAAAACACTAAAGACACCATCAAAAAATTACAAGAGAACGCTGAAACGATAATTAATAAACTACAGGAAGGTGATAATAATTCAAGAAGACGGTTTCTCAGATTAGGTGATACATTTAAAACAGCTTTACAGACCACTACTTCAGAGGAATCGAGTCGAGCTCCCACTCATGCTATAGAACCCAATCTAGAACAACCATATGACGTAAATCTAAACTTAAATATTGATGTGGAATTATTAAATCAAATTAATTTAAAATATAAAGATGACTGGAATGATATCGATAATTATTTTAAAATGCCTCATTATTACCTGAAGCATCATAACGAAATAGATGGGGCTCTGAATTATTTAACATCTATAAGTCAAAGTTATGGTGGTATGAAAAGTAAAAGTTATAGTTCTAGTAAGTATGATAAACACATTGAATTTATAAAAGAATACAAGAATAGGTTAAAAACCATTCAAACCTATTTCCCATTAGTCAACCAACAAGGAACTGGAGTATTTATGAATTGTGATGAAATGATTTCAAAACTATACACTTTGATAGGTAGCAGAGTAAACGGAAATACATCTGATGAGGTGAGAAATGAAGCTATTGATATTTTGGATTCGTTAATGCGAAATAAATTTCTTACGAAGAGATATTACAATTCAATATATAAAAAATATTTCTAATAAATGGTGTTGTTAAACATTGAAGGTAATGAAAGTATCATTGATATAACATTTAGTCAACCAATCGAATTGAATCGTAATTGGGATTATGAAATAGGTTTGAATCAGTGTACTTTGTGGTATTCGTGGCATAATATAAGTGATAAATTTGGAAATAATACATTTCAATACAGGAAAGATGAAGATAATAATGCAACAGAATGGATGAATGTTACTATTCCTAATGGGATGTATAACGATGATTGTTTGAATTATTTTTTGTGTCAGTATTTTGATACCCCAAAAGATAAATGTCCTATTGTAATCTCATCCAATCCAGCATCTATGAGATTTGTCATACTGTTACAAGAAAAATATGTGTTTAGATTTAATAGTGACTAGTGTAAGATTTTAGGATTTGAGAAGGATAGTGAGATATCTAAGAAAATCAATGAAGGTACAAAGCTTCCGAATATAACAAGAAGCGTTGATAAAATTCAAATTCACTGCTCTCTTGTAAACAGTTCTATCGTAAACAAAAGTAAATCAGATGTCATTTGGACATTTGTTCCGAATACAGAACCTGGTTGTCAAATTGTTGAGAATCCTAGACAATTAATCTACCTTCCTATTAATACAAAAGACTTTATTTACTCCTTGAGAATGACAATTACTGATCAGTTGGGAAGACCTATCGATTTGAATGGTGATAACGTTGGATACGTGCTGCATTTAAGAAAAGCTTATTGATTAGTGAAATAAAATTATTTACCTATAAATGTTGATTAATAATAAGCGATTACTTTATAAAAAGCAGTATGGAAGTGGAATCGGTAGTGTATTCAAAAACATTGTTAATTCCCAGTTATTTCAAACGTCAGCAAAACAAATAAAAGAGGGGGCTATGTCAATGTATAATAATATTATTAAACCGAGATTTGAGTTGTTGAAAAACAGAGCAATAGAATATGGGAAAGATCTGATCGATGTAAACAAGAAGGAACTCATTGATGTAATTGGAAACAAAAAATCGATGAAGGATCTTATCGGTACAAATAAAAGGATTTTAAATCAAAGAAGTCAGGACTTGATCAAAACGTTAATGACTGGAAATGGATTAAAGATTCTGAAATAAGTTTTATTTAATAATTTCTTTCTTATATAAATGGCAGTAAATAAAGTTATCAGTCCGCAATGGAACATATTTGACGAACCGCTTGTGGATGATACAGTGGTTAAATATGAATTTAAAGAAATTCGAGAAACAGATGTGAATGTATCTAATAAATCAGAGTTTGAATTCGTAACAAAGAAATTAGATTCCTGGTTTTATCCAAGTGAAAGTTATCTTGATGTCAGTGTAAGAATAGTAAACGAAGATGGGACTCCTATAGCTGCAACCGATGTTGCTTCTTTAACGAATAATGGATTTAATTTATTCAGTACCGCTGAGTATGTAATAAACGATGAATCGGTTGAAAAAATTAATCATGTTGGTATTACAACTACCGTTACAAAGTTGATTGAATACTCTGATGGTTATTCTAGAAGTGCAGCAAGAAATCATTTCTGGTATAAAGATTATAATCAAGGAAAAGAAATCAATCCTGTAGTTGCTTCTTTTACTGCAGGGGCTGCAGCAGGGGCTGGAACAGTCAGGTTGACCAATAATGATAATTATAATAAAGGATTTGAAAAAAGATATAACAGAACAAAGAGCAGTAAATTAGTAAATATGTATTTACCATTATCAGAATTGTTTGGATTTTTGAAAGGAAACAAACGATTCTTCAGAGGTGCATCGCATAAAATATTTCTAAGAAGAAATGATGATAACAACATGATTATAAGAAATGGAAATACTAATTTCAAAGTAGTCATCGAATATTTATCCTGGAAGATCCCTATTGTAGCTCCTAGTATTGAAATGATGAGTAACTTAGAAAAGGGATTGGCAAAGGACAGAAAGCATAATCTGATGTGGGAAGCATGTAATACTTATAAAAGCGATGTTAGTCAAAATAAGGAACACACTTGGAAAGTTATTTCTGAGAGAAACAATCCAACAAAAGTAGTTGTGATGCTACAGAAAAATGAAAAGCATAACAATCAATTAATGAATAATATGGTGTTTGATCATATGAATTTAACGGATATAGAACTTAGAATTAATGGGGATAAATATCCTGAAGAACCACTTAAATGTGATTTTAGCGATGATAAATGTAAATACTCAAATCTTTACAATAGGTTTATACATTTGGGTTATAAACAATTAGCATTTGATACTGGTAGTGTTGTTAGTATAGAAGAATTTAAAGAAGTATATCCACTATTCTGTTTCGATGTTACCAAACACGAGTCAAATATTTATAATGGAACAACTGCTGATATTGAAATAAGTTTAACGTTGAAAGATAATCAACCCGTACCATATAATGTTTACTGTGTTATATATTATGAAAGAAAAGCTACATTAGATATTATCAATAAAAATATGTATGTGAGTTTGTGAGCCTGGATTTTTTTTAATAAAATCATCCCCTAATAAATGGAGTCCACAAAGGAAGTCTTGAATACAATCAGAATGAATAAATACAATGAGACAATCAGGAAAGAAGAACTAGTGTTAGGTTTGAAATATGCTATTGTTAAAATGAGAATTGCTAAGACAAAATATGGTGATAAGCTGGTTGTAGTTATTAATCATAATGACAAACCATGTGATTTGTTTATAACTCAGAAATATAATGCCATCGCTAACGAATTACTTTTAAAGAAAAATCTAGTTTTGCAGCCTATTGTACGCGAAAACAAGAACAAAGAAACATATGTGGATTTAGAACTGTTTACTCAGTAATATTTGAATAAAAAATGAAAAATGTAAAAAAAAAAGAAGTAGTAGTATATTGTAGTATTTTATATGTAGTAAAGGGTAATATTCTCATTTCTTGTATCCTTTATTTTGGAAGTAAGAAAATAAAAATGTTCTTAAAAAAGGGGGTAATTTGGTCAAAAGGATGTTAAAGTTTAAGAAACTGATGTTAAAATGGGGTTTTGAAATTGGGGGGAGGGTGGAGTGGGAGCCCCTTTATATAACTACTGCAGTTCTTCGAATGCTTTCTTTACTCCTTTGGTAATTTTCTTCGATGCTTCCTCTTTGTTAATCTCATAATCTACGAGTTGATTCTCTCCGATGAGTTGCTGGTCTTGCGACCCGTAACAGAATACCCGAAACTTCGTTGTACCCGTTGCAGTTTTCACCGACTCAAGAATCCTGATAGGCCAGAGGGGGTAACCCGCAAACCTTGCTAAAGCAATGTCACCTGCCTTGAACTGGTTAGATGGGGGAGCCATTACGATACTGAGTAAAGTCGTTAAACAAAGACTTACACGCAAGGAGGGCTTTTTACTTCCCCCCACTTTCCAATAAACGCCTTCTATATATCCTAATTACAGCACTGAAGCGTAACCACAAGCATTCACAGAATCGAATCAGCAATACGTCTTTACTGAATGAGTGCTGAACTGAGACTGATTTAAAAACAAAAAATAAACAACTAACTTGATATTCCTGCCAGGAAAGCACAGAAGGAGTGCTTGGCTATGGCAGGGAAATAACTGATGAATATAAACAACCGGGAAATAACGCAATAACTGCCGAATACCCTATATTAAGAAAAAAGAAGGAAGAGAAAAAAAATAACCTATGGTTTCAACTTTAAATGAAAAAAGAGAGAAAACCAAACAAGGAACGAGAAAGAAAGATAACAAAAAACGGGGGGGGGGGGGGGTCAGGAGGAACACTGAACAATTTTTCTGTGTAACTGGTAATCAAATTTTGCAGGTATCCATCCTGAGTTCTGCTAAAATGACATTGGACAGCAACATCTCTGCAATGATACTGGCGGCTGTTATGCTTGTAGTCGTCATATTCGCAACACTGATCGTGGATAAAGTCGGAAGAAAAATTCTTCTCTTCGTCTCGGGAACTTTGATGATCATATCTCTATGTGCACTAGGCATTTTCTTCTATCTAAAGGTAAGCGAACCTGCTTTATTTTGTTTATTCTATCTCTCACTTTTTTTTTTTTTGAATGAACGAAGGGTTTATTAAAAAAAAATGGAATCTTCAATGCCCAGAGGCGAACCTGTAAGGGACTAATTACCCTCAAAACAAAACATTAATAAAAACAAAACTTCGACAAAAACAAAGGAAAAAAGGGAAAGAAAGAAATAAAGGAGCTTGACTTACGCGGTCTGGGACGCCCAACCAGAACTTTTAACATTGTCTATCGTTCCCCTATCTCGGAATCGGTACTCTACACGCTATTCCCGATGAAAATTTCTCTTAGAATAGTAGAATGAAGTTGTACGAAAATGTAGCATGGAGTACTAACTGATGCTACTACACAGGGGCGGATCCAGCCTTTCGTTCTAGGGGGGGGGCGATTCTTACCTAAAATAGTGGGGGTAGTGGCCTTTTTGTCGGCCAGAAGGCTGATTTTTTTCTCGTTTTAAGTGTCCCTGTCGGTCTCTTATTTAACGAAAATGCGGTTTTCATATATTACAATAATGCTTACAAAAACTGTACTTGATCAACTGACAACTGTTTACAAGAAAAATTCAAGCTTCCTAGCTCCACTGTTTGCAAATCTGTCTGTCAAGCGTCTTTTGCCCGCGTTGTCCCGACATTAATATCGCTTAAAAGACGAAAGTCCTCGTGACGGATGTTCAAATTCCACTATACACTGGAACGAAATGTTTGTTCTTACTAGGTCTGGTTGCGTTGCGTCTCGTTCTAGCTAAAATTTACCGGGCGAGCTGTTGCTATGCTATGAGCGAGCTATGAGGTGAGAAATGACAGAGGAAAAGCTGTGGATTGAACGTAGTGTAAAAGGTTCTAGAGTCTAGTTACAGTAGTTAGAAGATGCATTAATGCAGACTTCCGTAAGTGCAGTAAACAAACACAAATTACAGTCCGTCTAGGGGGGGCGATCGCCCCCCTCGCCCCCCCTGGATCCGCTCCTGCTACTACATGCTTCTACTTCAAGGCCACCGTGCTACTGCATTCTACTGCATGCTACGATTAGCAAGACCAGATACTCCAATAGCAAGACAGGATGCTACTGAATACTACTAATTAAGATTGGCCCAGTCTGAGGCACATTGAATGATAGTACTCTTTACTATTACATATCACTAGATGCAACTTGTTCGTACAACTATCATACAACTACGCAGGCTACACATTTTTCATCGGGTAATTCCCCGTTTGTCTGGGAAGATTCCCGGCAGATGGGTAATCTACTTGCTCAGGGCTACTACCCCGCGAAGTCGGGGAACTTGATGTGCCCTTGGCTAACATTCCCCCAGTACTCGGAGAATCCAAGTGCCAGAGGCTAATGTCGAAGCCCACTCGAAGCAGCAACACCTCTAGCTCTGCTCAGTTATTACCCGGGTCAAAGCTTTGGTCGGGGTATCCATAGTCAGTGCATGGGCCCAAGGACGGAGGCTTCATTGGCTTATTTGTTCTTGCTATGGCCGGCTTCTGTCTGACTATTGTAGTGGTTTGCGAATCATGTTCGCAAGCCCCTCGGTGGCTCAGTGGTAGAGCACTCGCCTAAAGCAAGAACAAATAATCTAAGAACCTCCGTCTTTGGTCCCACAAACAAAAACAAGTAAAGGGGTGTTTTTTCGGAAGAAAAAGAAATTTCCTGTGGAGTGCCACAGGGGACTCCTTTGGGTCCTCTTCTTCTTCTTAGTAATGATAAATGATAATGCAGCAGATTAGGAAAATTGTTGGAAGCTTCTGTTCAAGCTTCTAGATTACGCATAGCACGAGCCGTGTGGTTCGTAACAAGGGACACTGCAAAAAACTGGGTACAATAAGTCTTAAAAAGACGCACTTTAATATTCAAATCAACGTGACTGAACTTCCAAATCAGAACATTTCCATGCTTGCAAAGACTATCCGCAAGAAGTTGTAAATGTTCATCATCTCGTAGACGTTCAGTCACAGTAAATCCCAGGTAACGAAACTTAAGGACATATTCAAGTATTCTACCAGGCAGTTTCACATGCAACTAAGAGAGATGGCACCCAACACGGAAAAAAGCCATTGCAAGCGACTTCTTAGTATTAAACAGAATATCAAACTCTGTCGCATACTGGTCGCAAACAGCAAGAAGCCTGTTCAATGCAAAAACAGTAGGTGATAGCACCACCATACAACTATGAAAGTTAACAATACACACAACGATAACTGGCCAGATACCACGATAACTGTAAAAACGCATTTTGACCGTGGTATCAGATACCACGATAACTGCAAAAACGACTTTAGACAGTGGTATCAGATACCATGGTATCTGCGAAAACGCAAATATAGTTCTTCATCGTTATAGTTCAGACATTCTCCGATTGACTTGTCCGCAAATCAATCTTATTAAGCCCCAGTAAAATTCTCTACCGCTTCAACGTGCGACTACACTAGCTGTAGGAAGTTTCATAACAGATAACACAAGGATGCGCAGTTTCAACAGAAAACACTTGGGATTTATAGTCTGTTGTGATTTGAAAACCTTATGCATAACTAACATGGTTAGGAGGACCGGAAAAACCACCGAGAAAACATCTACTGACTTTTTTGTTTGTCGTCATGATTTCGGAAAAGTCAGCAGATACTTTTCCGGCTCTTCTGTCAATACTTGTTTTGCGTAACATTTCACAATAATACTAATTATAATCTATTGGCTATTGCTGCCGACTTTTAACAAAATAGAAAAGGTGGAGTTTATAACAAAAGAACAAAAAAGAACACTAAATGAGAAAAAACACACGAAGTTAAATAAGTTTGATATGCTTACACTCAACAACTATAAATAATGGAAACCGTTTTCCTAATTATAACAGACTACATCCCAAACTGTCCTTGTGTTATCTTGTTATGAAACCCTTGGCCTTGTGTTATCTGTTATGAAACTTCTGACAGTGTAGGTATTCACCTATTTATTTTAGGAGGTTAAGGGCGAAGATTCCATCGCCACCATCACATTGCTGGCCATACGTTAATTTAGTAATTTTTCGACACAATGGTCGTCAAATCACGCTTTTTCTGGTAGATCGAAAGATCGAAAAACTGTGTCAGTGTGGCAACACCGAACGTCGCACCTTTTACTTTCAATTCGAACAAGGGTATGCCTTAAGACGTAAACATCAGGTATGGCGCTACGCAGCTTATCACACCTATCTGAACAATGCTTAAAGGACACCTGAATGAAGAGTATCAAGCATCATCCGTATCTGTATGACTTCCGTTAACATTGCCTGCAGAAAACCCAATCCAAATACGAAATAGTGTTTCCAAGCAATGATTGTTGCTCCATTTTGCATCTGTCCTTATTTCAGTACCAAACAATCTTAGAAATGAACAAATATCTCCAATCAACCCTTCTTCTCGAATATTTTTTAACCAGTTAAGCCCAAACGTATATCTAGAAGATAGTCCAATACGATCCAGCCAGCGCTGTACAAGATTTGAATGAATTGCGCTTTTTGTCTTTGAGTATGCATGTGCAAACCTCCAGAAACGAACATCTCTATTTTGAAAACGTCACGATCGGGAGAAGAATGCTCACCGTGGCCATGTCTGTAAATTCATTATCCATGGTGTGTTCAAGTATGGTTTCATTGTTCAGGTGTCCTTAAGTACGACGCGTCCATTAACTCCTGTGAAAATCTCTGCCGCTTCAACGCGCGACTATTCACCACTTTATTTTCAGGAGGTTAAAGGAGAGGAATCCATCGCCTCTATCACCTGGCTCCCGCTCGCTTCGCTCGTCCTCTACTACGCGGCATTCGCAGGAGGATACTTCACAGTCCCTTACATTCTACTCGGTGAAACCTTCCCAGTACGATATCGTGACCTAATGGGATCCATAGGATATTTCGCAAATATGATTTTTGTTTTCGCTGCTGTCAGAACCTTCCCGATGCTAAAAGAGGATATCGGGGATTACGGTGCGTACTGGTTCTATGCCGCGGTGCTGGTGCTTGGCACCGGATTCATTATGGTGTTCATTCCGGAAACAAAGGGTAAAACCCTTGAGGAGATTGAGGCTGCATTTGGAGGTGTGCAGTCGGGAGAAAGTATGGCGAATCTCAAACTGTCCACTGTTTCGATAAATGTGCGAAATTAAAAGTTAAAAATCCTAAGCAAAACCCGTGGTATGCACATGTTATTTCTGTAAAGCCTACTAATTATTGGTTATTAAAGTTTTATAAAGCCAATCTGACTGTCAGCTATCTATAGGAATAGACCTGAAGTCGGGCAGTATACTTTGTCGGCAAAAGAATTACAAACCGTGATATTCGGGTGTTTTTTTTTTCCAGATCAGCTAGTTATCCCTCTTAGATGATGTGCGAGGGATAAATATAGTTTGGTATAAAACTGTCGGCAAAAACGTCGAAAGCTGTATCTGAGGCCATTCGTCCCATATTTTATCAAACATTTTAACCCTTCTTAGAAACAAATCGCACCAATCGAGTTTGATTTCATTTTCTCCTATGTCAACATAAAGCTAAAACACTGTTCTTAAAGCACCGTTTTCACTGTTTACATTTATGTTCTAATATTTTGGTCACGGTACAAGTCCCTTGTGTAAAGTGCCATCTATATTATTAATTTCCGTGACATGGGGATGTGAACTGGTTAGGTGGATCTGCCTTCGGGCGGGATCACTGTTCCTATGGCCGGCTTCTACCAGACTATTGTAGTGGTTTGCGAACTCTGTTCACAAGCCCCTCCGTAGGTTGGTAGAGCGTCTGTCTTGTAAACAGAGGGCCTGGGTTCAAATCCCGGCTGAGGAGCATTCTTGTCTATCAGTTCACTACTTATAAAAAAAAAATAAAAAAAAAATATTTTAAACCAGTTGGATAATCTAAACTAGGCTCCGCAAATTACCAACTGCTTTGGCTGTTTCAATCCTTGGTCCATTCCTGTCGACATCTAGCAGAAGCAGGACAAATGCGAGGGGTTGCTCTCTCTCCACCACCGGTGTACACCTCGGCACGGAACCGGCACGGCACCGCGGCACGCACCACTTGGTGTACATTATTTTGTAGAGTGAGCAACCCCTCGGACAAATGTACATGAACGTTTTTAGTACGATGGAGCTTCTCGCAAACAAGCGGCAGGAGCATGATACGCATTGAAAACGGAGAAACAAGGCAAGTGTGAAAATAAGCGAGCTTTCGTTATGGGGATTAGAATGTATCGTGCGAAATTCAGGTATCCGGGTATAAGAACTGAGGACACCAGCTGCGTTTTTGCAGATACCATGGTATCTGTTATCACGGTCGAAAGTCATTTTTGCAGTTATCGTGGTATCTGATACCACGGTTAAAAGGCCTTTTTGCAGCTATCGTGGTATCTCGCCAGTTAATGTGATATTTGATATTGAGATACAACGGTCCGACCGTGGTAACTGGTCGTGGTATCCGGAAACATCTAACTTTTATCAAATTTTGTCAGATTGGTGAGAAAGAAGTTTGGCACTTAGTGATGTGACTGAATATCAACCTTTTGGGATGACTTCGAAAGCGCAATTTCGGCAATTTTCATTTTTGCAGAGCAACCGTGTATCAGATACCATGGTATCTGCAAAAACACAGCTACGATTACAGAAGTAGGTTGCATTGGCATTAGTTGCATTTTTGCAGATACCATGGTATCTGTTACCACAGTAACTGAATCTGCAATTAGCCGTTTTTGCAGTTACCGTGGTATCTGATATATGGTTACCTGCAAAAATTACTATTGCCAAAATTGCACTTTTTGAAGTCATCCCCAAAGAAAAACTGATACCCAGTTACATCACTAAGTGCTAAACTTCTTTCTTATCAATTTGACAAAATCTGATGAAAGTGAGATGACTTTTCAGATACCACGGTCGGACCGTAGTATCCGAATATCAGATACCACGATAACTGGCCAGATACCACGATAACTGCAAAAATACCTTTTGACCGTGGTATCAGATACCATAGTAACTACAAAAACGACTTTAGACCGTGATATCACATACCATGGTATCTGCAAAAGCGCAACTATTATCCTTTAACCGATATTAAGATCTTAATTCCATTTGACTGTTTTAGGACCGAAAAAACAAAACAAGCTGGTCCAAAATTCGGATAGGCGGTCACAGAAGCATAATAATAATAATAATAATAATACAAAGCAAGAGAAAAGGCTTTCGCCTCTAAATAACTCTAAGAAATTTTGAGTAGTCGAACTGGTCAGAGTTAAAAATCCCATCAACAATGCACTTAAAACTAATGATCAATTCAGCATTAACCGCATCTTCGGTAAGGCTGTGCGTTGGTAAGGAATACCTTTACTGTACCTAATATTCTTGTCACTTTACTAAGCCTTGGACCTGTGATGCAAAAATGTGTAGCCTGTGCGTTGTACGGTAGTTGTACGAAAACTTTACATTCAAAAAGTTGTAGTACACCGTAAAAAGTCTCTCCGAATAAGGATGCAGTATTTGCTACTGGGATTGATCTTATCTCTATTCGGATAAGATTAATCCGAACTAGGGGTAATCTTATCTCAATAAAGATAAAATTAATTCCAGTAGCAAATACTGCAAGATTTTTTTTTTACAGTGTAGTATGGAATACTTTCATTAAATGTGCCCCAGACTTGGCCAATCTTATGTAGTAGTATCCAGTACCGTCCAGTCCTGCTATGGTAGCGTCCACTTTTGCTGTAATAGCATGCATTGGCAATAGTTACTTCTGTATGCTAATGAGAGCGTGTTCCATCCTTACTTACTGTAGTTACTACGCATGACGTCACGGTTTTTGGCTTCTTGGCGTCAAGGCTGGAACCGCATTTTTCTATTTTTGGCAAAAAATCATGCCAAGGGCTAATAGGGCCAATCACTTTACAGAGATTTGTGGTTGCCACGCTTATTTTTTTCTTATTTTTTTAATCCCGCGTAGAGTCTTTTCTATTAAATAAGCCTGTTTTCGAATATTTGGTGTACGACTCCTCCTCCACTCGGTGACGGTTAATATTTTCTTAAACTCTTTCACGTCACGTACTCTTTCCATAACAAAAAACATACTACAAATTTATACTTCAAACAATAATCTTTATTTTAATTATTAACATATTTCATAAATTTCAAATTACAAATCCACATTTTATCTTTTAATCACTTCTTCTACGCTTATTACGCTCCCGAGCATGGTAAGCAAATAGTCACTATTAGTTACTATTTCGAGAAGGTAGGAAAGGTCAGTATAGTAACATTTTACGAGGATGGAACGAACATAGTAACTAACAGTTACTATGTTATAAGGCCGGAACACGCTCTGAAACTTACAACTTCAGGTAACTAATTCTCAAAAAGTTTTCGTCGGGCTTCTACAAATACTAATGATCCTGCGAGGATGGACAGGATACAATAGGAGTACCGGGAAACGGCCAGCCCACACAACAACGAAATGGTTGGGGAAGAAGGGCCCTCGAAGGATAAGCTCCACGTTCTTAAAACTTAAGCGGCAACAATTTTAATCGCTCATATCATCATATTCATCATCATCACTTGTTTCATCCGGGTCGCAGATTTCACGCTGGCATTTCGGGCATTTGCAGTGGAACAGGTAGTTTTCCCTGTTGGGAGAGAGATGTTACAACGATAGTTCGATCAAGTTGAGGAGATGGGCATTTTTGGGTCTTACTGAGCAGAGGAGGAGCTTTCCGGGCAAGCCGTGGCCTAACTGGATAACTTTTCATACTAGTTCGAGCAATAATACAATAGTTGCGTTTTCAATTCTCGATTCTCCTCTCAATTCTCCTATTTTGCGTATTATGACAATTGAGATGAAGCCAATTCTCCTTTTTTTTTCGTTTATGTCAGAATCGAAGACGGGGAAAGCTGCGTGATTCATCTCTGTGACTATTGAGATAAAGCGAATTCTCCTTTTTTTGCAGTTTTTGTCAGAATCGAGAACGGTAAGAGCTGCAATTCTGCAAAATCGAGAAGTTACTCCGGTAATCAATTCTCCATTCTTCTTCATGATTGGTCAGTAAAGGGCGGCTGTCCAACCCGTATAGGCAGGTACTAACGAGTGGCTAAATTGGTGTCTTCTGTCAAAAACGAGAATGGAGAGGCGAGAACTGAGAATTCACATCAAAAATTAAGTTACTATTTGCTGCAGATTCTTTTGGCGTGCAGATTGTCTACGAAATTTCTGGAAGCATTGGCAGAATCGATGACGATATTTTACCTGGAAGGTCGTTCCAAAATCACTATTCTCGAAGACCATCTACCAATGTCTTTCAGCTCCATGCTGCCGCTATCGTAAAAAACTTTCGAATCTGTGACGTATTTTAAAATGTCATATTTCAGATTTTAAATTTATCGTTGTGTTTTTTACTCCCCGCCTCTTCCGGTTATTCGCACTTAGTTTTTTACTTTAAAGTAAAAGACCCAGTTTCAATTTTGAAGAAAAGTTGACTAACTTTGACAAAAAAAAAACAGAAGCCCTGCAACCCGATGAATTTTTTTTAGCCTGCGTAGTAGTATGGTAGTAGTACGAAAGCGTTGTGTATAATACTATGCAATAGCAAAGAATACTATAATTTAATGTGCCTCAGACTGGTCAAATCTTATGTAGTAGTATCCAGTAGCATCCTGTCTTGCCATAGTAGCATCCAGTCTTGCTAATAGTAGCATATAGTAGTATGCAGTAACACTATAGCCTTGAAGCAGAAGCATGTAGTAGCATCGTTAGTACTGCATGCTACTTTTTCGTACTACTTCATAGTACTATTTTGAGATGAATTTTTCACCGGGATACTATGTAATAGCAAAGAATACTATCATTTAATGTGCCTCTGTCTGGTCCAATCTTATGTAGTAGTATCCAGTAGCATCCTGTCTTGCCATAGTAGCATCGAGTCTTGCTAATAGTAGCATATAGAAGTATGCAGTAACACTGTAGCCTTGAAGTAGAAGCATGTAGTAGCAACGTTAGTACTGCATTCTACTTTTTCGTACTACTTCATAGTACTATTTTTTAGATAAATTTTTCATCGGGAAACTGACAGTATAGAAGAAGCTGTACAGAAACACGCGTCGAAAATTATACCGGGACCTAGCTTCCAGTCATACGATCAGGCGCTGTCATCCCGTGACCACATTCAGTCACATCTGTACGTAATTTGGTTCGTTAGTTTGGTTATTACCCATTCTTGCGTTTCCTCTTGGTTACACTTGGAACGAAGACATCCAAGATATATTGCCACCATCATCACACATATGTAGACAAAACTAGCTAATGGTGGGTTTACATACTGCGTAGAATCCGAGCGTATTTTACGCACGTTTTGAGCTTGAAAACATGTCTAGCAATACGGACGTACTTGAGAAATCGGTCCGTTCTGCATCCAAATACGTCCGTATTGCTAGAAACTTTTGCAAGCTCAAAACGTACGTAAAATACGCTCGGATTTCAAAATACGCTCCGATTGTGTGTAAATGGACCAGTCAGTTACCGTGGTCTGTGATTGGCCCAAAGTTACGTTTCAAAATGGCGTAGATGGGTTTTTCCATCTCATCTATTTTACGTTTTCAGCGTCTTTTCTTCCCAATTTCGACCGTAAAAAGGTCTTATTACTGGCGTTATTAACAGGTGTGACTACAGTGGGGCCAGGCATCAGTGTTGAGAATCCCAAGTCTATACTCTCGAAGAAAAGAACTGATGTTAAATTTCGGTAAGAAGCTGTTAGCAAATGAGAGGTACCGATTCTTGCCCCCCCCCCCCCCCCCCCCGATGCCCCGAAAAACAGCAGGACAAGACGGCAAATAAATTAATGTCTGTCAAAGGGCGAACCTCGAAGTTCATGAGCTCGTTTGTGGCCTTTTTTACAGATTTTTAACAAAGTGAACAGTTAGCGTGATATTTTTATTTCATTCATGTAAATGACCAGCATAATTTAGTATCTTCTTCTGAAAAAAGCTACGAAGTTGGTTTGTCAATAAACGATTTCGATTTCGACAACCTGTATCAATTTTTTTCACAAATCAATAATGTAGTACGCAAACAATTCTAATTTTGTTGTCTAAACCATGTGTCTTTTTATAGTATTTATAGTTTCACTCATGGATCAGTTACTTTAGGCAAAGTTTTGTTTTAAACCACATATTTGGTACTCCTCAGTTTTGAGGTAAATAAATGAATAAATAAAGATAGCTACGTTTAAACAAAAATTCAAAATTATAATAATGTTTCTGCCAGGAAAGCAAACTTGGCTACGGCAGGACAGTAACCAGTATTAATCAATTAAAAATATACAGTCAACAGACTAACTGAGTAGGTCAAGATAGAAAAAATAAATATTACAAATATTACAAATAATAACCCATGGCTTGAACTTTAAAAACAAGACAAGAGAAAAAACAAACAGGAAACAAGAAAGAAGGAAAACAAAACTGGAGAGAAAAACCTAGAGGACAGCATTATAAACATTTACTTCTGAAATGACCCTTCGCTGCTCACTTAGAGGAGATAAGATCATTCAAATCCCGAATTTCTAAAGGAAGTAAATTCCAAACAGTCGGTGCAAAATATCGAATTAAAAAAGAACCTCTTTGTATGGCACTTGCCCTTCGGCCAAGTGCCATATGGCCATTCCCGATGAAAAATGTGTAGCCTGCGTAGTAGTACGGTAGTAGTACGAAAACGTTGCATTTAATACTATACAATACCAAAGAATACTATCATTTAATGTGCCTCAGACTGGTCCAATCTTATGTAGAAGTATCCAGTAGCATCCTGTCTTGCCATAGTAGCATCCAGTCTTGCTAATAGAAGCATATAATATTATGCAGTAACACGGTAGCCTTGAAGTAGAAGCATGAAAGAAGAAATCGGGTTGTAATTTCTGTCCGTCAGTCGGTCTGTCGGTACCGGTTTTGCTAGTTCGGGATAAGTTAGGACGATGAAACTTGGCAGGCGTATCAGGGACCGGACCAGATTAAATTAGAAATAGCCGCTTCCCCGATCCGACCATCTAAAGGGGAGTGGAGGGAGGGAGAATCCGGAAAAATTTGGAAAAATTAGATATTTTTAGCTTTCGAACAGGTGATCGGATCTTAATGAAACTTGATATATCGAAGGACCTTGTGTCTCAGACGTTCGATTTTAAATCCAGACCGGATCCGGTGACATTGGGGGGGAGTCGGAGGGGGGAACCGGAAATGTTGGGAAACGCCTAGAGTGGAGAGATCCGGATGAAACTTGGTGGAAAGAACATGCACAAATCCTAGATACGTAACTGACATAACCAGAACTGATCCGCTCACTTTGGGGGAGTTGGGGGGGGGGGGGGTCCAAATTTCTAGTGATCCCGCGAGTTCGGTGCTTCCTGATGTGCTAGAACGATGAAAATTGGCAGACATGTCAGGGTCCAGACCAGATTAAATAGGAAATAGTCAATTCCCCGATCCAACCATCTGGGGGGGGTGGGGGGTGGAGGGAGCGGGAAGCCAAAAGTTGAGGTATTTTTTTACTTGCGAACGGGTTGTCGGATCTTGAGGAAAGTTGATATTTAGGATGACGTCGTGTCTCGGACGTCCGACTAAAAATCCGGACCGTATCCGATGACACTGGGGGGAGTTGGAGGAGGGAACCGGAAATACTGAGAAACGCTTAGAGTGGAGGGATCGGGATGAAACTTGGTGGGAAGAACAAGCACAAGTCGTAGATATGTCACTGACATAACCGGGCGACATAACCGGGCCGGATGCGGGCACTGTCGGGGAGTTTGGGGGGGGGGGGTCCGGATTTCTGGCGATCCCACTAGTTCGGCATACTTCCTGATGTGCTAGGACGATGAAACTTGGCAGGTGTGACAGGGATCCGAACAAATTGACTTGAGAATAGTCGTTTCCCCGATCCGACCATCGTGGGGGGAGTGGATGGATGGGAGTCTGGAATCTAGTTGCATGCATAACTTTTGAACGGGTGATCGGATTTGAATGAAACTTGTCAGATGTAAAGAACTATCGCCTCAGATGTTCAGTGTCAAGCCCGGGTCGGGTCCAATATCTGTGGGGGGATGGGGCGGGGGAGGGGGACTGGAAAACTCAAGAAACACTTAAAGGAGAGGGATTGGGACGGAACTTAATGGAGAGAACAAGCATTAGGCGTAGATACGAAATTGACGGAGCCAGATGGTTTTGGGGCTTTTTTTCGTACTACTTCATAGTACTATTTTGAGATGAATTTTTCATCGGGTAGCTCTTGTTCTTTTGAGAATCACCAGCTACTCAGCTTGAAGTAACGTTCTCACAGAACATTTTCTTAAGAGGGGGAAAAAGTACCGTTAAATAATAAGGCCATTTTTGTTGTTTCGTTTTTAAGAAAATACCATTTTTTGGCAGATGTTGGACTGTTTTGTCGGATGCCGGATTTTTTTTTTAGTAAAATACTATTTTTTTGCAGACGCTGGACTCACCTCAGGATTTTGTGTCGGGAGTGTCGACTCCTGCTTAGCGTGCATTCATCCAAATAGCTGATAAAGATTTCTTCTCCCTCTTGAATAGGCCGCATGGCAACGAGGCTCACACTGAAGAATAAAAGAATTTATATAAAGAATAACAATAGTAACTCTTCGGCCCTCCTTGGCAAGGGTCCTCTTCAGGCTAAACCCGCTCAAGTTGGTATTTTGGAACGATGGTTGGTGAGCATCGTTGGGAAAAGTTAACAATTGTGCAATTGGGAAAATTTAACGATCGTTAAAGCTGCAGTAAGCTCCGCCCAGAAATAAAGTTGACGACTGTTCATTGTTCACAACTGTTAAGTTTCTGGAACGCAAGCTCAGTCTAATTTATTCCGGTTTGTTTCTAATCACGATCCGGCCAGCATAGAAGTCTGGTCACATGGGCATAGCTGGCCCCGAGGAAATTGGCCGCATGCCCATAGCTAGCTGGCCCGAGATCCTCTGTAAATATGTGTATTTGCGACTCGAATATTTTGTCCTCCTCTAAATGAACTGGAATATTTTTTAACCATTCTTAACCAACTAAGAAACACAGGTCCTTCTATACTATTTCGTTCTGGTGTCACTCATGTTCTGCGAAAGAAGGAGATAAAAAAGATGAGATCATGTTATTTTAAATATGCGAAGCACCTGCTCCACTTGTCGAAATTATGCCATAACCATACTTTGACGGAGAAGTTCAAAATTCAAGATGCAATTGTTACCCTTTTGAATGTTTCTTCGTCGCTATCAAAAATCATTGACAACAGAACCCAACCAGCGCACGACCTTCTACACTGCTTCCTGGCCGACGATTGAAATTATGTGTCTTTTTGTGTATGTTTATGTGTTTTATTTACTTTCTTCATTTACTCCGCTTTCTGAAAACGGCGGGTTATAAATAAATTACTTACTTACTTACTTACAGGCTAAAGAGAAATTTCTAATTGTGAATATATGGGTAAATCGTTTTGCGGCGGGCGTAGACATTAGCCACAGTTTATATCTTGCTATGTTGTATTTCAGTTTTTGTGTGTTTTGTGTATTTAGCTGATGTAGATCAATTGCAGTTATTGTTTTGATTTTTCTTTCCTTTTTCTTCTTTTCATTCTCCATTTAGAACGATTTTTTTGTCATAAAAATTGGTCATAAATATATCATCATCATCATCATCATATCACAGCAGTGACACACCATTAAAAATCGACATCGAATGTAAATAAATCATGGACACTCACTGACAGGGGACAGGAACGAAAGTAAGAAAATAAATTGAAAGGACTTACCTGTGGTTATTATAGGGAAAAGTAGCTTGTGCATTCGGCTCACAGCTGTGATTGGCTGCACTCTGTGTGACGTAGAGACCAGAACCCTCACAGCTAAGGAATGTCCCAGACTCTGAAAAAGAATCGTGTAATTATTTTATATGAATCATTAATTTATTCCGTCTCCTCAGAGGTCAGTTACTACGAGATAGGCTGGAAGAAATATGGGAGATTATTTCCACTTTCGCAGATGGTCACAGAACTCGAGGTGGCCGTAGGTCCAGAGATGTTTCGACTCCGAATCCGGGTTCGAATCCGGGATTCGTCATTTCGGCTGGATTCCAATCTTCTGCTTTTCAGGCGGGATTCGGACCCAGATTGCAAACCCTCAATCTTACTATCCCCTTAAATTTCTAGTCTACATCCTTCCAGTTTCCGTTTTTCCAGTTTTTACACAGTGGGCTTCGGCAATCCAACTTTTTGGTCTCCACCACCGACCACCCTGAGTAATTTATCACGTTAGCCTATCTGATTACCTTAGAAATAAGTGCTTTTCGTCAGTGCCTATCAGTGCTTTTTAAATTATAACGTATGTACATGATTTGATTTTTGATAAGATCCGATTCGATTCCGGATTCCAATTCTCAGCATGAAATGGTGGATTCAGAGTCGGAATCGGATACGTACCTATTTCATGATAGGATTCGCCCATCTCTGCACCGGTCTTTTCTTCCATCGACATCTACAGCAGGAATCCCTACAACACGGCCTCACTCTGACGAAGGGGTGGTTCTGACGGAGGGGCTTAACCTAGCTCTCGATGCTAACTAGCGCAGTAGGCTGCCGAAGGTCTGAAGAACAGAGATGGGCGAATCCGATCATGAAAGGATTCGAATCCAAATCCAGGGCTAGTTCGAATCCGATTCCGAATCCGAATCCAACATTTCACTCTGAGGATTGGGATCCAGATTCGAGTCGGACCTTAACAAAATCGAATCTTGTACATAAGTTAAATTTTAAAACTCAGTAAGGACAAAAAAGCACTGGTGCATAAGGCAAATGAGACGGTACAGTTGATTGGACGACGTAAATCATATTTCTAGGTTTTTCATGTCGGCTTGTTATAGTATGGGTTTCCTCTCGGCAACCAGGAATGAACTGGGGGCTAGTTCAGCACAATACCTTAAAGTTCAATGGGCGGATCAAACAATCAAGATACCACATTACCACCCCCTAGGATACGATGTTACATCAGAAATCGGCAGATTCCTCGACAACTTATTTTGGCTAATATGTCGTTACGCCATTTTTTGCTTACTGCCATCCTCCGATTACTAGCTTCGACAAGTATAAGCGGAGTTTATTTTTTTTTCTTATCTATTCGCTGTTATTACATACTCCGGATTATTTGTATTGTTGGCAAATATTCATATTGACCGTTCTAACTGAGAATCCCTTGTAAGCTCTGGAATCAACTGCAGGTAGGTTTATATTTGTACATTTTTGGCAGTGTTGTAACTTTATATCCAGAAAACAAAAACTTTTCTTCGGTACTGCAACAGCCGAGAGTTTCATGAGATAACAATAGAGCAATCCGCCAGCTACAACGCAGGTTAATTTTAGCAAACATGCCACTCTAGTCACCCAGATCTACAAAGAGATTGATTTTCGTACATGGCCGAGAGTTTTTGGATTTCCGCGCCTTGCAATACCATGCTCTGAAATTATCTCCGCCGATACGCCGAAGCGTCAATGTCATGCGATAACAAGAAAACGGCTTATTTTTGAAGCGCTATATAGTGTAAGTCAGAAATATTTATTTGCGAAGCATGTCATAAAAATTAAAGCATAGTTGGTGCCCATTGTACTTTAAGTACAGTGTGTAAAAGTCGGAAAACAATTAGAAACTGGAGCGGATTCGTAAGATTCAGGGTTTGGAATCCAAGTCCGAAGCTTCTTACTCACCAATCTGACAAAATTTGATGAAAGTGAGATGACTTTTCAGATACCAAGACCAGTTACCACGGTCGGACCATGATATTTGAATATCAGATGCCACGATAACTGCAAAAACGACTTTAGACCGTGGTATCAAATACCATGGTATCTGCAAAAACGCAACTATTGACAACTGTGAAAAAAACAAAGTTGTATGAAAGAGACAGACATGCGAGTGACATAAGAAAATGACGCTTCGTCAATTGTTAACGTAAGTTCAGTGTGTGTTAAAGGTTAATATATGGTAGAGGTATCTTAATCAGCCGTGACAGGCTTTACTGGCGTTGCTGTTCTCCAGCCAGGTAGTGCAATGGGCGGTTGGGCGGAAGCCATCTCAGTGCTTTCGCACACCTTCCCGATGAAAAAGTGTAGGCTGTGTAGTTGTACGATAGTTGTACGAAATAGGTGCATGTATCGATATGTAATAGTACAGAAAATAATTTAATATGACTACGACTGAGCCAATCTTAAGACTTAGTACCCAGTATCATCATGTCTTGTTATAGTAGAATCCTGTCTTGAAATAGTAGCATCCAGACATGCCAATAGTAGCAAGTAGTGGGAACAGATACTACTGTAAAGCTATTACAACTTACAACTCCGTATGGCTAATTCTTGAAAATTTGTCATAGGGTTCCTTGTCCCTTTCCCCAGATTTCTCAATATATCCATCTGAGGCTGGGAAAACTCCGTGGAGTCTGAGATATTACGTGGCTGAGTACCTAAAGAAGACCTAGAGCTCAGAAGACTCTTCATTTCACAAAGTCACATCAGGTCATGTCACAAAGCTCATCATTTTCCAGTAGTCGGCTCACACGTTAGTTGACCCCCCAAAAATACAACAGTTCGCCCAAACGTCACAAAGCACACGTTTTCTGATAGTTGGCCAAAACATGTTAACCTTTCCATAAATGATCCAGCAGCACTGAACGAAGTAATGAGCGTGTTCCACCCTTCTAAAAGCAGAAAGTATTAGTTACTATTTTCGTTCTAACCTCGCGAAAAGTTACTACGCTGACCGTTCCAACCTTCCCGGGGGTCAGTGGTGAACCTGTAAGACAAGCTCAAGCCCAGCCAACTTCAAATGGGTGCCTGGAGAAATCTGGGGAAGGTAACAAAGAGGGTGTGAGAAGACTCGCAGACCTCTTAGTCTCTTAGTCAAGTTTAGTCAGAACTTTGGAGACGTTCAGTGCTTGGGAGTATATTCAGTGATTGGAAATCAGGATTTAAATGATGTATGCCGAGTTCACCAATAAATGAACCTCACCGGCTGAACTTCCCCTCCACAGCCACAAACCTTACCCTTCGAAGAATACCGCTCGAATTAACATTAGCTTCCGGATAGTAGAGATAGGGTCTAGCACAGACCGACCGGAAACTCATATCGCAGCAGAGTAACAAATATCAACACCGCCGAGTCTGGCCTGAAAAGGCCAATCCAGCACCTTTAACTTTTGTCGCGAAGTTAGCACATACCTTTTTCCATGTCTTCGTAAATCTTGTCAATCAATTTATCCAGCTTCTCTTTCTCATCTTCTGGTAAGTCAGAATCTTCCACGGCTCTTACCCATTGGCTAATGGGACTGGTACCAACGCCCTGGGAATTTCGGCCAATCAGGGCGAAGAGGGAACGAAATCCCTCAGGGGTCACAAACTAGAAAGAAAAAAGATGAAGGAATATCCCGGTTGCTTAATTTCTCTTTTATGTATTTAAGTTACTCTAAACAGGTGTTCAGAATAAAAGAAAAGTGAAGCTAGATACACATATGTAGGTACACACACCAAGAACAAATAAGCACCAGAACCTCCGTCTCGCTATCTCTGTAATACGACCATACGGTGTCGAATAGATTCCTAAACTCTGCCCGGTGCAAACGAGAGTGGAAGCTACACGGATCGTCACAATTCGTTACCTCTATACACAGCTATATCGCAGTAAGCCCCGGAGAAGAAATTTCCAAAGTAAAAGCCGATTGGTTGTCTGGACGCGCTGAAGAGCGGGTCAGCGCGCCTCCTGCAATTTTTCTGTTGATTTGCGCAACAGCAATGAGGGAGTAGACCTTCACCAACTGAAAGTTTGGCAAATACCTCTAGCTCAACTCGTTTCGTCGGGCTATCCATAGTTACTGCATTGGACCAAAGACGGAGGTTCTACTGGCTTACTTGTTCTTCTCCAACACACACTAGCCTCGAGGACAAGAAGCAGTCAGGAAAGACAAAAGTACCGTACCTCTTGGAGTTCAGGATCCTGAAAGGCTTCGGCGACCAAGGACCTCAAAACCACTATCTGTATAGCAAACTGCTCGCCTAGTAACTTATGGCCCAGAGCCGTTTCTTCCTCAACTGTTTTGTGGCAAAACTGAAAATGAAGTTATTTAGGCGGAGCAGAGAATCCAAATCCGGATTCGAATCCAGGATTCTTCCTTTTTGCCGGATTCGAAGCTTCTGCTTACCAGGCTGGATTCGCATTCGGACTCGGATTCCAAAACTTCAATCTTACGAATCCGCTAAAAATTTCTAGTCTACATCCTTCCAGTTTCCTCTTCCCAATTTTTACACAGTGGGCTTAGTCAACTATATGATCACCACACTCACCCTTCCTCAGTAATCTACCACATTATCCGATTACGTTAGATATCAGTGATTTTTTTTTACCATAAATTACGTCTACGATTCGATTTTTATTAAGATCGGATTCGATTCCGGATTCGAATCCTCAGCACGAAATGGTGGATTCGGAATAGAATTGGTATATATCCTGGACTCGGATTCGAATCCTTTCATGGTCGGACTCGCCCATCTCTGAGGCGAAGACAAAGTTCATTATGAATTATCCGCCAAAATCTACCTACAACTACAATTTAAAACTCGGTGATCCACATCATTTTATAGGCACAAAAGGCTGAATAGTATAATTCACTTAAAAATAAACCGAGGCTATCGGCCGAATGGCGTGTTGAATGAGTTGGATAAATAATCCTTGAGCCCAATCTGACTGGGAAACATATACCCAAACAATGCACAAAACAGATAGGTCAGCTTCAATGCTTTGGCAGCCAAATTTCGGCACTTTGTGGCAACGGTCCTCGTCAGGCTGTCAAACTTCATTGATAACGCTCGAGAAGGAACGAACCTTCAAGATCCGTTCTGACTGCAGGTTTGTTCTTCGAAAGTTACTCATACCTAAATATTCTGGATTACCCTTCCCTCCACTCCCCCCACGATGGTCAAGTCCGGGAAGTGACTATTTCCAAGTCAGTTTCATCGAGTCCGTGATATGCCTGCGAAGTTTCATCATCGTAGCACATCCTGAAGTACCCTAACTCGCGATCACCGGACCGACCGACTGACTGAGCGACCGACAGACCGACCGAACGACGGAAAATTGATCGGTATATGGCACATGCTCGGAAGGCAAGTGCCATATAACCGACTGATTTTAAGAAAAAGTCTATTATTCTTTACGAAAAGCCGACTGTAAATCGTGGCGCTTTGCGCTATCTCGGTTATTTTTTCCCGACTGGCCGACAAAATTAGGGGGGCCTCCCCCCCCCCCATACGTGACGCCCCTGGTCATACCTATAACCTTCCCTTACCATTTTTAGAACTGCCCTTAATTCATCCTTCTTCGGGTGTTGTTTCAGCAGTGCCAGTATTCGAGCGATAAGCATCACAGTAGCTGTTTCTGGTGGGTAGTGCATTTGCCTACAAGTACAAGAAAGCTATGCCTGACCGAAAAGTCTAATTTTGTTTCCTATAACTGAAATATAAAAATAATATGGGTTATAAAGTATGAGGGAAAAATGAGAAAGAGAAGAGAGGAATTGATTTGACTGAAAAGTATCGTGGCTAGGCATGGGCACTGTTCTGTTTTTGCATTCAAACAGGAACAGGCAGAAACAGGTCACATAAGAACAGAAACAGAAAGAAAACAGGAATCTTGAAAACAGGTCCTGTTCTGTTTTAACAGAAATGATGACTTTGAAAACAGAAACAGCTGTTAAACAGGCGAAAAAAAACAGAACCGGCTGTTTAAAACAGTTTTTTTTTTATTATTTGATATCCCGTATTTTTTATTTTTTTTATAGCAGAGTTCGCGTATAGTTTGCCCTGTACCAAGAAGTATCTTAAATAGTTCTTCCTTGCACCGCACAGATGCCTTCGAGTTCTTTTCATAGAACAAGAAATATCTTGGTCCAGAATTCCAGCTGCCTTTATAAATGAATTACACTTTTTCCCGATGGAAAATGAGCCATGGAAGTTTTGTTTGTCTTAACAAGAAATTTTCGCATAGCCTACCTTTCCACTTGGATTGTTTGTGATAGTGATCGGTAATAGCCTAAAGTTTACAGAACAAACTCAAAGTTGGAAATTCCTGAAGCTTCACTTCGTGACAGTGGTTGGTGACGATGGTCATTTTTTTTTGTGAAGGGAGGGTCGCGAGAGATGCATATTCAATCAGAATACCGAATAGCTTTTCCTCTGTGGTTTCTTTTGAGCATGGTCATAGAAGGATCAAAACGCGTGGATTTCTCGGCTGAATGTGAGTCTACTAATCTGCGAAAATCCGTGAAACGGAGTTTCACTTTCATCATCAAGTTGAAAAAAATCTCAACTTTTCCTTATAGAACTGAGGTTGTGCCAAATATACTGTCAGGAATTCCAGTTATCGTTTGTTTACATCATGAACCGGTGCGGATGTTGTGATGTCGCTCAGCTAATTTCAGCCTTTCTAGCCTTTTTGAAGTTGAAAGTACTAGTCTTTTGAAATCACATTTAACTTCGCTGAACAGATAATACGTCGTGTGAGCCCTTCTTGGTGATCACATGTTCGGTTTTAGTGGAAAGTTCAATTATGAACACTCCACTCTTGCGGCGGCAATAGCCGGTTTTCCGTTCTCAGTTTTCACCGTTTTATTTTGGCATTCTTATCTCGTGAATCATGACAGATACTAATTTGAAACTTGGTGTACTTGTGGGCCTTGGGGTCTAGTTGTGACTTTTGGGATTCAACCCCCGATACACTCTCGGTTCAAGGGCAATTGGTTACAATTCCCCCAGTGACTAATGTTTCCTTTAAAGTTTAACCTAAAAAGGCTGGGATAGGACAATCTAGTATTATCTAGTAAACCATCACTTATTCACTTAAAACAGCTTGAAGAGCCGCTGAAAATTCGTTACTTCGTTCTTCCAATATTCACAAATAATCGTTTTTCACATAGTGGAATTTCCGTGTGATTTGTGGTACCTCTATGCGCTTGTATTTTTGTTGCACGCCTTACAAGAGAGATTTATGATTTTTCTTTTGTTCCGGCACTAAACAATCTTCACCAATCTTACCACTGACCAATGAAAAACAGCGTTTGTGTTTAGATTAAAATTTCCCGAGTCATAGTAGAATTTGCGTCGTGGGGACGGCCGCACATATTCTGAACGTCATAACTAGAGCAGATAGTGGAAAATAAAAAATTCCTTTTGTAGAATCCCAATGATTCAGTATGTTTAATTAAATGACACAAAAATTAGTTGGCTTTTCAGTTAAATTTTAAAGGCTTACCACCGTTTTGCGAGTTATGTGCAACTGGGCCCGGATTGCCAAGAGTAAATTGCCTGACCAAATTCGCGAAATTGCTAAACATGCCTGGTACTAAAGTGAAAATTTGGAATGCGTGAACATCATTGTCCAGATGGGTCTTTGGACCCACCCAAAGACCCATCTAGATGTATCTTTCGGTGAGACTCCCCCCCCCCCCCCCCACATCCAAACGCTGGCAACTGGGCCCATATTGACCAATGAATTAAACGTCAAGGGCGAATGGTTATTAGGCTGTTCGTACACAATATATGGTACAGAGATGGGCGAATCTGAATCCTGATTGGGATTCGTCCTTTTGGCCGGATTCGAATCTTCTGCTTCTCAGGCTGGATTCAGATATGGACTCGGATCCAAACCCTCAATCTTACGAATCCGCTCAAATTTCTATTCTACATCCTTTCAGTTTCCGTTTTCCGAATTTTTACACAGTGGGCTTTAGACAATCAAATTGTTTGGTGTCCACCACCAAATATGTTAAGTAATCTATCACATTATCTGATTACCTGAAATGTCAGTTTTGTTAAGGTCGGATTCGAATCCGGATTCGACTTCGGATTCGAATACTTAGCATGAAATGGTGGATTCGGGCTCGGATTCGTACCTAGCCCTGGATTCGGATTCGAATCCTTTCATGATCGGATTCGCCCATCTCTGATATGATATACGTTTTACTTTTACACATCACGTTTGAGCGCTTGCGCACTTGTTCATATTGGACCCGAAGACTGATTCTGCCACAAAGGGTCGGAAAGCTGCAACAGTAGTCTAAGACCTAGCTGACTACGTATCCATTTAGCTCAGTCAAATGCAATTTGCCGTTAGCTTGAGCTGAATAAATATCTACAGTATCTGAAGTTCCCATTTTTTGCTGTTGTTCCTACTGTTGCTTGATTTTTGCTCAATATTTTTGATAGCCGTCATCGCATCCACAATTCGCGTGGGTCACTGGTAAGGTTGACAAATTGGCCTCTTTTGGAATGTGGCATTTCGAAATGATGGAAATCTTGAGTTAAAAGATTTGTTGTACTGATAAGGCGGGTTGTCCCCAAAAAACAGATTTGGCTGTTTAAACAGGTAAAAAAAAACAGGAACAGGGCAAAACAGGATACACCAAAACGGAACAGAACAGGTGAGAAAAAAACAGCTGGCTTCAAAACAGCTGTTCTGTTTATTTTGGGTCCCTGAAACAGAAAACAGTAAACAGCAAAACAGGAGGAAAAAAACAGAAACAGAAACAGAAAACAGGAACAGTGCCCATGCCTAATCGTGGCATACAGCTAATTTACAGTTTCATAACAATCATAAAGCACACAACATTTAAATGAAAAAAAAAAAAAAAAAAAACTTGTTATGCTTTCTTCACGGTGGTGTAAAAGACGGAACAAAAGATGAATATAAGAAAATAGTTAAAGTTAAACTGAAAAGCCAACTTATGTTTGTGTAATTTAACTGAATACACTGAATAACTTGGATTCTGCAAAGGGAATTTTATTTTCCACTATCTGCTCTACTTATGACGTTCAGGACATCTGCGGCCGTCCCCACAATGTAAATTCTACTATGAGGCAGAAAATTTTAACCTCAACACAAACACGGTTTTTCAGTGGGCAGTGGTGAGCTTGGTGAAGACTGCTTATTCCTTGAACAAAAAAAAATATTTCTGGTAAGGCACACAACACAGATATAAGAGCATAGAGGTAGGACAAATCACACGAAAATTCCACTATTTGAAAATCGATTACTCGTGAATAGCAGAGCAACGAAGTAACGCATTTTCAGCGGGTCTTCAAGCCAATTTATGCGAATAAGTGATGGGTAACTAGACTGTCCTATTCCAGCCCTTTTCAGTTAAACTTTAACAGAAATTCGCTACTTAGTGAAATTAAGTTTTAAATCAAATTAGTTTAGGGTGTAATTGACGGTATGTAAGGAATTTTAATGTTTGACAAACATTAATATGCCAGGTGGGGACATTAGCTCACTCGTTTGTTGGGAGCAGGAAAAAACATAAACGCTTTACTATAGCCTACTGTATGAATTTATGTCTTCCCTTGTACCCAGCTTTTTTCCTTTTTGTAATTTGGCCCATATTAATACATTGGGGTCCTGCGAGGTAGAACACTTACTTCCAGGCTTCATTTAACTGCGTCAGAGGTCGTCCTGGGTCTTCATGTACTGACTTGGGGCAGAGTGTGGCGTGGTAAGACTCAGCAGCTTTCACCCGACATGTTTCTGAGCAGTATTCAGCCTAAAACGTTCCAACGCCAATTATTTACTTTAATTACCTTATTCGCACTTCGGCGACAATTGGCCATTTTCACGTTCAGCGCTTCCAAGCGGACTAGTTTCTGTTAATCCCCCTATGCTTCACCGTCAGCGCTTGGTTTAGACATGGTAAACCACAAGTTAGTGAGGGGATAACCTGTCATCTGTGTCCCAGGTAACGGAGTTTTCGCATATGTTTCAGCAGCAAAAAGTGAAAGTGACCCACTACCCTAAGGATCCGAGTTTTTACTATGTCTACACAAGCGTTGGTTATGAGGCAATGGGGGACTAACAGAAATTAGTCCACTTAGGAGCGCTGAACGGTAATAAGGCCAATTGCCGAGATCTGGCTAGACGTCACTGGGCCTGGGAAAAGGCTTAAAACAGGCAAGGGAGAGGATAAATTTTTTTAAACAAAGCCTAGCTTTACAGCTTTGAATACTGGAACATAAACAGTAAACAGTGCGAGGTGGGCTTTAACAAAACCTGGCTACTTACTTATTTTCTTAGAAAAATATCGCACTGTTCAAAGTTAAATAACTGTTCAAAGAACATACCAATACTGTCACCATAATAATGTACCAGTAAAAAGATATTCCAAGGGCGTTGCACGGATGTAAGAGTGATGGAGGTTCAAGTACAAGCAGGTCTATTGCAGAGCCTGTACCGAAACTTCAACCTGTGACTGCTTCACATGCTCGATGTGAGCTTAGTTTTGTGCCCTCGTTTGTTCAGATGTTTAATGCCGGGTTAATTTAGGCTGCAAAATAGTTATTTACATTGTTTTGTTTAAGTGTTTTAATATGTATATTTTACTTTTGTATTTTATTCATACTCCGCTGTTACGCAAAAAGCGGGTCATAAATAAATAAATAAAAATAAATAAATTATTAATTGTATACGTTGTACCTTTGCGTATGTTAATTTTGGCTCTTCGACTGACATAAATGTTTATCTTATGACAACAAAAACTCGTAATCGGCTCTGTCCGTCCGTCGCATGTTTTTCGAATAAAGTGAACTGAATTGAACTGAACTGCAGTACTGATGTTGAGACAGTACTTGAAAGTCCGACCTGCATTGTCATCTCATGTTTGCATGAAGAACCACAGCAACTGAAATCCTCTAACCAAATTATTGGTTCATGGCTGAAGGAAAGGCTATAGGCGTACTGTCTCTTGAGGAGTCCCCGCGTTTTTGTTTGTCCCGGGGACTCACTCCCCGTATTCTCGCGAGTCCCCATGGACGGGGAATGCTCTGATTATCATCACCATCATCAAAAAGGACTCCCTTTCAGATTCAGAGGGGAATCAATTTTTCCTGGTGGTGGTGCAATGTAAAATTAATTAAAAATAATCAGAGTAAACAAAACCAAAAATAAAGTGGCTCCAGACTAATTTCGTCAACTGCATATCTATTTTTCGAACAAAATCCATGCTGGAAGCATTCCCCGTGTTCTCGCTGTTTCTGCCCACGGAGTCCGGGTGGAGTGACTCCCTCTATTCTCGCCGTTACCTCGATTTCCCGAGGAGTCCTCGGGGAACGGCAAGAATACGCCTTATGTGCTTTAAGGGAGAGAAGAGCATACTTAGAAACAAGGTCTATAATATGGCATTTGCAAGCCTAGTTCAGAGGATGAAATATAGAATTTGTCTTTTCGTGGGTTTGTTCAGATCATTTGTAAGCAAACCCTTTGAGATAAGAATGATCAGACCCTCGGAAATTACGAGAATTTGTCGTTTGGTAAAAAGTATTTTATTTTTTAACTTGGCTGTTATGATAGGCACTTTAAAGGGGCTAGAAATTCATCTATAAGCAAAACCCTTGAGAAAAAAAAATAATAGGCCCTTATCCTTTGATCTAAAGTATTTTTCGCAGTTAAGATGCGCACTTTAAGGGAGCTAGAAATTCATTTGCAAGCTAAACCTTTGAGGCAAAAATGATCATGGGCTCATGGCGATCATGAAAATGTATAGTTTGCTTAAAAGTGTTTTTTTAACTTTGCGGTTAAGATTAGCACTTCAAGGAATGGTCGGATTTGGAAGTGACGACTTCTAAGCTAATCTTTGTCGAATATCTATTTTCCAGCCAAGTTTCATCATCCTATCACATCTGGAAGTACAGTACCTTAACTTGCAATCACCAGAATTCCGGACCCATCCTCTAACTCCTCCCCCCCCCCCCCAACGTTGTCGGTCAGTCGGCGCGATTTTTCGTAAAAACAATTGATTTTTGTTTTGTTTTATTGTGTAAACCGTTCAACTAGAGCAGATGCGTGTCTTTCCCAGCAAGTTTCACTCCATTCTAACCGTTTCTATATATTTCAAGTCTTCCCCTCTCAAATCCCCCACAGCTGTCGAATCCGGCCCGGACTTCAGTGGGACATCAGACATGTCATCTATTCAGTTATTAAGTTTCATTCCAATCCGATCACCCGTTCGAAAGTTACGCACTACAAAATTTTCCGGATTCTCCCTCCCTCCACTCTCCCCCAGATCGTCGGATCGGTAAATTCATCATTTCGAAGTTAGTTTGGTCGCGTCCCTGATATGCCTAGCAAGTTTCATCGTCCTAGCACATCTGGAAGTACCCTAACTCGCAATCGTGGGGCTGACAGACGGAATTGCGATCGGTATATGGCACTTGAGCCAAAGGCTGCAAGTGCCATATAAAATTTTGAACTGAAATAAAGTAAAAAAGTATCAACTCTAAGCAATTAGACAATTGTGTAAAAATTGGGAGAACAAGTGATTTTTTTTTAAATCTCAAAGCCTTCGTCTGCCTTCGTCTAAAATAATCTACACAATCCCAAGCTTATTTGCAACTAAGAACAGAAAATGCTGGTGACAAAGGATCCTTCACAGACATTTTTTAAATACTAAAAAAATTACAAGCCCCAACTATCATCAAAAATAATTTGTTAGCTCTGTAATCCACTGTTTTTCCTTTCTGTTATTGAACAAATGAATGCAATTTTCTTCCCAAAATAATACAAAAAATGCGGAGTCTGGACAACAAAAAGACAGAAACACATGACAAAACATCTGAAACACACAGACATACTGTATGTGTTTACTATGTTTTTTATTCTCCTATTTCTGGAGGAAATAAACTATTTGAACTGAACTGAATTTGAATACAACTCACCCCACATTCAGGACACACATCATGTTCTTCCTTTTTAGTCGAAGATAATTCAGGGTGAGGCAACTGAAAGCTTTTCTTCCCAGTGAGCCTCCTCACATTTTCTTCTGCTGTTTCCAGAGGCTTCATGCAATGGTCACAAGCCAAGTATTTGTAGGTCTTGTTCCATGAAAACTGGCAGCTCACAAGTGCTTCTTCCGATAGGATTTCTGCATCTTCATCAATGTTTCTGGATGCATACAGAGATCGCCCCTAAAAAATATATAATAAAACAAGAGTATAACAACAATATAATGTAACTGATAGGCCACTAGATTCCACAAAGTTTATTTTAACACTGGTCCTGCTGCACCGAGGCTCCCTAAAGAGTTCTTTAAAGCATTCACTTCAGATGAAAGAGCTGTACTCTCTTTATATGCAGCCTATGTGCTGCTAATGATCGGTGAACACGTTAATTCTAGTCTAGAAAACTACGCTACATGTGTTATTTTTCACCATGGTAGACTACTCAGCAGTGGTCTTCTTTTTCATCAGTTTTACCAAGAACAAATAAGAGCAAGAACTGCTGTCTCCCTATATCTGTCACACAACCAAGCTGAGACGAGTCGACTCCCGACGCAAACGAGCGGAGGTGGATCTTACCCGGGACATCAAAAGTCGTTACCTCTACAGAGAAGGTGTAACGCAGTAAACCACTGAGGAAGAAAAATCGAATGGAGGCAGCAGTGATAAGCCTGTTCACACTGGGCTGGGCGGGCGCTGAAACAGCGGTTGCCGGCTCATTGATTCAGACAAGCTTTCGGGGGCTGACAAGAAAATTCCTAAGAATATCAAAATATACAGAAACTGCCATTTGATGCAAAGCAGATTTTACAAATGCGTCAAATTTAGTTAAAAGTACGACAAACTGTGTATATATCTTATTGAAAAACCCAAAGGCCGTATACAGGTAACGTAAGATATATGGTAACGTAAATTGTATCTTTTCGGGGTCAATTCAATTAAGTAGTGTCAATATCCAGAACAAGAAGAGATAAATTTCATACCAGGTATTTGCTCTCATATGAGAATATCAGATGAAAACAGGCAGATTCTTAAAAAAAAAAGGCCGTGTTTCAGGTTTAATAGGCTAAGTGGAAATGAACAAATATTACGCAGACGGAATAGGCTTCTACTCTGACAAACTAACCAGAAACGTTTTGAACTGAATTTAAAAAAAAAACTAGGACTTCTATGTGGGTCCTAGACAAACTAGAACCCATGTGGCAAGGCCTCAGTACGAAAACCAAAGACTTTCTTTGATGGGAAAATACACCGTTGACATCGAATTCTTTGTAATTAGTGAACTAAAAGACAAACGAGATAGACCAAGTTGAGGTGAACTTTCGTCTTTCGATTAACTACTGAATAGAAATCTAACTCACTAAATTGAAATGTATACAATTATACATTTCGGAAAAAAAGAAGAAAAAACACAAAATATACACTGACCTACTGGTATTATTTTGACTATTCCATGCTATTCTACCATTTCGGTAATTTCAGTAATCCTCGAAAGCCTTAATTACGTTACTCTTAGTTTACACTCGTCTGACAAAGTTAATACTACAGATGTTGAAACTCAATGGGTCATGACTTCAGTGAGTGTGCTTCAAATCCCGGTTTGCATTGTATGGTTCTCCCGAGAGACATAAAAAGGGAATGTCACAAGGGATTAAATCTGTATACGTATGGTCATGGTGTAACAAAAGCGACTATGAATGACCATCGTCAAGTTCGCTTTTTGTTTTTCGCATCACTAATATTCACTAATCAGACGCCAGCGTCTACTCAAACAAAATCAACGCTGTTTCCTTCCCGTGTGAACAGGCCAGAACATCCGCCTCGCTAGTGGCTACGTTGTTTTCTTCGTAAATGACTTAACGGCGGAGAGTCGGAGACCAACGAGTATACACGGGCGACCAAGAAATGGGTCCACCTCCGCTCATTGTTGTCGGAACATTTATAGTCGGTGGATGGACGAGAGACCATTGTTCTTACTCGTTATTTGTTCTTGGTTTTACCTAGCTTACTCATCCTTTTTAGATAGGAATGCTACTACATAAATAACTCAAGAGCCTTAGGTCATTGAAACATGATTCTCCTGAACTTTCGCTTTAGTCTGAGCTCAATTTTCCCTCCCTAACTGCTACATATCCAACTCTTGATTAGAAAAACACTAATTCCTACAGGACCAGACCTACATCACATATGATTTAATCCCAAGTCGCACTTTAATTCTGGTGCACACAGAAAATTCTGAGAATCACGACATCACATCGCGGATAAGTCTGCTGCCATTTTTTTTTTCTGATTCTTAGTTAAAATGGGTGTTAGTTTTTTGCACTGGAAATTTTGCAAATGGATTATAAGAGAGATTATGAATAGACGCTCAAGTACTAAGAATAGGCAATTTACTGGTATAGCCATTGATGATATTCAGTCCTTGGTATCAACAAATTTGTCTAGGCAAGTCCAGGTAGTTTTATACAACTTGATTTACATGAGATTATAAGTATAAAATAAAACTGTTGGGATATTTCCACTGGTGGCCTTGTTAAATAACTGCTTCAGTCCTGGATGCAATGGTATATTTTGAACGTTTTTGGAAGCAGTTTTGATGGAAACCAATAGACAAATCGATAGGAAAAATATTCCCTGCAATTTGTCTTTTAGCTTTACAAAAAATCAGGAAATGCGCACTAATGCTTGTTGTGGCTACCCTATTTTAGATCCACTGGAGACTACTCCAAAGAGTTATAACTCATTTTTAGACGTACGCACGGGGTTCACTGATTTTTCCTCAATGGTGCAGATTACCAGAGCAAGGCCAGGAAAATGGTTTTGTCTTCTGATGTTCATGGGAGATCACTAGCTCAGGACGGGTACCCAACCTCGAATTTATATGACCTCAAACTTGGCCTGAAAATACTACAAGCAAACTTCGGTTCAGTCCTAAATTTACCCTATGTCATTCAGGGTGTATTTTTTTACTGTCAGGACCTTGTTAGGACCGTACTGATCTTTCATCTTAAACTTTTTGAGCAAAGTTTGTTGTTGTAAAATTCGAGGAGGGGTAGGGGAGAGTCAGGTAGTATGACATGACCTGACATGGCTTGTATGACACACTCTTGGAACTATTGGTTCTATTGGTTTTATTCATCTGTGCTTGCAGCCAGAGCGTTACTAGCCAAAATGTTTGGGGGGGGGGAGGCATTTACCGACTGGCTGGTAATTTTTACTGACTTTTTCTGCAGACAAAACAACCGTTTTCAACAACAAAAATTACATTTTTGAAAAAAATTGGCTGATTTTCAGAAAAATCCACTGATTTTGAGAAAAACCGACTGTTTTGAAGAAAAAGCTGACCAATTTTCAGAAAAAACGACTGTTTTCATGAAAAAAATCAACTGTTTTGACGATAAATCGCTGTGCTTCGAGGGCATGACCCCCGCCACTTGTGACGCCCCTGCTTGCAGCAGCCAAGAAATATCTACTATACGAAGGAGAAAACGAGTTTTCCCCCAAAAAATAATTCCTCACTCAGAACTTATACTAAAAAATATATTTTTTTACACTCAAAGTAATTTTTATGTCTTAATATGAACTCCCATGTTGACAAGGTGCTATAGAGCACCTTGAGACAATCATTTCTTGCAGGGACCTAGGTACGGTATTTAATTATCATAAGCAGTTGAGAAACTGCTAGATATTCACACAATTTAGGAGGAAATACAGATCACATAAGAAATGGGGGAGTCTGGTAGTATGACACACTTTTTATCGACTTGTATGACGAGTGCAATACTACCCGACAGACATTTTAAAATGTCAGATTTCTATTGTATCTGGGTGGTTCTGTCATTTCTTCAATAATACAAGTATTAAGACTCATAAGTACTGACCTTCATTTTATGGGTTCAGTCACCCATGAGGAGGGTGCAGGGAGAAGGAATCCCCTTGGAACCATGAGAAACCATTCCTCATAGGGGCAGATATTTTTTTTTTTTTCTAGTGAAATATAATAAAGAAATGCAAAAATTAAAGATTTGTCATACTGAACCCATGGTGTATCATACTACCCAGGACCAGTGGGTAGTATTACACAGTGACCATGTCCAGAATTAAGCCTATATACTACTGAAAAACTGTGAGAAAGAAAAATATGAAAAACATCCCCAAGATTCTATAGGGAATCCTATAGCTGCTGCCAAAAAATTGTCAACCTACCCAACTCTCCCCTATCTAACTCTCCAATTTATGGATTTACTGGAAAGAAATTTCTTTCCAACCTTTTTCGGCCAGGTTCGAGGTTGGATACACCTCCTGTCCTGTACTGTACAAGCTGTGTACTGGAGCCTATACTATTTCTGTCAGAAGTTAACCTGTCTATTCCATTAGTCAGCTTTGGTTGTCTTTTTCTCACCACAGAAATTTCCAAAAAAGGTCAACAATATATCAAAAGAAAGCCATCTTCGTCTTCTTCATCCTAGATTTTCTTACGAGATAATAGTGTGCAAGCTGCGTTGCCAGAACATGATTTTCTGTGATGACCCAAACATTTTCTGGGGACTTTGTTACCGTTATGGCTGGTCATCCGAATTTTGTTTCCGTCACATAATCATTGTTTAACCTAGGTACTTGGAAAAAACATGAAAGCAAACTGTATGATTGCTAGAAAAAAAACATGAATTCAATATTTGAAAAACATTTAGTGTTTTAAACAGAGAAGATCTTTGTCTTTTTGGCCTGTTTTTGACTTACAGAAATTGACGTCGAGTCTCTTGTACTGTAACGATGCGGGATGCCGAGATTCTATTTCCGTCACAACAGTGCCTAAATATCTGAATTTAGAAAGATTTATCAGTGAATATGATTTTAAACACACATCTTTCAACAGGTTTAACTATTTTAGACAGGTTGTGGTGCATCTAAGGTACAACTAAGCTGGAAAACTAATTCCGTCGGGTGCTGACGGATATAGAAACCGACGGAAATAGTATAGGCTCCAGTGCAAGGCAGAATTCTAGTGAGAGGTCGCAGTGCAGTGATGAGACCTATGACATTCTTACGAAGGAACATCAAACAAGAGTGATAAAAAAAAGGATCTACCAGGAGTGCGACGAATGCTTCCAAAGGAAAGTCACCTTACCTCAGTCAAATAACGCACCTCCGCCATTGTTCGAATTTTCTGCCAGAAAGACTGCAGATCATGGAGTTAACACAACGGCACTGTCTAGGGAACCGGGAGCCGTACTTTATGTCCTACGGGCTACGGAACCGGTAGTTTCCTAGTCTGCACTGACATGGGTCCGTGAGTTCAATTTTTGTTTATTTTCGTCACTACCGGAACCCTAGCCCATAGCAATCTGCGTCCGTGAGCTGGACATTTTCAAGCAAATAGTAGTTGTTATTGGTACCTTAGCTCTCAATATATGGGTTCCGGTAGTGCATTTTTTGTCCATGTTATTTTCTCAAGTCAGTGAAAATCCCGGCATCCTAGCTCTCATCCAAACTCTTCCGTGAGTTTTATATTCCACGTAGACATTACCGGAACAGAAGCTGCAATTATACAGTTTCCGATATCAACTACCGGCTCCCTAGCTTATGAGTACATAATTCCGTGAGGCCACCGGACGAGAAGCTGGTGCGGTGAAGTTTCCGTGAGCTATTTCCACTTACTACCGGAGGGGAGCCAGCACATACAAGTTTCCGTTAGTTAATGCCGTCAGATCCCGGAATCGCAGCTCATATGGTTTGGTTTCCGTGAGAACTGCCGGTTCCGTAGCCCGTAGGACATCAAGTGCGACTCCCGGTTCCCTAGACAGTGCCTAACACAATACATTTACAACTACGTAACGTTTACAACTCCGTGATAAAAGGCGTATTCTCGCCGTTCCCCGAGGACTCCTCGGGGGACTCCTCGGAGAATCGAAGGGAACGTCGAGAATAGAGGGAGTCTCTCCGTGCGGACTCCGCATACGGAAAACAACGAGAAAACGGGGAATGCTTTTAAAACGGATTTTGTTCGAAAATGTTGTTTGCAGTTGACGAAAATTAGTCTGGATCCACTTTATTTTTGGTTTTGCTTATTGTGATTGTTTTTAATTAATTTTCCGTGCACCAACACTAGCAAAAATTGATTCCCCTCCGAATCTGAAAGGGAGTCCTTTTTGATGATGGTGATGATAATCGGAGCATTCCCCGTCCGTGGGGACTCGCGAGAATACGGGGAGTGAGTCCCCGTGACAATCAAAAAACGCGGGGACTCCTCAAGTGGAGTCTTCGGGGATGCGCCTTAGAGAGACTGCACCCTACCCGATGAAAACGGATATTAATACATCATCATCACGGGATCATAACAAGAAAATTTAACATTGGGAGGTATAGGACTTTCAACTTTGAAATTAAATTATCGGCGTTTTACCATCATTCTGAGCCAGGGACTTGCTGGAATGCTAATTGGGCTATTCCTTAACCGTGCAATTATATTTTTGGAAAAGAGTTTCCATGGAAGTAAGAGCTTGGAGGCTTCAAAGTTTGAACACAAAAACGGAGTCTCGAATCCTATTGGTCGGCGATGACGCTGATTTGAAAAAAATGTGTCATAATCGAACAATAATACGAGAGCCTATCGTTTGTTTACAAACTTTGACGCCCATGAAAACTCTTTTGCAAAAACAGAATTATACGGTTAAGGAATAGCCCAATTAACATTTCAGCAAGTCCCTGGCTCAGAATGATTGTAAATGGTCGATAATTTAATTTCAAAGTTGAAAACCCTATACTTCCTAATGTTAAATTTTTTCGTTACGATCCCGTCCGTTTTCGTCGGGTATGGTGCAATCTCTTTATGCCCGGGCCACTTTCAGTCACACTTGTACGTTATTTGGTTCGTTAATTTGGTTAATTACCCACTCTTACGTTTCATCCTGGTCACACCTGGAACGAAGAAATTCAAGATATATTACCATCATCATCACTCAAACGTAAACAAAACTGGCTAAAATCAGCGACTCTGGTCTTTGATTGGTCCAAACAATCGAAAGATACGTTTTAAAATGGCGGAGATGGATTTTTCATCTCGACAATCTTACATTTTCAGCGTCTTTTCTTCCCAATTTCAACCGTAAGACGGCCTTATTACCGGCGTTATTACTAGGTGTGACTATAGTGGGGCCCGGGCAATACACGGAGGGTATTTACCCGTACTCCGCGGGTATTTTCCCCCGCAACAGCAACAAATACCCGGACATTTTGGACTCCAATTTCGCGAATTTTTTCCCCCGGGATTTGTTTGTCCAAAGGTATTCTTCGACGTCAGCGACAGCAAAATCGGATTTTCGAGCAATAATTTTTTATTATGTCCAAATAAGAAGTGGACACAATGTTGGTGTCCATTGTAGAATCCTGATAGTTATCTGAGGTTTACGGCCTGCACGGGACTAAAAAATAACTGAAGAAGACGGAAAGCATCATAAAAACTGTGCAACGGGAAAAGTACTTACCTGAAAGTGATGGATAGTAGTAATCGGGTCAAGGATGTCCAGCTAGTCATCTGGTCTCCGAAGTCGCGCAACCAAGTCATCGGTTTTTACTTTATCTTTGCATTTTTTCAATTATTTTTCCAAATTTCCATCGAATGTTGTGCATTTTTATTCCGCAGATCCTTAGCGATTTATGGCACGTACACCGTCCGTCTATCGGCCTGTCCATCTGTTCCAGTTTCACTAGTTCAGGCAGCTAGGGGCAGCCAATGCTACACGAAACCTTTTTTCTCGTATCGATCATTCGTGAGTGGTGCAGGAAAAGAAACAGGAGATCTTGCAACCCGTGGAAGTTGCGAACGGGGGATCCAATCCAAGTGTAGATTGGTTGGTAGGAAGCAGATGCCCTAGATCTGCAATCTATATGTCCGACCAGCAGAGGCGTTACTAGCCAAAATGTTTGAAGCAGGGGGCAAGGTATTTGCCGACGGGCTGGTCTTCACTGTTTTTGCAAATGTGTAAAGACGTGTGTAAATAACTACTATTTAGATTATTTAGATTATATATGGGGTTTATTGGAAAAAAATACTAAGAACTACAAAACCCTCTAGAAGTTTACACTTGTTAAGAGGTTTAACAAACCCCCTTTGAGAGATTAACCTACATAACACTATAATAAATAAAGAAATAAGAAAAAGAAAGGAAGAGAAAAGAAAAAAATAAACAAAACACTTACTCGGTTCCTGGTCGAACACCCAACAAACAAAAAATCTATACACTCCAAAATCCCGTCTCCAAAAACAAACAAAACCAAATAAATAAATAAAGAATAAATGATTAAATAAACATAAAGGAATCTGGGCCAACCTGAGAACGACTCAAATCAACATAAAACAATTTAAAACTCATATTGGTGAAGACAAAGGGTTTTAAGATCTCGACGGAACTCACACAAATTCTCTGACCTTCTTAACGATTCTGGCAATATATTCCATACAATCGGCCCAGCATGACGTAGTGAAAATAGTGACCTTGTGCTAACAACCTGTGGCATTCGTATGTCACTAGCATTACGCGTTGGATAATTATGTACAGCACCTCCTGAAATAAACATATTCAGGAAACAATTGGGAACCTGGTTCGAAAAATACTTAAACATAAATAATGCACGGTAAAATTTTCCAAGCCCAGACAAAGGAATAATATTTAACTGCACATATCGTGATCTTACCGACGTTCTATTTCTATCCCCAGACAACACGCGTAGTGCCATATTTTGCATCACACGTAACTGTTGCAAATGAACAGAGAAAGTACTGGACCAAACACTCACACAATACACCAAGTAAGGGTGAACTAAAGAGAAATAAATTAATCTCATCACTGAATTAGGAAACATATTTTTTAACTTTCTCATCATTCCAACATTTCTAGCTATCTTACTACTTATAAACGAAATATGGTCTTTAAAACTAAGGCATTCATCCAAAATAACTCCAAGATACCGTATAGTATTAGTACGCTTGATAACATAGCTATCCATTTGTACATCTACAATCCAAGGATAAAAGTTAGAAGACCGACCATACAGAACAAAACCTGATTTACTATGATTTAACAAAAGTTTATTTACTCTCATCCACTTATCTATACATACCATACCCTTTTTCATTGTTGCTATTAAATCGGATGCGGTCTTAGCTGCCACGGTAAAATGAGTATCATCAGCAAAACTAGGGATAATGACCTTACAATTGGGGAGTGATCCATCTACAATATCTATCAGATCCGAAACAGAAAAACGTAAATCATTAATGTACACCAAAAACAGAAGTGGACCTAAAACGGAGCCCTGCGGAACACCATACTCAACTACTCTATCACTAGACTTAGTATTACAAATTTCTACGTGATGGGTCCTACCACTCAAAAAAGATTCGAATAATGTCAGCGCCTTTCCTCGAATACCACAATGTTCTAACTTCTGAATTAAAATTGCATGATCAACTGTATCGAACGCTTTTCCAATATCAAGAAATATAGACGCCACTTTAAAACCCTGGTCCAAAGCATCATGCACAAATGTTGTCAATAATAATACTGCATGTTCTGTTGACATCCCTTTACGAAAACCGAACTGATTTGGATGAAAAAAACACCTATTCTCCAAAAACTCAGATGCCCTAAAATTTATAAGTTTCTCTACTAGCCTAGATATAATAGAAATAAGGGATATCGGTCGATAATCATTCACATTTTTCCTATCACCCCCCTTAAATAACGGAATTACTCTAGCACTTTTAAGGCATTCCGGATATATACCACTTTTGAAACACAAATTAATTAAATTCAAAAGTTGGTGCGCAACTATAGGGAAAATTGACTTAAAAACTTTAGTTGATAATAAATCTGACCCCGAAGCACTATTTCGCATACTTTTCACTACGTCAAACAATTCTTGTACAGTAACTGGTCGCAAATGCATAGAAACGTCACTACTATCAGGCAAAAATTGAGTAAACTCACCATCACCTGGGTGCCATTCAACCGACGACGCTAACCTGCCGCCTACACTCGAAAAATGCTCACACATACGCTCACTAGTTTGCTGAATGTTTTCACCATCTACAATACTACAAAGGACTTCAGGCTTATTAGGCTTAATCACAGATTTTATCACATTCCAAGTCTTGCCTGGGTTACCTTCCGCCTTTCTAAAACGATCACTCAGGTAATCAAATTTCGCTTTACGGAGAATACTATTCAGCTTATTACTATAAGTTTTATAAATACCTACATCATTATTATCATTACTTAATACTGACTTTTTATACAACTGCTGTCGCCTAGCTAAAGAAACTAGAATGCTCTTCGTAACCCAAGGCTTCTTCGGCGAATCAAAATAATGTCGCTTCTTCTTTATCTGGGAACATGTAACTACAGCATCCTTAATCATCGAGTACCAAAGCGTAAACTTATCATTCACATCCAAATCTGCACTTTCTAAATAATCACAATTTTTCGCTTGAAGTTCTTTCTTTAATTTTAATACATTTATAACGCTCAGGTCTTTTTTCGGCAAGTCATGACGCTTTGACCTAGACTGGTTCAATAAAGACGGAATAGATACCAATAAACCAAAATGATCAGAAAAATCGTTCACTATGACGTCAGCACTACTGTACCCAGTATTTAAAAATATATTATCAATAAGTGTCGCTGAATCGTGTTTTACCCTTGTACATATATTAACAGAAGGCTGTAGCCCGTAACCCAACACCATATTTAAATGTTCTCTGACTTTAAAATTACTATTTACTGTTCGTAGATCCATATTGAAATCACCGCAAATAAAACACGGCGTAGTGGAAATAGGTAACTTGTCCAATTGCTCTTCTAATAGTAAACCAAACTCATCTATATTGCAAGACTATACACAAGGTCTATACACAACAACTATGAATCCTCTGAAATTCTGGAATTGCAATTCCATAACCATACTTTCAAACACCATTTCACGGTTAACTCTCATATCATCTCTAATTTTTACCTCAAAATCATTACTTACATATATTGCCAAACCACCATGTTGATGCATTTCTCTGTTCGTTACATACAGCTTATAATTACCAATCTCAAGCAAAGATGAATTGTGGTTACGTAACCAAGTTTCCGTTAAAGCTAATACATGCGGTGCTGACTGCAAAC